>CM042153.1:63197590-63257358 GCA_023376005.1 Doryteuthis pealeii | reverse complement strand
CCCACCAACTCGGCACATGATAGCACAATGTTAATACTATCTGTGTGTTAAAGGGTAAGAGCAATAAAAGGGATTGACTCCCTCGCTGTTGGTTGATCACTGAGCAATAAAAGGCCACTTGTCAACTTTTCTTTTACTTTGGTACGTATTGCAAGGTCATTTAGCTTACTGTCTGGTTTAATCAACTAGCAGCTAGTACACCAAGCATTGTCCAAGACAGCTGTATAAATAGAACCAAGGAATGCTTTGTAGCATTCAGTTGTATTTGAGTTACAATCGTTTGTTGCCTTGTCTTCCCAGGTTCGACAGTAATGAACTTTAATTATTCGGCAGGGTTGTGTGGGACATGAAGTCAGCAGTGCTTGTTACATTCTGCCATGCAATTTGATTGAGCATTGCAATGGTGAAAGAACTCAGTAACAACTGCCATTACCATGTTCCATACGTATCCAACTTATATCGGTATTGCAGTCTCGAAAGCTATATAATTCTTGGTGCCCCTGAAGTTACAACGCCTTCCAGTGACTGTGAAAGCCCATTGTTCGAAAAACAGCCTTTGACCACAGAGTCACATGTGAGCTGTCCCTGCAGATGTTGATAGTTGCCGCTTTGCTTTGTTTGCCCCGCCCCTTCCTTCTTGGACCGCAGGCTTCAAGTCTCAACTACCCTAACTCGTATTACTATATACTATTTATACTAATATGAGTAAGAAAAGCGTGGAAATGAAAATCATCAACACAATGCTTGTCAAAGAAGGAAAACAATTTTATAAATATAAGTTCTTCTCTTAACAGCACTTGTTGTGATGCTTTTCATTCACCTTTTCTTCTATTCATATGCGGATTCACATTTCCTTTTTCTTTTTAACTTATATATAATATATATATAAATATATATATATATATTATATAATATTTGTAAATATTTTTGGGTCTACAGAATTTTATTAGTGCTTTTAAAAAAACCCACTAAAAAAATTCATTATTAAAAAAAAAAAAATGGAAATGGAAAAAAAAAGAAAGAAATGGAACCGTTGGTCTAACGATATACTGAGGAATACTTATGTTCCCTCCATAGGTGAACATCTTTATAAATAACCGTAATTGCGCCAACTCATTTAGTGCTGACTGGCTTCTCTGTTGAGAGCAAGTCGCACTCTTTACCATCTGAAGATTTTAGAAACATATATATTCGACAATAAGCCTGCTCTTTGTAACAAGAGAGGGCCTTACTTGGTTTGAATATTATCAATCTATTAAGTCTCCCTCTCTCACCTTTTAGGAGAAAATAAAAGAAATTTTCTTTTCTTTTTATTTTCTTACTCGTCCCAATACCTGTTTTAATCGATTACCTTGATATTTAGCTTGTTGAAAGAGGATCGAAACTAGTTAGCTAGCAACTCATTTTTTTTTTTTTTGCTTCTATTGTAAAATATATACAATTATTTTTTTTTTAATAATGAATTTTTTAGTGGGTCTTTTTAAAGCACTAATATATATAATATATATATATATATACACACACACACACACTAACTTAGTTTTGCACAATAAAAGAAATATTTCATTTAGTATCAAATTCAACAGCTAGTGAGATAAGCTTTCTAAAACCACTTAAATTGTCCATTTCATAATCAAATGTATCAGAAGTAAAGGCCACTTTGTAACAAGAGAATTTAGCTTCCTTTGAGCTTCAATTGAAATAAAGGGAGGTCAGTTGGTAGCGCTACTCAGATAAATGTTAATAATTTACATTTAAGGGTTTTTTTTTTTTTTTTTTGTTTTTTTTTTTTTTTTACAGCTGCAATGGCTTAACAGGTTCAATAAATTTCTGATAAAATGCAATCAATTTTGACAATGATAGACAAATATAGATCATTGACAAAAACTTTGTGGGGGGTGCAGCATTTATTCAATTTCATAACAAACAGAATGTTCAGACCACAGTAACCTTGGCACTGTTCAGATTTGTTTTTTTTTTTTTTTTTTTTTTTTTTTTTTTTTAAATTACCTTATAGAAGATATCTTGGAAATTTATCTCCATTTTTTTTTTATCAGGTCTGTACCGAAATTTATTTACTTAGCTCAGTTGGTAGAGTGTTTCGGCTAGAAACCACAAGGTTCCTAGTTCAATACCGGCCCTTGCCAACTCAGCGTATGAGTAGCACAGGGATCTGTGCGGTAAAGTGAGGAGCTGATGGTAGGTGTGGCGCTCCACCTCAGATACTAAAATAATCTCCTTGGTCTAGTGCTAGTGAAAAGGGGATAGACCCCCCTCGCTGTCTGGCTGATACCGACATTAGGCCACCCCAACGACTTTACTATACTTATATGTAAAAAAATTTTTTGAGTACAAAATTTTATTAATGCTTTAAAAAGACCAAATATTTTATTTCTCTGAATTTGTTTAGATGAGGCTTGATAATTTGGATTATTTGAACTATTGTTCTCATCTTTAGAAGGCTCCTGAGTCCGACAAGAAATACCTGGTCTAGCGCTATGAAAAGGGGATAGAATCCCTCGCTTATGGCTTATACTGACATTAGGCTGCCCCAACGACTTTACTTTACTTTATAAGTGTGGCGGAGAATGAGGAACGAAAAAGGGCAAGACTTTGTCTTGCCTGCTGGGATCGAACCCGCGTCTCCGCATGTGAAAACAGATGTGATGTAGGAACTGGAAGGACGCGAGGTGACTGACGTGCCCGGATGTTTGGCTAATATGCCCATAAAATAACAAGGGAGTCGAGCGCTGGCAGTCAGAAGCAGCAGAAGCAGTTGACTACGAAGCGCTTTTCAGTAAAGAAATGGATTTTAGTCGAACAGAAACAAAACTAAATAGGAAATGTGATTTTGAACTGCAAAGATTTATTTCAACTACTATTAAGTATTTTCCAACTGCTAGACAAAGAATGTGTTGACCAACAAAGGGTCTGACTTGTGAGAAGACTGAGAACTCGCTTGTTTTTGGTTCCCCCTTGGCGGGAGCCTGTTGATTCAAAGGTCTATTTCACCCCATATATTTCCCCCCCTTCTATAATAAGTATATAAATTTCAGTATGGACCTGATAAAAAATGAAGATAAATCTCCAAGATACCTTAATAAGGTAATTTAGAAAAAAACATCTGAACAGTGCCTGAAGTCACTGTGGCCTGAACGTTGTGTTTATATACAATAAAGATGAGGACAACAGTCTGAAATATCAAAATTATTCATAATAACAGGTTTCCAAGTCTGACCAACTTTTAAGGCAAAAAAGAATGTAATTCTTCACCTGAAACATTAAATTAATTTCATATTTTTAAAATACAGGATGATTGTAAAGTAACTCGCTTCCCTATTTTAAAAATCTTATTATTTATTTCTGAATCATTATTTTTACAAAAATGAATATGAGAAGAACACACATAACATGGAGTTTTATTTAAATTATATCTGGGCAACAGCAATCGCCTCTAGCCTCTCAAATTCTCGTATTCATCCTTCAAGTTCTTCCAAGTTGCTGGTTTTGTAGAGTGGACTTGCTCCTTTTAACAAGCCCAAAAGAAAAAGGTTGCAGGGTGGCTACTCATGTGGATCACATCTACCCATTCATCTCCCAGAAAAATGGGGATTCAGGCATTTCACAAATAACAATAGTAAAATGTAGAGGAGCTCCAACAACAATACAAATTTAATTGCCTTATATTAAGGAACATACGTTAAAGAATTGAGAAAAATGTAACTGCATATAAAAAATTATAGTTTAAAATAGGGAGTTACTTTCAATCACTGTGTGTGTGTGTGTGTGTGTGTGTATATATGAAAGTAAGTAAACAAACGATGTGTGTTATTATTTATATGGCTTTTTAGCCGACAAATTTTTGGAGGATATGTGCTTAATTGAAGTCATACCTAATTTTGAAAATTAATTAGTCAATAATTAATGAATTTAGGCAGGCATATATGTTCAAATGTAAGGCTAAACAAATCGAGAAAATGTCAATCCCTGTATGCACATTTCGACCTAGGGATTGACATTTTCTTGATTTGTTTAGCCTTACATTTGAACATATATCCCCGCCTAAATTCATTAATTATTAACTAATTAATTTTCAAAATTAGGTATGACTTCAATTAAGCACATATCCTCCAAAAATGTATATATGTATATATATGTATATGTATTTTTTTGTTAAGGATAACCTTCAATTTTTATAAACTACTACTATTAGGAACTACAAGATTCTGTGTTCAATACCAGCCCCTCACCAACTCAACACATGAGTAGCACGCCTTGGATCTGTGCAGTAAAGTGGGGAGCTGATTGTAGGTTGTTGCACTTCACCTCAGACGCAAAAAACATCTCTGGCTAGTGAAAAACTCCCTCACTGAATCCAACAGTAGACCACTTGCCAACTTTAATACTACTTACTACTATTTGGAGAGAGAAAGAGATTTAAAAAAAAATCCAACTGTAGTATCATATGCAAATGAGATTCACTATAAAAGTAGTCTGCCTCAGTAGCAAAGCAAAGGGTTAATGACTGTACCTACAGATAAACGTATGTTCCTGATTGACTTTACATCACCAACTATATACTGCTTGGTTGTTCAAGTGTAGTAACTTTGACTCCAATTCTAACAAATTGGTGTTCATATTTAGACTGGTTGCCATAGTAAGGTTAAAGAGCCCAGTCTACCCATCTATTTTCTCTTAGTTAAGGATCGGAGGTAGATTCAGGCCTTTCTCAAGGACATTAGCACAGAGTGAAAATGCAAACAGCCTTGCTCAGGATTTGAACTTTGGTCACCATATTCATTTCCTATGATGATAACCATTACCCTACACCTCCACATGTCAAGGTGATGCAAAGGTTAGCTTAGTCTAGCATAATTCCACAAATATGGGGTACCTGTATTTTATACAAAATCAGAAATAAATGATGCGATTGTTTCATCTAAAAAAAAGAGATTTATTTGCTTGAGAATTTAGATTGATATAAATGTAATTCAACCACAAAATTACCCTTTAAAAAGTTCTTAAAGGCAAAATGAAGCTGTTATGATTCTTTTTGCCATTTTAGGCATTTAGGTCTCCTAAATCCAATGCTAGAAAAGGGTGTAGTCTTAGTAGTAGAAAGTCTAGTTTTGGTCCTTGAAATCCTAAGTAGAACAAGAGTGTACATGTAGCAGAGAATCCAGTTGTAGTCCTTAAAATCCTAAGTAGAACAAGAGTGTACATGTAGCAGAGAATCCAGTTGTAGTCCTTAAAATCCTAGTAGAACAAGAGTGTACATGTAGCAGAGAATCCAGTTGTAGTCCTTGAAATCCTAGGTAGAACAAAGAGTTACATGTAGCCGAGAATCCAGTTGTAGTCCTTAAATCCTAAGTAGTGTACATGTAGCCGAGAATCCAGTTGTAGTCCTTAAAATCCTAAGTAGAACAAGAGTGTACATGTAGCAGAGAATCCAGTTGTAGTCCTTCTGGTATTAAGTACAGTTAGGAACTGACTTGAGCACAATTACCAACTTGTTTCTTGTTGTTTCTATGAATGGAGTGAATTTATGAAAATGAAGGGGTACTCTACACTCCCCAGATCCCTAGAACTGGAGCTTCATCATCAGATGCAGTTTAGTGTCATACCCAGGACACACCTCTTTTGTGTGTGTGTGTGTGTGGGGGGGGTCTCACCCTTCTGCAGGGTATACAGTCAGTGTATTCTAAGCCCCACCGATAGGGCTAAAATAAACTCATAGATCCAGTCAAAAATGTTTAGTCAGTTATTATAAATGATAGATTTGAAATTTTAAAATAAAAACGTGATTTTGTCATCTAAGTACTTTTTGCTGCCATATTTTAATCTAGAAATGTTGCATGAAATTCTACTTGATAAGATCCCATCATCCAACCCCTCTTCTGCCAATGGGGGTAACCATTTTTCTGTAGTCCAAATTTTTGACTGAATTTATCTTCTCTGCCGCCAACATGATGGGGGTAGGTGGGTGGTAGAAGATGGTGCATGTTCATCTGCATCTTCTTCCTTTTTTTTTTCCTCATTCGATTCCTGAAAGAAAAAAAAAGAAGAAAGGTATTATTGCAATGCGAACCAAAAAATTTGGTCTCTTTTTTTTAAAGCTGACCTCTATCTTTAAAAACTTCAGTCTGGGTCAGCAGACAAAAAAAAAAAACCAAAAAAAAAAAAAAAAAAAACTAAGAAATGCTTACAACTGAATTGTTAAATTGCTTTATTCCTTGAGTCTTTTTCAGTAGAATTTGTAGTGTTAACATTTTTGATAAAATTTTCCTAAAAATTCTCTCAATTTTGTGTGAAGAGAATAAACAATGAATTCCTAATCAATATCTAAAGATAGTGACTTGCTGTTTAGTGTTAGGATCAAAGTGTAGTATCTGTTCCAGATTCTATGCTTTGAGACTTACCTTCAATACCCGGCCTCAGCTGGGTCCAGTGTGCTTCGGCTCTGGACCGTAAAGTACAATTAATAGCATCCGATCCAGGGGACCATCCCCCCAGATCGATGCAAATTTTATGTGCCCACGTAAAAACGAGACCTTGTGTCCAGCCCTCATAAGGGATGAGCAGGCAAATACCCTTATCTACGCTTTTTTTGCTTAAACTGATTTACTCTGAAATAAGTTCATTCATAAATTGTGTAAATACTTGTATCAAAACAATGAATAGTTGATAATGAATAACATGTAATTACTGTTAAAAAATCTTCTATTGATTGACATTGTATTTTATGTTTTCATTTTCATCTTTCTTTTGCCATAGATAGTTTAAACTCTTCCAGAAAATTAGGTTCTGTGGTTGTAATACCATTAATACAGGCTGTTCATAATCCTGCTTCAGGTTGAAAATGTATCAACAAAGATGGTGGTCATGTTGAAGGCAATATATATATATACTAGCAAAAGTACCCGGTCCATGATCGGACTATATATAGAGATTGGACCATAAGTAGGCAAGAAATTCTGAGCTGAACGGCTTAGACTGTGATTTTGTTCACTAAAATTAAACTAAACTGCTGATATAGCTATAATAGAAAGCATTCTCTGCTACATGTACACTCTTGTTCTACTTAGGATTTCAAGGACCACAACTGGATTCTCTGCATGAATTTGAATGATTCCATTCCTTGAGTCCTGATTGGCTGCTTGGTCTCAGTGGTATTATGGTGCCAGATAAATAATCTACCATTCTGCACTAGGCTTGCAACTATGCAGGATCCGTATTGAGTTGCTAGTTGCCTTGTCTGCCAATTTGACGGTAATTGGAATATGGCTTCTACACCCTCTGGAATCAATTATACAAATTTTGACTAGTTGAATTTACACTTTATATGGCCCTAGTTTAGTCTGTAAAGTTATACAGTACACACTCCTTATAAATAGATTATAAAAATCACGTTTTTATATTTATTTGTAGGCCATAATCACTTAATTACATAAAAAGGTGTTAGAGTTAATGGTTTTGTATTCTGGCTCAACAGCCCTGGTCTATATATAGTTTTTGAAATAGGGTGTCAATTTCCTAGTGAATTTTTTTATTTTTATTTTTTTTACATACCTTGATGGTTACTATTATCTGTAAATTTCATCAGCTTGGGGTTTAAAACTTGTCTACTTTGAATTACAACAGGTCTTACTGTGTATATATTTTCCTTTTAAATGAACATAACCTATTTATTATCAGCAATAACCTGTTGGCATTTGCTTCAGTGCTCAAGAAGACAGGTTTGATCCCATTGGGTCACACAGAAGAGAAGACAGTGGGTCAACAGGTTTGATCCCATTGGGTCACACAGAAGAGAAGACAGGTTTGATCCCATTGGGTCACACAGAAGAGAAGACAGGTTTGATCCCATTGGGTCACACAGAAGAGAAGACAGGTTTGATCCCAACTTGACTGGATTATGAAACTTTATTGATCTCAACTTTGCACCTAATAATTTTTATATCCATGTCTCTCTGTCTGTAGCTTGCTCTATGCATTAGCAATGTTGAGCATGAAAATGTTTCCAAAAGTTATGGGAGCTGTGCTATTTTCTGACTTTGTAGGCATGCCACGTGTGTTAGACACCGAGGGTTCACACATGATACTTTTAAAGAAACTCTTGTTGAGTGCTCCAATTTGACAGTATTAAGAGGTGTCTCTAATTCTGTGGGTTCAGGGAATTGGTCTTCTGACTCCGTATTGTGTGCTCATTTAAAAAAAAAAACTTAGACACTAACCAAATTGTATTATTTGGATTATTCAGACTATTATCCTTGTCTTGTTATCTGTACAACATTTTGGCTGATGTGCCCTCTCTCCTTCAGGTATTTCTTGTTGGACTTGGGAACCTTCTCTTCGAACTCCGACAAGAAATACTTGAAGAAGGCCAGAGGGTCCATCAGCCAAAACGTTGTACAGATAACAATAAAGATGAGGACAATAGTCTAAATAATCCAAATTATCAAGTCTCATCTCAAAAAATTCAGAGAAATAGTGTAGATAACAATAAAGATGAGGACAATAGTCTGAATAATCCAAATTATCAAGCCTCATCTCAAAAATTCTGAGAAATACTAACAAAATTCTTATGTTCAATCTTAACTGCTGGTGCTAACCACTGAGCTATGTTAATACTTATTTAACCAATATTCCATTTAATAAATATTCAGCTTTGTCGGCTACGGCTTTAGAATACACCAACTGCACCTCTGCAGAAGAGTAAGACTTCCCCAATAGGACTACCTGTTGGCCGTGGGTGGCAACCCTGATGCTTAAGGATGGAATCCAGGTGGCTGAGCAGTCCATGACATGTAACACTTCACTTTGGCCTTACTTGGGCTAGACGGGCGGTCGGAGAGGCCCCCTCCGATCAATTGGCTGGTCACACCAAGCCCTAGCACCTATATGATTGCCCCAACCCTACTACCCTTATGGCAAGCTCTAACCCTTTTTATCATATGGGTGCTAGAAGACGGTGGCCGAGGGTCTTCATGTCCTGGGAATGATTTTAAACTCTATCTGATAGGGAAGTTCCAGTTTTGGAGGTTTGGGGAATGTGCAGCACCCCTTCATCATCATTGCTCCCTGGTCCACTCTGACCTAGAGTTGTACCTATTAGGGTCCGATTTATGGGTTAAATAGGAAAAACGTGTTTATAAAAAAAATTGAGTATCCATCACGAATGAATTTATTTCAAAACTTTGTAGGCATTAAATAACTCACTGGGGTTGACATGCTGTAAAACAAAACATATAAACAAACAAAATTTAATAAATATTACAGTTTAACTAGAATGAAAATTAAAAATGAAACAATATTTTTACTTTAAAATATAATTTTACTGTAGTTTAAATCTGCACTCACACACTATAAGCTGCTAGTAATTCTTACCAGTCAACTTTATCTTGAGAAGTTTAATTTGAGAGGGAGAAACAAATATTTTGCAATTCAAATAAATAAATACCAAAATGTTTAGTCATATAATATTTGATTCTAGTAATAAAAGGATATTTGTTTAAATCTTTCTTCAAGAAAAATCTCTTGTGTTTGAGAGAGAGAGAGAGAGAGAGAGAGAGAGAGAGAGCCTTTTAATATGACTAGAAAGGAAGGCAGACAAGAAAGAAACCTTAAGATGACAATTTATCTCAAATTGTGGGTGGTGTGTCCTCCTTTTTAAAAAATCTTAATTTAGCAAAAGGAAATAAAGATTTCTTAACCAATTTTGTTTTACTTCCTTCACTTTCATTTTAATCTTCTTAAAAAAAAAAAATATAATATATATCATTTATATATTTTTTTCTTCATTTGCCTACAATTCTGCCATATTGGATATCAAATTTTTTTAAAAAAAAAAAAAAATGAATAAAAATAAATTTTTAAAAAAAAATAGAGGAAGAAGGAAATGCAGAATGAGTTGCTTTGTAGAAGATGAAGCTGGAATAAATCTGTCTTTTGTTGCAGGGACTTAGTGTGAACAAGACTGTCCTTTTTATTCTCTTAAAGAAAATTGTTTTCAGCGGGGGTATTATATAAGAAATGAAGTACCCACTCTTATGTGTGGGTATTGTTATTCAATAGACAAAACATTATTTATATACAGGGTGTCCACAAAGCCTGTGTGCACTTTAAAATTAAAAAAAATCTTTAAAGTGCACACTGACTTTATAGACACCCTGTATGTATATAAACAAAGTGTTTACTGTAAAGTTTATACTTTTAAAGATAAAAATATTCACTTGTGTGTGTGTGTGTGTGTGTGTGTGTGTGTGTATGAGAGGGGGAAGGGGGGAGATGCTGCAGACACAGAACATATGTATAAATAGTTCTAAAGTATCAAATGGGTATATCAGCTTATAGGAGAGTGGTTTTCACATATCTACTCTTTCCTCCATCAGTGATGATGACATTTTGTCAAGATTCCTGGTGATAGGATGGAACACAGGGATAAATAAGTTCATGCCTTTGGATTGGGTATCAGTTCAAAGAACCTTCTTGTTGAACTCAGGAGTCTTCATATCATAATTGAGTTCCCAAGAAACAACTGAAGAAGGTCTGAAGTCACATCAGCTGAAACATTGTGTTTATAACAATAAAGATGAGAATATGCATTATTTGGATTAATCGGACTATTGTCCTCATCTTTATTGTTATCTACACAATGTTTCGTCCGAGGTGCCCTCTGGCCTTCTTCGGGTATTTCTTGTCAGACTCGGGGAAATATTGTGTAGATAACAATAAAGATGAGGACAATAGTCCGAATAATCCAAATAATCAAGCCTCATCTAAAAATATTCAGACAAATCCTTTGCAAACTGAATGGGTTACTGGGATAAATGTGGGTAATCTTCAACTTGTTCCTCGTAAATTCCTACTATAAAATAAACTGAACCCTCATTTTATGTCCGTGTTTTTGCAATAAATGTTTTAAATACGTTTGCAATGAATGTTTTCAAATAAAGAAAATATATTCAGTATTGTAAAATAACTGATGCAAGAAAAATAAAACATTTATTGCAAAAACACGGATATAAAATGAAGGTTCAGTTTATTTTATGGTAGGAATTTACGAGGAACAAGTTAAGGATTACCTAAATGTGTGTGTTCCTGAGGAGTGTACTTTAAAGGGAATTAGCTTTAGGTAGGGTACTTTTTTTCTTTTTTTTTTTGTTGTTAATATTAAAAGTCCAGATACTTGTATAGATCTTGTAAGTGCACTTTATATCAAATTAAGTTTGTTTCTATTCCTCTTTCGATGTCAAATTCGTGTGTGGGTGTTGAGTTAATAGATGCAAAAAGTCCTAGTTTGCCTCTTTTTTTTTTCTGATGGATATTTTCATTTCTTTCTAATGATTGCATGCTTGGATAACGGAAAACAAACGACTTCTATCTGCCCTGCTGGAGACTGGCTCAGATTGACAGAAAAATTAATCACCTCTACTCTTCTTCAACTTCTTTTTCTTCAACTTTCCAACTTCTTTCTTCCTTATCTCTTTTCTTCTTTTTCTTCTACTTTCCAACTCTTTTTCTTCTTTTTCTTCTAATTCTCAAGCCTTTCTTCCTTTTTTTCTTTACCTCATTTTTCTTCTTCATTCTCTTTCTATATTTTCTTTCTTCCTCCTTCATTTTCTATTTGCTTTCCTTTTTCTTTGCTTCTCTTCTTTTTTCTCTTCTTTTTCCTCTTCTTTGCTTCTCTTCTTCTTCTTTCTTTTTCTTCTTTTTCCTCTTCTTTTTCCTCTTCTTTGCTTCTCTTCTTTTTCCTCTTCTTTGCTTATTCCCCATTAGTTTTTCTTTTTTGTCTTTGTTTAACTCTATTTGATGGTGAAGTTCTAATTCTGGAACTTTGGGAAATGTGGAGTACCCCTTCATCACTTCTGACTCAGAGTTGGTACTACCTGTTAAGGTCCCAATCTATGGGTTAAATAGTGAAAAATAGTTGAGTTAAAAAAAAAATTGAATACTTATCAAGAATGAATAAAACAAACCATCTTCAGCATAAAATAAGCCAACAAGAGTTGAGATGCCATAAAATCCAAGGAACTAACCAGAAGGTTATTAATTGAGATACCTGAATAATGATGCTGGGTAGCCACTTCTAGTATTAATGAAATCATTTTATGTCATCTTTTTATTACTAAAAATGATGGGATTATTCTACATATGGATTTGCACTTCTGCCATGGATCATAGCATGCCCCCCCCCCAGCACTTCCATTCAAGATCAGTGTATTTACCCAACCCCTCCACTACGGGCAGGATGTGATGCAAGATCAATTTTTCAGAAGAATACAGCTGGTTTTAATTTTTTCTCTACCAGACTGGTTGTCTTACCAAAGCTAAAGAACCCAGTCTGCCTTACTATTTACCCATGGCTGAGGAGATAGGGGAAGGAGAGAAAGAGAACAGATGGGTTCATGCCTTTCCCAAGGACATTAGCACAAAATGAAAATCCAAAATGCCTCCTCAAGGATTTGAACTCTGGATGCCAATTCCATTTCCTACAATGACCATTACGCAGAGTGCACCTCAGAGTGAAAGAATGAGGAACTCAGTGAGAAGCAAACTTATGAAGCATCATGGTTGACTAGCCTAGCCTAGCTAGCTAACCAATACATCAGGCAAAACACTATGGAGCCTTTTTAACTGTATAAATTGTCAAATAATATTTAGTCAGTTAAGCACACACACACACACACACACACACACATACATAAGCACATGACCTAAAGTACATGAGTGGTTAGGATTAATCAAATGTGTAACTTACAAAACAAGAAATAAACCACAATGTCCCAAAATCTGACATAGACCCACCCACAACTTTCAATTTGAATAAGAGGTGTGCCTATGATACCTCCTCCAGGTTTTGCTTAATAAGCAAATTTATCCCAGTGAATCTTTCAGCAAAATTCCAAATTTTAAATAAACTGATCTTCCCTCAAAAATTCTTTAACTTGCCAGTTAGACCAATACATAAACGTTATTATAAACTGATGTGCTTGTATCCTTATTCTGGTAGAAAAGCAACATTCTGGCCTGGCCAGAGGGAGAGGATAAAAAAAAAAAATCTAATTAGCAAGTTAGTCTCGCTGATCCATTATTACTGAATCACAAGTTAGATCCTCACAGGATGCCCCATTAAAATCCCTTTGTAAAAAAACAAAAACAAACCTTACATTAATCTGGCCTAGTGGGGAGTCAAAAAAAAAAAAAAAAAAAAAAAAAAAAAAAGTGTGCAGACACTCTGAAATGAAAAATTAATGTCTTCTATTTAAAATATTAAATGCAAAAAAAAAAAAAAAAAAAAAAAAAAAAAAAATCCATATTGTTACTATTTAAATTTTATATTTTAATTATTTTCTCGAATATAAATTAAATCTTTATTATTATTTTTTTCCCCAAAATGCAAGATATGGTGATAGTGAATGTGTATATATATTTACTTTGTCGTTAATGGTTTTATTTTTCATAGTTTCTTCCGGACATATGTATAGATAGTTAGATTATCCCAGTTGATGAGAGAAGTGAATATTAACATTACCTCCTTTGATGAGAGATGTGAGTTCAAGTCCCACTTGGAGTTTATTCTTTATCTCCAATCCATGCTGCTTGACGAGGGCTGTAGACTGACCGTCTGAGTAGTTGTAGAGAAGAGCAACTAAAATTAAGATGAAGAAAAATTGGAATTAAAAAAAAAAAAAAAAATTACAATGTTTCATGCAACAACAAAAATCATTATAATAAAAGGAATAGAAAAATCTGTTGGATTGGACAGCCGGATCTCTCCACCGAAAAAAGACGTTCTCCCAGCTTCTCCTGATCAAGTCCTTGTCGCCTGCAACAATCTTTTCTAGCAGTTCTTTGCCAAAGCTCACTCACCTCTTCTTCCTTGACGTATGTCAGTGCCCTCATCAGCAAGACTGGACCGCAACTACCCAGTGTGTTAAGGCAGGCCTTAAATAATCATACTAAAATCCCACGTCCAGGTCAATCACAAAGTGTAGTAATTTACATGTGTCCAACATCAAACCACGACTCACGATCAGGAGGATGCGAGTTCAATCTCCCTAATCGCCCGTTACGCTCTCCCTGATCTCATTTCACACGCCAGACATATTCGTGCATGCTTTGAGCTACCACGTGTGTAATTTCTCTCGCCACAATCATTAATATCAATATGAATAAAAACGTGGCTAAAATGGAGAATAAATTTAAGGGTTAGATTTTATCATCTAACTATGAAACATCATCATCAGGTCATGCTAGTAGCAGGGATTGTAGAATAAACATCATACGAGAAGGCTGTTACTAGCATCCAGTAACCAGACAAAAAGAGAAGTCTGTTACTAGCAGTAACCAGACAAAAGAGAAGTCTGTTACTAGCATCCAGTAAACAGAAAAAAGAGAAGTCTGTTACTAGCATCCAGTAACCAGACAAAAAGAGAAGGCTGTTACTAGCATCCAGTAACCAGAAAAGAGAAGGTAACCGAATACACTCTGTACTAAATGCTTGAACACAGTCAAATGTTCAGTTTATATAGTGCCCACATTAAAACCAGCAGCCAATCAGGATTCAGGAAGTGAGCATAACCCAAATACACAAGTGGAATAGTCCAATCTTCTATTTAAATTACCTACCAAGTCTGGACCTCACAACATACCAGCTTCCACAGCTAGATGATAATTACTCCACGAATCTCCATGACAATATCACTCGTCAGGGGGTCCTCTGTGCAGCATCATAGAGCTGGTCAATGTAGGTCTATGCTGGATGGCCTGCACAGATGTGCCCATGTGCAGGTTTCTACATAAAGTCAATTATGAGTTTGTCCTTGCTTCTGCAACAATATCCAGCATGTCTTGTTCATCTTACTTGGATGGTTTGTGTGATAGGAGGCAAGTGGCTGTACAGCTGCCTTCTTGTGGGATACTGCTTCCACGCACATGTTGATCATTCATTTGAAACATTTTAGACATTAATATACCATGAAGAGATGATTTGCAAGTTAGCCTCACTAGGGTAGTAAGTTTAGTTCTCACTTGTTGCCCTACTACTGGAGCCTTGTACTAAGAGAATACCTGTTGTAGTGTAATAGTAAGCTAAGTTAGTTTTACTCTTCACTTGGGTTGGTTTTTATGGCATGTCAACCCTTGTTGGGTTATTTTATGCTGAAGACATTTTGTTTTATTCATTCTTGATGGATTTTTGAAAACTAATTTTTTTTTCTATTTAACTAATTTTTTTTTCTATTTAACTCATAAATAGGACCATAACAGGTACTATCACTCCGGGTCAGAGTGGACCTGGAAGTAATGGCAGTGAAGAGATATTCCACATTTCTCAGAACTTCAGAATTGGAACTTCATCAGATAGAGTTTAATGTCATACCCAGGACATTAAGACCTTCACTAACTCATAAATAAGACCCTAACAGGTACTATCACTCTAGATCGGAGTGAACCTGGGAGTAATGGCAGTGAAGAGATATTCCATATTTCTCAGTTCATCAGATAGAGTTTATTGTCATACCCAGCACGTTAACACCTTCACCCACCGTCTTCTAACACATATATGATAAAAAGGGCAATAGGGTTGGGAACTGGAACTTCACCATTAGATACAGCTCATCACTGGGTGCCTCACTCCGTATTGTGGCACTGTATTCAACTAAACTAACCTTTGTAAGTATCAAGATAGACACATTCAAAGATTCTACATATTAAAAAAAAAAATGTCTTTCTTGCTGTGTGTGTATACTAATATTTTTTATTCCTTCATCCTATTTTTCTTGAGATATTCTCCTCCCTGGGTACCAGTTTTCACCCCCCTCCCCACCTGCAGCTGTGGAGGTGTCATAGTGCTACCTCTATTGCTTCCTATACATAAGGTTCACATGGGGCTAAACCATGAATCCTTGGGGAGAGTGGAGCAAGTAGGCTGGGTGACTGATGGTGGTGGCGGGGGGTGGGGGTAACTCATGGACTTGAGGGAAGCAAGGATCTGACAGCTGAGCCTGTGATGTTCAGTTCTTATTGTTTCCCAGGCTTCCTTCTCAGATTTTGTTTCTTTATCTACACACATTATATATATATATATATATATATATATATAATATATATACACACACACACTCATACACACCATGTGTTTTGTAAGTAGTAGTAATTACATGATTCCACTAGTTGTGTGTGTGTGTGTGTATGTATATATATATATATATGTGTGTGTGTGTGTGTGTGTGGTGTGTGTGTGTGTATTGTTGTAAATCCAATGTGAGAAAAGTAAATATTTCATAAAGAAAAAGTCACCAAGTGGTTTCAATTTTGGTATTTGTATTTTTACATTTGTTTTGATTTTAAAATAAGTGACACGTGTTTCTATATGACCCTTTTCAAGCTAAAAAAAATTGTGTGTGTGTGTGTATGTATATATATGTATGTATGTATGTGTGTGTGTGAATTTACATTTTTCTTGAAATAATTTTTTTGTGACTTGTCAATTTTTTTCCTCATATTTTCTCCTGATGATGACCTATGGTCGAAACTAGTAGTGATCTGTTAAAAAATAAATAACATAAAAAATACTCCTGTTTCTCTCATCTCTTTTTATTCATATTTTATATATGCACTCACACGCAGACACACACACACTCTCTCTCTCTCTCTAAACATGATCCGGTTGTTTTAACAGATGATTTTTAGATTTAAAAAAAAATTCATAAAACTAACCCTAACCCCTAACAAACAACCAGATATTGACGGTGTAAATGAAAAACATGTCCTTTCTTAATCGAGATCAAAAAGAGGTGCCTAAAGGTAATATGGTCCGACAAATTAAGACCGAAAAGGGGCCAGTTTAGCTCAAGTCAGTAGAGTGTTCCGCTAGGAATCACAATGTTCTTGGTTCGATACCAGCCTTGCCAACTCAGCGTATGAGTAGCACACCTCTCTCTCTCTCACCCATATCCTCCCTTTTATACAAGTCTTAACATTTAGCCTTTTCTCTCCTCACCATCTTCCTCTCCCTGCTTCCCCCCTCCTACCAACCAACTTTAAGCAAGATGCAATACTGGTGGCTGAGCAATCCATGACATGCAACACTCCACTTTGGTCCTTACTTGGGCTAGACAAGACGTTCGAGGGGCCCCTTCTAATTAATCTGCTGGTCACTTTAAGCCCTAGCATCTATATGATTGTCCATACTCTATTGTCCTCATGACAAGCCCCAACACTTTTTATCATATATGTACTAGAAGGTGGTGGCTGAGGGTCTTATTGTCCTGGGTATGACGTTAAACTCTATCTTATGAAGTTCCAAGTCTAGAGGTCTGGGGAATGTGGAGTGCCCCTTTGATTATCCACTCTGACTCGGAGTGGTAGTACCTGTTAGGGTCCCTTCTATGGGTTAAATAGATAAAAATAAGTTTTAAACAAATGTGTTTTTAAAAAATTGAGTTATTAAAATTAAAAAAAAAAATTGAGTTCCCATCAAGAATGAATAAAACAAAATGTTTTTGGCTTAAAATAACCCAACAAGTGTTGATATGCTGTAAAATCCAACCAACCCTCTCTATCTCTTTCTCTATCTCTCTTTCTCTCTCTCTCTCTCTCTCGCTCTCTCTCTTTCTCTTTCTCTTTCTTTCTCTCTCATACAACTCTTAACATTTTAGCCTTTTCCCCCCTCACCATCTTCCTCTCCCTGCTTTCCTTCCTCCTACCCTCTCTTGTCTGTATTCTCTTTTGCACTCTCTCTTCCTTTTACTCATGAATGGAGACAGTGTGACTCACTCAAAAGTTCTTCCCTATTTTTTTGGTTCTCAAAACCTAGAATCTGACTTGTTCATTTTGGATGTAGAAAGAAGAGAGGCAAGTCAAGAAAGCTGCCTGCCCGCCCACCCCCTCCCTGAAAAAGGGAGGAACCTCTACCCTTAGTACCACCCAGCTACCCAGTCAGTAAAGGGCCACCTTTTTGTACCCACTATCGCACTGTGAAAATATGGAACCACCTATTGAGGAAAGACAAAAATCACACGTGTTTCTTTCACTTGTGGGAGTAGGAGGAAGGAGGGGTTGAGAAAAAGAAACTTGACACATGTATATATTTGAAGTCTCCTCCTATGTTATATGCACTGTGGAATAACATTACCATTTTTGTTTTGTGTTTTATGGTTGTTTCTTTGGCGCGGGGGGGGGGAGGTCTCACAGAGATTCTCTAGGGTAGCCTGGGAAATCCTCGGAAAAGGTTGAGATCTTCATGAGAGGTGAAAGTTTCATGCAGACTCTGCTATTTATAGACAAGCCTTTCAATGAAATTAATAAACACACTTTTAATCATCATCATATGTGCTAGAATGCGGTGGATGAGGGTCTTAATGTCCTGGGTATGATGTTGAACTCTATGTGATGGGGAAGTTCCAATTCTGGAGCTCTGGGGAATGTGGAGTACCCCTTCATCACCATTACTCTCAGGCCCACTCTGACCCAGAGTGGTAGTACCTGTTACGGTCCCATCTATGGGTTAAATAGAAAGGAATGAGTTGTTTTTTTTTTTTAAATGTTAAAAAAAAAAGTTACCCATGAAGAATTAATAAAAACAAAATGTCTTTGGCATAAAATAACCCAACATACAGATTCACACAACTGCCCTTTATATATGTAGATAGATAGATAGATAGATATAGATGGTACATGGACAAAGAAAAGTGTGAAGACTGCTAGTGCCAATAGTAAAAGGTGGAAGAGAAGGTCTGCCTGCCTAGAAAATCAGCGATTGAAATTTTAAAACCAAACTCTGGGAGTTCTCATTTGTCAACCACCTTCTGACCCAGAGTGGTAGTACCTGTTAGGGTCCCATCTATGGGTTAAATAGAAAGAAATGAGTTTTAAAAAAATTGTTAAAAAAAAAAGTTACCCATGAAGAATTAATAAAAACAAACTGTCTTTGGCATAAAATAACCCAACAAGGATTGACATGCCGTAAAATCCAAACAACCACCCATTGGCCTAAATTTGAGCCTAACCCTAACATTGTTTGTTTGCCTCTTCAATTGAACCAGTGTATATGATGACCCTGCACTAGTTGTAGTGTAATCATGTGGTAGATTTTTGACTCTTAAGCCAAATGACCTTTTGGTCTCAATAAAAAGGTTCCCATGTTAGGTTTCTACTGAGGTTATTATTAGAGCACATTCACTAATTCTTCTAGTATTGTTCACTCTTATTTCTTATTTAGATTTAATTCCACAGGGTTTGGTGACTACAACAAATGGAGAAAAAAAGATCTTGTGGGCTACAAAATATTTTATTTGGGCTATGGATCAATAAATTGGCAGCTTAATGATGAAAAAAACAACAAAAAAAAAAACATTTATTTTACAAAACAAATATTTATTTTTCAACATAATCTTTAATATATAGAATAAAGACTATGACAATAAATTAAATATTCATTGATAAACTTATGCAATTCCTGAAGATATCGTGACATAGTTTTGGTTACATACAGACACCGAATCTCCATTATATATATATATAGAAGACTAGAAGTGGCTACCCGGCGGCGTCTAGGTAGAGGAGAGGGGTAAAAAGGGTAGTCTCGCAGATCCATCATTGTTGAATCATGGGTTGGGTCCTCGTAGGAGGCCCTATTAAAATCCCTGTGTAAAAAAGACCTTGTCTTGATCAAGCCATTCCGAAAAGAAAAATTAATGTCTCCTATTTAAAATACTAAATGCAACAAAGAAAATCCATGTTATCATTTAAATTCAATTTTTTAAATTATCTTCACAAATATAATTCAAATCTTCATTATTTTTGCTCAAAAACCAAGCCCTGGTGATATTTAATGTGTGTATATATTAACTTTGTCATTAATTGTTTTATTTTCGATGTTTTCTCTGGACATACAGATTCACACAACTGTCCTTTATATATGTATAGATAGATAGATATAGATGGTACATGGACAAAGAGAAGTGTGACGACTGCTAGTGCCAATAGTAAAAGGTGGAGGAGGAGGAGGTCTGCCTGCCTAGAAAATCAGCAATTGAAATTTTAAAAGCAAACCCTCGGAGTTCTCATTTGTCAACCACCTTCTATCCTGTCAAATCCAAATGATGAGAAATCATCTTTTTTTTTTAAGAAAAATAAAAAAATTAATTAAGAAAATAAGAAGCAAAGAGTTCTATACACTTTCATATTGTGTATAATCTCTTTAACCATCTACACAGCATATATATATATATATATATATAAACGTAAACAAATATGGCTATTTTCAGCCGACAATATTTGGGAGAATATGTGCTTAATTGAAGTCAAACCTAAGTCAGAGATTGATTTTTCTCGATTTGTTTAGCCTTACATTTAAGTAGTTAAATCCCGCCTAATTAATCATTAATGAATTAACTTTCAAAAAAAAAAAAAATTAGGTTTGACTTCAATTAAGCACATATTCTCCCAAATATATATATATATATATATATATATATATATATATAAATATATACACACACACACACACACATAGATGGATGCAAATTTCCTGGGGATTCATTCAAATCAAATGTGTGCATCCCAGGATGCACTAAGTTAAAAAGCTATCAGCATCACTGTGTATATATATATATATATGAAGGAAAGGTGGATGGGTTTAGGATCCGACGATATGCTGTAGATAGAAGGAAAGTGGTCAAGAAATGAACAACTCAAAACAAGTCACAGGGTGAAATGGTTTCGTCTGTGTTCACAGACGTCATCAGTCATTGTAACTTTATTAAAGCAAAGCATACGTTTAAGTACAGTTGGCGGCGATGGCGCCGGGGAGGTCTTATCTCACATCACTACACACTCACCCCCTTGACCCTTAAACGTATGCTTTGCTTTAATAAAGTTACAATGACTGATGACGTCTGTGAACACAGACGAAACCGTTTCACCCTGTGACTTGTTTTGAGTTGTTCATTTCTTGACCACTTTCCTTCTATCTACAGCATATATATATATATATATGTGTGTGTTCCAAAAAAGATGAATTTATGTTGATATTGACACTTAAACATTTCACTTTATGTTAAACCTTCCTCATGACAAAATAATAAAAAAGAAAAAAAATAATTTTGTTCAAATGGTGATAAATGTTTTTAAATGACTTGAGTTGGAAAACGTTTAAGCGTTGACATCAACATCAAAATAAATTCATCTTTTTTTTTTTCTTTTTTTTTTTTTTGAACACATTATTTTTCTTATTTCTATATATTGTTGGATTCCTTTCCATATTTTACTCCCATATATATATATATATACACATACACGGAAAACCATCCGATCCTTGGTGAGTGTTATAGAAGCCATTTTTTTCCTCTCCCTCAATTCTACTTTAAATTAATTACTTAATGCACTGTAGACCATCTGGTTTCAGTTTGGAATTATGGGATATTCAAGCTATTGAAAATATTTAATGGAAAAGCCAAAAAAAAAAAAAAAAATACGCAATATGTCAAAAAATGGTTTGAGTGCTGGAAAAAGAACCAAAGAAACCTTTAATTTTTTTGCTGAGGAATTCCTAAGAATTTGTTTATTACCATATGTTATTATTTAAAGACAAAATTTGTCCAAGAGAACCAAAATTGGATCAATAAATGAGTTATGGACTTCAGTCATTAAGAAAATTCTTGGTTCCATGAAATCAGAAATTTTTTTTATTTAAAAAAAAAATTTTTTTGTGGCCTTTTTTATCCTCTTTTCTTAAAGAGTTCTCTCTCATTAAGGATGTCCTGTGGTATGATGTTAAACTTGCATCTAATGGTGAAGTTTCAATTTTGGAGCTCTGGGGAGTGTAGAGTACCCCTTCATCACCATTACTTCCAGGTCTACTCAGACCTGGAGTGGTAGTACCTGTTAGAATGCCATCTATGGGTTAAGTAGAAAAAAATGATGTTTCTAAAAAAAATTGAATACCCAACAAGAATGAATAAAACAAAACATCTTCGGCATAAACTAACCTAACAAGGGTTGACATCCCGTACAATCCAACTAACCAACCATGGTAATTTATGAGGATTTCAGTATTTTCATTTTATTTTAATATATTTATTTCCAACAATCGATTACAAGTAAAAAAAAAAAAAATCAAAATATTTAGATATTCTTGCTTATTTAAACTAAAAACAAGACATTAAACAAACACGAATAAAAGAAAATCTGAGTATTTAGATATTCTTTTATATTTTAATAAAATAAAATAAAAACTATCTAGTCGTCTTCATATCTATCTATTGCTTTGGCTACGGACTTCAATCATAGCTGGGGTTGGTTTTTCACCACTCACTGTTAGCAAGTTTTGAGGCAGGAGACCGGGACGGTCTTCCTCATAAATTACCCCAACCTTATTAAGGAATTAGTTTGGTAATAATTAGAAGTTAGAAAGTTTAACTTAATATTCAACTAGGCTACAATTATGGGGACACTCAGTGACAATTAAACACACTACATTAGTATTAGTTTGTAAAACTAGCTGAGTATAGTGTTGGTGAGGATTGAACTCGCTACACTTGTATTGTTCAATACTTGGTATTTTATGATGGCAAGTCAAAAAGTAATGCCATTTTGTTTAGGACAAGTATAATTACAAACACAGGAACATGTATCATACATCAAAATGAAGCGGGTCTTCTGTGGATCACATCCCTACTATTCCACATGGTCACCATTTCTCTCAATAGTAATGTTCCACCTTCGAATGAGAGCATGTATCCCTGCCCCGTAAAATTCTGTTGATTGTTCTTTGAGCCACTTCTTCACTACAGATTTCACTTCCTCATTACTAGAATAATGTTTGCCTCTCAAACCCTCTTTCCGGAGAGATGATAGTCTGAAGGCAAACATTATTCCAGTGACGAGGAAGTGAAATCTGTAGTGAAGAAGTGGCTCAAAGAACAGTCAACAGAATTTTACGTGGGCAGGGATACATGCTCTCATTGGAAGGCGGAACATTGCTATTGAGAGAAATGGTGACTGGAGAAGTAGGAATGTGATCCACAGAGTATGATACATGTTCCTGTGTTGGTAATTATACCTGTCCTAAACAAAATGGCATTACTTTTTGACTCACCTTCGTAGTTAGTGAGTTTTGTTACAGGTGTTAAAATTGTGTTGCAAATGTTATAAATTTTGTTTACTGTCTGTGTGCGTGCATGCTTGTACACCACTTTTTGTTTTCCAGTAACATATGTAAAGCTGTATCGTAATACCATGATCCCCTGAAAATAAGACCTACTGTAATTTTTCAGGGTGATCTTAGATTAAGCCCTAGCTGAGAGCGGCAGACTGACAAAAAGAAATAAGCATTCTTCACAATCACATGTGACACAAACACTCCATATCCCCTGAAAATAAGCCCATATGTTATATTTTGGAGTGAAAATTGATATAAGCCCTGTCTTATTTTCACAGTATGCACCTAATATTTAATATACACAGAGCCAAATAGCTTTTAGTTTTGTGAGATTTTAAAAACAAATTCTACAACTATTTTGTGGATGAATTTTTAAATAATCTCTAGAAATGTCAATTATAATTTCGATACATGTTGGTATACATTGATTACAATTGAGTGTCTGCTGTAGTATAGGCATTCATCTGATGGTCAAGAACACATAAGTCCACTTTACACTATTTCTTATGGGAAATATTGTTTCAGTTTTTGAACAAACATGATTTTGGGACAAATCATGAGGTTCCACTGTAGTACCTATTTGCATAGTGGCACTTTAAATTTTAAAAACTGCACATGTGCAAGAGGTTTAACAGTGACAAGAATGCACAGTCATATCATTGTTGTCGTAGCAGTGGTTAGAGATGGATGATCAAGAGAACTCTTTTGAATAAGAGGGTAGAAAAAATGTGCAAAGTTTGAAAAATTTCAATGACACTTATGCAACATTTTTAGCATTGATATGAAAATTCCTTACAAACATAAAGGAATCTAACCTAAAAATATCTCCCAAGACTAGAATTCTCTTGTTCTTTTTGAACTGTCACTAAAAGTTGGGATGAAATAATCTATGCTTAACACAGTTAAATTCATAACCCTTACTTTTTTTTTTGCACTCTAATTTCCTTGACCCCCCCAAAAAAAACCCCAAAAAAACAAACAGGAAACAAAAAAAAAAAAAAAAAAAAAAAATACCAACTAACTTGTTTTTCCAGACACTAAAAATATTTTCAACTTTTTGACTCTAAATAACAATTTGACATAATTTTTTGTTTCTGAAATATTTTGGGTTGTTAAGGTGCAAAGCCATTTGCTTGGTAGGAAATTTTCTTCTTGTATTTGGAGGAATAAAACTTTTTTTTTTTTCCTTCTTTCTCTCTCTCTCTCCCCTTTTGAGAATGATGTTTTCCCTAAAATGTCCTCCTTTACTTGTAGCACTGACAAAAAACTAAATATTTTCTCTCTCCTTGCGTGCCACTATGCACTGAGAAAGGCATGAATCTATCTTTTCTCTCCCTACCCCTACCCCCAGCTATGGAGAAATTGCAGGGCAGACTAGGTTCTTTAGCCTTGGTTAGGCAACCAGTCTTTAGGGCGATGTTATAATGTTTCATATGAAAATTATATAATAAAGTCAGAGAATATCTACCTAGGTTTCTCCTAACGGATTGTCAGGATAATTCTGACATATATATATATATATATAATCGTTGATGCTTGACATAATTTGGGGAAAAGAATCTCCCCTCCTTTTTACTCCAGACAACATTTTTTTTTAATATTTAAAATATTTTTTTCAGTATCTTGTTTTGTATGGCATAGCATTTTAAAAAAAACCCTTTTCAAAGGCCAATCAATATCTGAAATCAAATATATTTTGATATTTAATGGGGAAAGAGAACAAACCTTTTTTTCTTTTTTTAAATTTAAAATTTTTTTTTAAGAGTCATCACACTAATCTTAAAGTACATTTTTCATTTTACAATTTAAAAAAAAAATTTTTGTAGAAATTTTTAACTAAAAATTAAACAGCTGTGACCATCTGATCAACAAATAAATTATTGAGTTTTTTTTTCTTTTTAAACATTAGACAAACATGTAACCTTTTTAGTTGAGTTAAACATCATCCAGGAAAAAAAAGAAAAAATAGGTCAACTTTTCAAGTCTCATGTCAAATAGGTGATAAACTCAATGTTAAAATAGTAAACATTAACAACTCTATAAGGCTTTTTAGATAAGGCGAAAAGCAAACTAAAAGTACACTTGTCCAGTTACACACACACACACACACAGCTCATTTCTAATCCAAATGATGATAGACCAAAAGTACTTTAGGGTCACCATAAAAAAATGTACAAATATATATATATATATATATATATATATATATATAAGGTATCCAAATGTAAGGGATGATTCTATTTGGGATCTTCAAAATCTCACTGTATAACCATACTGTATACTCTTGTAGGTGCAAGCATATATTAATACAAGGATTTTTATAAATCCTTAAAAAAAGCTCAATGCATAATAATCAGTAAATTAGATTATATACAGAGCAATATTTAACTTTCAAAGAAAGAAAAACTTAAACCTTTTTTCCGTAATAATGATGGTTTAAGTTTTTCTTTCTTTGAAAGTTTATATATATATATATGAATAAGATATAATGAAAAAACAAACAATGTTTACAACTGAAATAGGCTCATCAGAAGAGAAAGTGTGCAAACCGTTTCGGGGCCAATTCTCTTGACGGTTTAAAAAGCAACACCCGGCCCATCCTCAAAACCGTTTTAAAACCGTCAAGAGAATTGGCCCCGAAACGGTTTGCACACTTTCTCTTCTGATGAGCCTATTTCAGTTGTAAACATCGTTTGTTTTTTCATTATATCTTATTCATACTGTCGGATTAATTTCCATTTTATTTTCACATATATATATATACCAACCACTCCACAGGATGTGACACAAGGTCAATTTTTTAAGTGGAGTTTAACAGGTTTGAATTCAGAGTTTTCCTTCTCCTAGACTGGTTACCTAGCCATGGTTAAAGAGCCCAGTCTGCCCTGCTATTTACCCATAGTTGGAGAGAGAATTGGATTCATACCTTTCCGAAGGGTATTATTAGTGCCATGTGAAATGCAAAACACTTCATTCAGGAATTGAACTCGATTTGATGAGTCCATTTCCTAGGACTCTTACCATTAGACCACGTGTCTCCATAAATCTAGATATATGCAGAAAATAAGGTGACAGCAAAACTTCCCCACATGTTATGCTATCCGGTGCCTGGGGGTCTTAATGTCCTGGGTATGATGTTAAACTCTATCTGATAATGAAGTTCCAATTCTGGGGCTCTGGGGAATGTAGAGTACCCTTCATCACCATTACTCCCAGGTCCCCTCCCCCCTAACCCAGATTGGTAATACCTGTTAGAGTCCCATCTATAATGTAATATGTAGTAGAAAAAATGAGTTTAAAAAAAGTTAAGATTTAGTACCCATTAAGAATGAATTAAACAAAATGGATTTGGCATAAAATAACCCAAAGGGTTGACATTCCGTAAAACCCAACCAACATCCACACAAGTGTCTTCCTTCATTAAAGGCTTTCTCTCACTCTCTGACTCGCCCACCTCCCTCTATTGAAAGTAACTTTCTCTTTCATAGGCTTTTTGCTTTACATTTTTGCTATTTCTTTCTTTAGTCCAGTTCTTGATTTTCTTAGTAAAAATCAAAGAAAAGGTGGGGGTCAGATTAAGTAAAGAAGAAAGGAAGAAATTTCTGTGCAAGACATTTTGGGAAAATTTCAAGCAATGTCTGTAAAGACATCAATGAACTGGAATTAAAACATTGTGAAAGTTATAAACACAAATCAACAGATGGTATGCAATACTTATAACAGCCAGAACAGTCTTAATATTGAGTGCATGCACAGTGATGCTGATAGATTTTCGATCTAGTGCATCCTGGGATGCACATTTTTGCTTTGAATGATTTCCCTGGGAAAATTTATGGGTCCCAACTAAAGCCTTCTAACCCCTACCTTGTAACCTATCCTGTGTAATTTGTTTCTAAGAAACTATTGAAATGTATTTACAGTTAGCTTGAAATGGTGAGGGAAGAAAAAAGAAAAACACTGGGATGCATAGATACAATTTTACTGGCCCATTTAGATTTTTGTGTGTTAGGAACGCAAGATGCGTACCTATCAGTATCTCTGCATTAATATGTGGTATCACAAAGATGATTTACTATAAAACATTCTACCCTGTTGGTGAGGCTTAGAATATGCTGACTGCATAAAAAGATGATACTAAAATGCATCTGATGGTGTTCAGTACCCCTTCATTGCCATTACTCCCAGGTCCACTCTGACCCAGATTGGTAATAACTGTTAGGGTTTCATCTAGGAGTCAAATAGATCTGTTTCAAAATTATTCATATTCGATAGAACTGTGCAAAAAACAAATGTTGTATACCCTTTCTTTCCTTACTTCTATTCTTCTGCTCATCTTTGGTATCTTACGTTCATCTTCTAGCGTCTGGACTTCGTCTTGGTGGTCGGTCGCACTTAATTCATTTCTTCTTCTAGATCAGTCTTGTTGCCAAGACATTCATCAACCACAAAACCATATTATTTATGTAAGCTTTTATTTACTTAACTAAACATTTCAGGTAACTAACATAATGCATGTATGCAGTGAGCTTCAGCTAAGGCAGAAAGACCTTATCTGCCTGACGTCCAAGCTGAAACTGAGAGCCAACCAGGTCTCACATGACTTCACGTATTTCGCGGGCTTTCTGTAATATTCCATGAAAAGTCCCGCCCGTGATATGAAAAGGGGCCATCCCTTCAAAAATACAGGGGGTTGACAATAATCTATGCATAGATTATGTAACAAAAGACTTGATATATAGCTACAGAAAAAAATGTATAAATACGAACATACAATGAATGCAATCACTTAACTTTAAGGTATAAAGTAACCCTTGATGGGTTGACATGCCATTAAAATTGATTGTAAAACAGTAGATGAATATAGAGGTGCAAGATATTTTGTGTAGGCCCCATGAATTTGTTGCTATTTATGGCAATCATAGAAGGGGCATACAAATCTGCAAGGTGAACCTTGAGTAGGGCATCCACATTCACCAACAATAGAAGATAACATTGGAAAAAGGACAAAACTAGTAATAATTATTATTTCATTAATCCTTTCTACCGTGTGAATGTTAGAAATGTATTATTTGGATTATTCAGACTATTGTCCTCATCTTTATTTTTATATACACAACGTTGTGGCCAATGTGCCAACTGGCTTTCTCAGGAACATTTCACTTCACAGAACTTCGAAAAAAAAACCCATACCCCCATATGTTAAGTTGATGTTGAAATATACAAAATTTGCCTTAGTAAACCAAACTTTCTGGCCTCCCAAAAATGCTCTACCAGGCAACACATGTTTATTAACATTCTTTGAATTCAAGATTTCAATCTGTATTATTTAGATTTTTGGGACTGTTGTCCTCATCTTTATTGTTATATACACAACGTTTCAGCCGATGTGTACTCCAGCCTTCTTCAGGTGTTTTTTGCTTAACTCTGAAACCTTCTTGTCAAACTCAGGAGTCTTCACAGAACTTCAAGCCAAGCCCTTTATTTAACTCTTAACATCCTGTTGAGAATTTTCTAAGTCCAGAGCCCCATTCCTCTAATGAGTTATCAATAAATGGCTAAAAATGGCCCTTTCATTTAAAGTTACCTGTTATTTCCCTGAAATCAAAGACTGCTAAATATGTTTAATATTACATTTAAACAAAGGTGGATTAGGGAAACGAATATGACTTCCGGCCGGTCTGAATGAGGCAGTATAGTACATTAAGAGTTAATCCATTGGGATAGACTGTTCTCATTCCATTAACCATGACCGGGTACAAGTGTTAAGCTGTGTTAAAACTCTTAACATCCTATACCACCTCATTCCACCCGGCCGGAAGTCACATTTATTTCCTAATCCGACCCAAATAATAGCCTTTGTTTAAATGTAATATTAAATATAATTAGAAGTCTTTGATTTAAGGGAAATAACAGGTAACTTTAATTGAAAAAGCCATTTTTAGCCATCTTTTGATAAATCCTTATAGGAATGGGGCTCTGGACTTAAAAAATTCTCAACAGGATGTTAAGAGTTAAGTATTCTATGTTATTATCGCCCTTGGCCAGGATTGAACTTGCAACCTACAGATGATTGTCACTTAGAACAGTATTAACTCAACTCATATAATGTAAGGCTTATATCTATGTGAGAGATGTGTTTAATACATAATGTATGTCTGAGTACTTGTCTGATATGATTTCAAAAGGATGACATCTATTAAATTAATGTATACATTTTTTTTTTGTGCCTGGATTTGTCTTGGTGTGTTAGAAGGTACAACTTTCTTCTTGTGTTCCCTTCACACGTGTGTAAATTTACATTTCTTTTTGTGTAGTGTATATTTGCACTGGTCTTTCTGTGTTGGCAGGGACAGAGGTGGTGGACAGTGGCATGTGAAAAGATTCTTGTAGTGTGTCCTACTCTTATTTATCATCCGCTCTCTCCATGTTGTCACCACCGCCCCTCAGTATTTTTTTTCTTCTTCCAACACTCCCAGGCAGCAGAGAGAGGCTGCTTTGCATAGTCTATATAAAAGCAGTCAGAGATAGTCACAGCCTTAGTGGTGGGTCGGATAGCTGAGTGGATAGCTGAGTGGATAGTAAAAAAATAAATAAATAGATAGATAGATACTGAATAAAGGTTGCATGAATCCCCTCCCATTTTAAAAAGCATCTCTCTCTCTCTCTCTCTCTCTCTCTCTCTCTCTCTCTCTGAGGGGTTTGAATTTGTGTCCCTCCCACTGAGTAGCAGACAAGGGCTAAAGAAATTGGTAGGGCATTTCCCACTGTTCTAGGCTGTTTGGTCAACCACACACTTCCTACACTATTAAGACCTATTTACAAACAAGGTTACTGGGGTAGTCCTATTTATCTTGTTGGATGGGTGGGGACAAAGGAGAAGGGTTTTATGCCACCCAGATTATGGCTACTGTGATGGGGGCGGGGCGAAGCAGAGGGGGGTGATGTTGATGGAATGGAGATTATTTGATTTCTAGTTTCTCTTGTGACTGCCTTCATTAAAAACACAAAAATACCAGATTCTTTCTGATTTTTGAAAGGCAAGATGAAGAATTTACATTTGAGTGTATACTTTAGCATAAAAGAGACTTAAGCAAAAAAAAGTGTGTGTGTGTGTAGGAGTTTTAAAATCTTGGTAGAAATGCATTAAACCTTTTTAGTCTATAATACAGGAAAGTGCCCCCCCCCTCAAACTGGAATTTCCTATCCAATATTCTTTTCTTAATACTTGTTGGGCATGATTTCTTTAAATAGTTCAATATGTTTATATTATATTACATCTTATTATAATGGACGTTCAGTGTCTGCCTGTAACCGAAACTACATCACTGCTTACGTCACAATACCCTCGGAAATCGTGTAAGTTTATCAATGAGTATTTAAGTCATTGTCATAGACAAAATCATTAATACATAGAATAAATCTTATTTATTAACAATGTCTTTATGAAAATCTGAGTTAGATTTGCTTCAAAACATCCCATGTTTTTAGTGCATTTAAAATCCTGCAACATATCACTAAGAAATAAAGGTTTACATAATATATGGTGTGGTTAATTTGCATACTGGTTTTAACAAAACCAGGTTTAACAAATAATTACTTGATGTTATTGATTTCTAATATTGTTTTATTCCCAATGTATTAAAATCAATGCTATGAATGATTTTATATAGAAACCAATTAAAAGTACAAATCCTAGCTGAGGTGGTTTGTGTTTATTTCTTATGTATGACCAAGTAATTGGCATGAATCCACTTCTCCCTGCACCAGTTACCTTGAGAAAAGGCTTGTTACTAGCTTGCCTCGGTGTTTATCAAATAAGAAAGTAAAGTTTGCAGGGTGGCCTATTCTCTGTATCAGCCAGACAGTGAGGGAGTCTATCCCCTTTTTGCTAAGGACCAAGGAGATTTTTGTTGTTGTTGCTGTGGAGCACCACACCTACCGTCAGCTCCCCACTTTACTGCACAGATCAGATTGCCTAATCTTTGCTACTCATCCACTGAGTTGGCGGAGACCAGTATTGAACCCAGAACCTTGCTATTCTACTGACTGAGCTAAACTGTCCCCCCCCCCCAAGAAAGTCAAAAGAAAAGCATGGCTGATAAATTACTTAAACTATTCTTGGTAATTTATGAGGAAGTGCGTCCCAGTCTCCTGCCTCAAAAATTGCTACCCGGTGACTATCAAAATAACAACCCCAGCTCATCGTAATTCTTGTTTATTTATCGTAATTTGTCGTAATTCTTGTTTAGATATGAAGATGGATATATAGTTTGAAATAGACTGAGATAGATAGATAGATAAACAAACAAAATAATATAGATAGATACGAACAAATGGAGATAGATATTTTCGACAAGTAAATGTATTGGGGGGGGTCGCTCTTTTTTTGTCGTAATTCTTGTTTATTTAAACTAAAAACAAGACATTAAATAAACCTGAATAAAAAAAAAATCTTAGTATTTAAAGTAATATAGATAAATATGAACAAATTGAGATAGATGGATAGTTTTGAATAGACTGAGCTGGGTCGTTATTTTAATAGTCACCGGGTAGCAATTTTTGAGGCAGGAGACCGGGACGCACTTCCTCATAAATTACCCTATTCTTTTATAACAACCTGTTATGGACTAGCCTAGCTTACCTCTTGTAGAGCATAATGAGCTGGTCCAGGAGTATTTGTACACCGCAGTTTTAGAACATCTGAGTGATTGCTGAGCCGGCTTCTGAATGCTTTGGCCTCTGGAGCGGCTAAGTAAAATTAACAGCGTTGATCCCGGGGGGCTATCCCCCCAGGCAATACCTGCCCCCTTGATTTAAAGGGGCAGGGCTGGGTTTATTGCCCAGTATCTGAGGCGCCCCCTTGAAGGGCAATGCCGACAGGATCAACACATTTTTTGTGCCTACCACTCATGAGCTACGGCTTGTGGGTGTGCCCAAATAAAAATGTCCTTGTGTCACGCCCTCATAAATGGGATGAGAGGCAAATACCCTGAGACTGAAGATTACGGAACCATTACACGAAGCGTCTACCTCAATGTTTTAGCACTCTGTTGCGAGTTACTAAATATATATTTACCAACCCCTCCGCACGAGCAGGATGTGACAAGGTCAATTTCTTAAGCGGAGTACAACAGGTTTGAATTCAGAGTTTTTCTTCTCCTAGACCGGTTGCCTAACCAAGGTAAGAGCCCAGTCTGCCCTACTATTTACCCATAGATGAGGGAGAGTAGAATTCATAACTTTCCAAGAGTATTAGCGCTAAGTGAAATGCAATTACCACGTCCAGGATTTGAACTTGGGGCGACGAGTCCATTTCCCATGAATTAACCATTACACCACGCGCTTCCTTGCGAGTTGAATGTACTTGTATATTGAATATTGTATGATCCAGTATACAACACAATCTTACTTGACTAATCAAGAGCAAAAAAAAAAACCCTAAACTGTTACACTCCTTGTCAACCTTGATAGTCGCTATCAACAAGACTTGATTCTCTGTTTTTAAATAAAACTTTGGGTTACATTTTTAGTCATTCAGTTGAATTTTATGACATGGATAAAAATGCCAATTTAAAAACTGTATTTGATAGCATGTAATATCTACCCCCCACACACACACTGTTGATTTGTCTAATGGTTATTGACCTAGGCTAGCATATGATTGCTAGTGGGTTTGATTCTCACTTGTTACTCTATATGTCAGGCCTTGTGCCAAACTAAGCTAATGAGTACATTTAATTCAACAGTCTTATGGAATTTCTTCCTCTACTTATACACTGTTCATAAAGTTTTGCAGCAGTTTTAAAATATAAAACTTAATAATTCACATTGTACAAATGATAGAATCATTTAGTACAAAACATATGAAATTTCAACTTCTGCTTTCCCGGCCTTCGGGTCGGGGGTCTGGTGAGCTTCAGCCACTGGACCGCTTGAGTCATAATAATAGCGTCGATCCCAGGGGGCCATCCCTCCAGGCAACACCTGCCCCCTCGATTTAAAGGGGCAGGGCTGGGTTTATTGCCCGGTGCCTGAGCCCCCCCCCCTTGAGGGGAATGCCGACGGGATACACACAATTTTTCACCCGCCATCCCATGAACTTCGGTTTGTGGGTGGATCCCACGTTAATAGGGCCTGTGTGCCTGACCTGGTACGAGTGGGGTATCGGGAAAATACAAACTCTTGTAGTATGTTTTGATTATTACATTTCAACAAGACTGCCATCTTTATTATATTGTAAATCTGCTGCAGGAGTTTATAGACACTCTGTATTTTGTGGGAACAAGATACATCATATATGTCATCAAATATGAATTTTTTGAAGGTCACTTAAAACTTAACAAGCCAAAAAGTAAAAACCAGACAAATTTGTATTCAGCTTAAGAATTAAACTTGGTTAAGACATTTTTTTTTTTTAAAGAAAATGAAAACCTTTTCTTCAAAAAGACAAAAAAAAAACAAAACAAAAAAACAAAACTGTTTATTATTTTGCCCCCCCCTATATATACTGATGCTCATTAATTTGACAAAAACTAAAATTCAACTTTAAATAATCGATTTAATTAATTTTAATTCGTTTCTTTAAGTTGTAAATTCTTTTTTTTTTTTTTTAGTCCCTAGTTTATTTAAAAGAACATTTACATTGAAAACTTGTGGTATAAATTTTTATTTGGTCTATTTTTATAAATTTTATTTTGTTTCTTCTCATTTAAAAAATAAAATAAACAAATTATGTTTTGTCTTTTCTTTCCTTCTTTCCCCTTTTCTCCTTTTCTCTCTTCTCCATACTTCCTTTATTTCATCCTTTCTTTTTTTTCCACTTCATGTTCTTTCTTTTTCCCTCATTTAATTCTGTTTTTCTTTTAATGCCTTTCCCAGCATTTCCTCCCACTCAGTCACTTCCTCACCTCATTCTATCCCTCCCCTTTCCCAGCATTTCCTCCACTCCAGCATTTTCCTCCCACTCAGTCACTTCCTCACCTCATTCTATCCCTCCCCATCATTTCCTGTGCATATCTCCTCCTTTCTCTTCTCACCTTCCTTCCTCTTAAGATATCCATCTATTTTTATTTTCATTATTAGTTGAGTTCAAGTTGAGTGTAACCTTCTTCTGTTTGAAGTTTATTAATAGATCACTATGGCCAGGGGGGGGGGTGCGTGTGTTCCTTGTGTGAGCTGGAAATGTAATCTTCTGTTTCTGGTAGTTTCCAACACAAAGTCCTAATTGATTGTGAATCTCAAGCTGTCTCCCCCCCCCGCTCACACACACTTGCTGCTGTTAGAGGTGGGTAAGGTGGGTGGTGGTACTGGTGCCAACCACTTGTCTAATGTTACCTCCCTTGTCTCTCTCTCTCTCCTGCCCCACTGTAAAGAATGTATGAATGGGAAACACTGATATATGACCCCTACTTAACTGCATCCAGAAAGGGGCCCCCACAACATGGTTCCTGGTTGGGGTTGGGTGGTGTGGGGTGGCTGTAGACATTTGAGGGTAATGACCAAGGTGTCTTGATCATTAAAACTTTTACAGAAAAGAGATGAAAGAGAATTTTTTTCCTTCTTCATTCAGTGTTTAAGAGAAATGAAATGATTTTTTATAAAACGATATCAGAAATGGTAGCAATAGAAAAGTTTCAATCTTGCTTTCCAATTGTTATGTGAATGCTTTTAGGAAAATCTAAACTCTTGCCTAAAATGCCCCCCCCCCAAAAAAAAACAATCATAAGCACATGCAGGATGTGGTACAAGATCAATTTTTAAGCCGAATAAAACTGGTTTGTTTAGCTCAGTCGGTAGAGCATCCACCTAGGAATCACAAGATTCTGCATCAGTAACACAGATGAGATAATCTGATCTGTACTGTAAAGTGGGGAGCTGACGGTAGATGTGGCAAAAACAATCTCCCTGGTTTATACTAGCGAAAAGCTTGTAGGACGCGCCTGGTGTAATGGTTAAAGTCATGGGAAATGGACTTGTCAACCCAAGTTCAAATCCTGGACGTGGCAATTATTTCACTTAGCGCTAATACCTTTGGGAAAGGTATGAATCCTACTCTCCCTCCAGCTATGGGTAAATAGTAGGGCAGACTGGGCTCTTTAACCTTGGTTAGGAAACCGGTCTAGGAGAAGGAAAACTCTGAATTCAAACCTGTTGAACTCCCCTTAAGAAATTGACATTGTGTCGCATCCTGCTCGTGCGGAGGGGTTGGTGAATATATATACTAGCGAAAAGGAGGTAGACTTCCTTGCTGTCTGGTTGACACCACCAATAAACCACTCTGCCAACAACATTTTCTTGGCTAGAGAATAAGCTAGATGGGAGCTGCACAAGAATTCTGTACACTATCTTAAACAAATCATAGAAACAACATCCCACAAGAAAGCAGCTGTACGGCCATTTGCCCACAAACTGAGTGAGATAAACAAGACACTGCTAGAGAAACGGGGATGAATTCATGTGACATTCTCCTATGGAAACCAGCACATGGGCATGCCAGTGTGAGCCGCCCAGTAAAGACCAACTCTGTGCGGATATTGGATGCCGCACAGAGAACCTCCTGAGAGACTTGTGCCACTGATTCAATTTCCTCTGACACCATTACACTGAGCATGCCTCCTCTTAGTTTAAACACATGTAATGCTGCAGCAATGACATAACTTGAATAAAATAGTTTTAAAAGAAATTTAAAAAAAGTAATTTTTCTCTTGATTTTTTTTTTTGAGAGACAGGTCAGGCCGACCTTCTTCAATTGATGAAAAATGAAAGGAATATATGAATATATACTTAAGGTTTCTAAATTAGAAAGACTAACGAAATTAAATAAGAACCTATATAAAGAGATTATACTTATTCTAATTATATTTTAATTGGTTTCTATATAAAATCATTTATAGAACAAAACCAAATAAACTGTTTTGTGAGTTATTTAGGAATTAATTTATGGTACTTATAGATATTTACCCAGCTTTTATATTTTACCAAGATAAGTCGTCGGATTGGCCTAAAGTTGGCATTAGCCAGACAGTGAGGGCGTCTATCCCCTTTTCATTACCACTAGACCAAGGAGATTGTTTTTAGTGACTGAGGTGGAGCGCCACACTTTACTGCACAGATCCTTGTGCTACTCATACCCTATTGTACTACCCATCTCATGTTACTTGGAGAGAAGACAGACATTGCCAAAAAATGCCCCTTGTCCCAGAATTATCATGAATGACTAAAATGACCAACCCAACTCACAAAACAGTTTCTTTGGTTTTGTTCTCCTATAAATAATTTTATATAGAAACCAATTAAAATAAGTATAATCTCTTTATATAGGTTCTTTAGGTACCACCAAACCGTTTAGCCCATCTTGAATAAAACGGAAATAGATATCCAATGGTAAACATTTATGGAAATTTTCGTGAAAATCAGATTATTAATTGATTTTTCATAGAATTTTTTAAAAATCCTCTTATCGTAACTTGTTTTTAGCTATGTTAAATTTCAGTTGATTTAACAGTGCAAAAATGAAAACATTGTTTTTCAATCATAATTTTCATTATTTCCGTATGCTGAAAAAAATTTTAAAAAATCATCAGGAGTTTATTTTATGTTTTTTCTTTAGAATGGAAAAAATTTTTTCAAGAAAATATTAAATTTTCTGTAAGTTTCATTGTGTTAAATATAGGGGGGGTCAATTTCACAGGGTCAAATTGGTGGTACCTAAGGTTCTTACTTAATTTTGTTAGTCTTTCTAATTTGATATATTTCATTACTTTAAAACTTATGCTCAGAGAATGCATATTCTTGCTAGTATGTCTAATTATTTTATTTATTTATTTTGATAGGCTGAAAGTAAGTCAAAAGCCATTGAAGAGGCCGAATCTGATGGAGCTGACAGCAGTAAAGAAGGCCATGAGGAGGAGGAAGAAGAAGAAGGAACTGATTAAGTGGAATGGATTCCACTATCAGCAACACTGCATTTAGCCACTGTCAAACATTGCAGGAAAAACAAGCAAACTTTTTTTTTTTTTTTTTTTAATTGAAGCGTGAATGAACAAACATTTCTATTAAGCCTCATTATTTTAAGTCTCGTTTGGTCTCAACAGTGTGGTTTATTGATTTTTATTAAACAAAAAGATTGGCCAATTTTGAAAGTTATTTTTTAAAAAGAAAAAAAGTCTTGTTTGTTAGTTTTATTGTTTTCTAAGAATTTGACGACAAATAGGAAGGGGGGAAAAAACAAAAAGACTTTGAATAACAGATTTTTTAATCTGAGATTTTTTAATAAGCTATTTTCGATTTTTTTTCTAACTAACAATTTATACACTTGAATATTTGTCATTGGATATTTTGATTTTTTTTTAAGTTTGTTTTCTTGAATGATTATTTGTTATTTTAAAGCAAAAAGTAAAAAATTTGGAAAGTTTTCAGTTTTATGAATAAAATGTCTTTTTCATCCATTTATGAGGAATTTATTAATTCAGATCCGCCATTTATTTGAAAGGAGAGTTTGATTGTGTGTCATTAGAGAATTGTTTATTAGTTAATTGAAAAACTTTGTCATACAAGTAAAATTGAGTAAAGATTCTTTTTAACAGAAAAACAAAACAAAACAAAAAAAAAAAATAACCCTGATTTGAGTTCTTTGGTTTTTCTCTTTTGTACTTGTTCAACTCTGTTTACTTATACATTTTTTGTTTTGTGAGTTTAATGAAGAATTGTACAGTTTTGTATTATTGTGTTTAAAAATATTTTAGGGCCTCTATTTTAACGTGAATTAAATACCTCGAAAAATGACATCGACTTACTATCATCGATAAAATTTCAATCTCATTGATATAATTAATATTCATGAAAATCTTTCATCAGTTGTATATTAGAGTTGTCTGCCCTTGCTATGTCCGAGTTATTTCCCTTAGAAAAATTATTTACAGACGTCAAAGTTTTAAATTGAAATTTCGTCTACTTCATTTCACACTTCATCCATTAAAAAATACAAGAAACCAAAAAAAAAAAAAAACCTGAACCTTTAATTTTATTTATTAAAATGCTATCTGTAATCTTCTGACAAAAGTGTATATTATTATTAGTCACATTTTGATAGCAAATAAACATGTACCAATTTTAGCTCATTTTGAGTTGCTAAAAGAATCATCAAAGAGATAGTTTTAAAAAACAAGAAAGTCAAATTTTATTATTTTTATAAATAATTTTACCTTGAAAGAAAAAGTTTAACTTTTATACCTACAATATAATATATTCTTAATCAATTTTCATTAGTGTTTGCTTATGTCATTTCCAGGGCTATACAAAGTGCTGTTTCTTCATGGTGGCCATTTCAGCTCCTAAAAGTTTATTAAATGTAATACTGGCGTCTATGTTGTTTATTAGATGGTGGTGGTCACAAGAGTTTTTGAATGGGTTCTTTTGCTTGGAAACAAAAATGCATGAAAGGAAATATATTTTATTGTGCCAACAGAATGCAAAATTTATGCTTAAAGAGAGAATAAAACCACAAGCAAAAGAAGAATTGTCCAGAACTAAAAAAATGCAAATTTCTTAGTTTATTTTCTCCCCATTCTTAGAGGAAGTGAGAGTATTTTGTGGTTGTGATAGTTAAAATGACCATTAATAATAAAGTCCTTAATTAGGCAGGAATATTTCAAATGTCATTAAATTTTTACACTTTTGTTCCATCTTCTACAAGGATGTCTCTTTCTCCAAAAAGTTTCTAAAATTTATGGAATTTTAACCCCCACCCCCGCAAAAAAGTAAAGGAATTTAAAAAATAAAACAAAAAGAAAAATTCCTATCTTTTTTATTTATTAGTAGAAAAAGTTTTCCATGTATTTTAAAAACGCTCTTAGAAAATTTAATTTTTTTCTTATTGCATTTTTTCATCCTGTATTTTGCTTCAAAGTCATTGCATATATTTGCATTGGCAAATGTGTCATAGATTATTCAAAAATTTAAATGTTTTTACTTGTAAAATTGTCTCAATGTTTTCTATTTTCCTTTTATATGAATTCATTGTCGTTTTGTGTTCAATTTGTACCAACATTTAGTTGATTAGAACTTAAAAAAAAAGGAAAGAAATCATGTATTACTTGTAAATTTGTGTGTATGTTTTCAAACCTGCTTCTAACTCATATTGCCATATTAGTTGCCAACTAATACCATAAATATTATTTACTTTTTAAAAATCTTTTAATTTTATAGATTTACATAATTATAATGAATTCATCAAACATATCCACTACAGTCATTTTTTCTTTAAATACAAATAGAACAGAATTTTCCAAGTTACATATTCATCTTAAACTCAAATGATCATTTTTTTATCAAAATAAGTTTGAAAGTTTTTAAATTTGTTTTAATGAGTCTTACTTTGTTTTGAAGAACATGGTGTGGATAAAAATATCTTATGAAAAAACTTTTTTTTTCTTAAAATATATTGTAACTGCTACTTTCGAATTGTCCCAAAATGCAATTAAAATCAAGCTGCAATAACCTGTTTTGTTTAAACTCCAGACTCATCATCATTGACTAAAATTCTACCTAAATTTACAACCCTTTTTTAGCCTTTACTAATTCCTTATTAACATATTCAGATTTAATAATGATATATATCCAGTTATGTTAAGATTTTACTTTCTTAGAATAAAACACTTTCAAACTCAAAATTAATTAATACCCTATTATAGCACTGAAAGTAATAATTTTTGGAGGTTCAAATAAAACTAAAACAGAAAAAAATTCTTTTTATTTAGAGTTGGTGTTAAATGACAGAAAGACTACACACAAAAAAAAAATCAATCTTATTTATGACAGGTTTCCACACCTTTGATAGCTAAAGGGCTCATAAAAAAAGAAGCTCCAATGTATAAATTATAAAGTTTTTTTACAGTTTAGTTTATCATCCAACATTTGATCATTTTATTATATATAAAGATTAGCGGGTTAGCTCGGTCGGTAGAGCGTTTGGCTAGAAACCACAAGGTTCTTAGTTTGATACCGGCCATCGCCAATTCAGCGTATGAGTAGCACAGGATCTGTGCAGTAAAATAAGGGCTGATGGCACTCCACCTGAAATGCAAAAACAATCTCCTTGGTCTAGTGCTAGTGAAAAGGGGATAGACTCCCTCGCTGATTGGTGATACCGACACTAGGCCGCCCCGACGACCCTTTACTTTTCATTTTATATATGTAATTGTGAAATTGTATATGCTGTCAGAGTTGCTTCCCTTTATTAATCTTTCAAGCTTTTGCAATTGAGTCATTTTCCTTTGCTATCAGCTCTAATAAAAAAATATGTCACTGTTGCTAGTTTATAATTTCTATGTCTATTATATGAAAAATGTCTTTACATTTCAGCTAAATGGCTGAATATTTATAGCAAAATTTGAACACTGTTTAAGTAAATATATTTTATATATATATTTGAAAATATAAATAAGGGATATTTTAGAAAATCATGCTACAAAATTTAAATTAATTGTAGATATTTTATACACACAAGTTAATCAAATTAAACATAAAAATTAAAGCATTGCATTTTGTGACTAAATTAGAAAAAGGAATTTTAAAAATATGTAGCAGGTTCATTTTTAAAAAGAAAATGAATTTTAAAAAAATCACACATAGTAATTAGTTAGCTAAATACTTAAATATTTAAAAAAAATGTTAAGTCATCTAAAAAGGCACTTTTGGGAAGGGGGGGGGCTGTTGCAGCCTAATAGACAATTAATGTTACAAGGATTATTAGTAAGAAGACATTTCAAAATCTGGTCTTTTTCTACTTCTAAAAAAGAACTTAAAGAGAGTTAATGTGCTCTCCATCTATTCACACACACACACACACACAAACAAACTGTTTTTGTCCAACATGTTTAGATATTTGAATTCATGTTGCTTACGTAAAATGCTACTTAATTTACTTGTTGTTAACTGCTTCAAGTTTTAATTTGAAAATAATTTTTCATCATATTAAAAATGATTTAATTTGGTGATCCCTTTTTTTTTCTTTAATGTATTTTTGTATTGTTTATTGGCTAAATTGATTCTTACCCTAATTTTGGTGTGTCAACTCAGCATTTATGTAAATCTATAAAAAAAAAACTTCTTGGTCTTAACTTCATAGCAAATAATTTTGGTTGTGGTAAACTTATTGAAAAAAAAAAATTAAATACTTACAATTTTTAAGCATATAGGTGTTGTTCCACCCCCCTAATACTGTTTTCAAGCAGAAACTAACAAAAAACAAAAAAAAAAACAAAAAAAAAAAAAAACCTTAATTTTTCAAGTGAAAATAGGGGCGAATTTAGCTCAGTCAGTAGAGCACTGCCTAGAAATCATAAGGTTCCAGGTTCAATACCAAGTCCCCACCAAACTCAGTGTATGAAGTAGCACAAGATTGGGTGATCTAATTCTGTGCGGTAAGTGAGGAGCTCCACCATCCCGTCTAGCGCTAGCGAAAAGGGGATACTCCCTCGCTGCTGTTGATGCTGTCATAGGCCACTCCGCCAACTTTACTTTTTTTACTAAAAACTTTTGATTAGTTGGGGCACCCAGTGAGAATCAAACTTACTAAACAATGGTCTGTAAAATCTCTTTCTAACCATTACACCACATGAATGTGCCCAATGAATCTATAATTGACACCTAATATATAAATTTAACATTATAATTGACGCAGAGGTAGACAGAGTTAAACGTGAAGGAACAGAGTATGGACGATAAATAGAATATACACAACAGTTTTATTACAGTTAATTTACAACAATACATATGTGCACAATATAACAAAGGCGGTTTGAAGATAGAATGTTCAGTTAAATGTTTGTTTGTTTAGGTCAGACAAGCTAAGGCGAAGGTAAGTTTTGGATAGAGGTCAAAAGACCGAGTTAGGTTTTAGTTGAGTAGTTGTTTGTAAAAAAGTTATCCTGGCGAGAAGCCTTGAAGACTTCTAAGTATCAAAGGTTTGTATGGGGTTAGCTGTCTGAAAAGTTGCAATTATTAATTATCGAAGGCTCTCCAAGTTCTGCGGAAATCATTGTAATTCATATCGACCTTCAAGAGTTAATGATAATAAATCTCTAATGTCCGAAGTTCCGAGGGATGGATGAGAATCCTTCAAGGGTTAATATTCTGTCCGTTGTCCTAAAACTTGTAGAAAAGAGAGTGCATGAGCACTTACCTTGAATCTCTAGGGAACTGGTGTGAAAGAGGTTGTTTTCCTAAGGGGTGCAGTTTTTGAAGAGAAAGAGTGTTAGACTGGAGCATTGCTGTTTCCAGTGAGTTTGTATTTTTTGCGAGGTCTTGTAGGATTCTCTTTTCCCCGTTGGTGGGTACTTTGTATAAAATTTTTTATCTGTCAGTACTTTGCCAGGCAAAAGTCTTCTGGACTTTTTTGCTAAGAAGATATCAGCCTCTGAGAACCCACAAGCATATTGTGGTATGAAGGGTCCCCAACTTTGTAATATTGTTATTCCATCCTCTGTAGCAGTTGCTTTTAGAGAAACAATTCTGTCCTCCAGTGCTCCCACTTATGGATCAGATTATGAAGTCTTGGATTGCTCCCCACAGAATAGGGCAGATTTTTTTGTGACCAAGTCCGAGCCCTTCTTGGTACGGGAACTAGGAGTGCCTTATGTTGATCTCTTCTTCTTCGGGTTCCATCAACTGAATTGCCTCCTGGGCCGTCTTCCAGTCAACGATATATCGCAAGAACTCATCAAGTTCCATATCCAGGACAGTTTCACAGGCATATTGGATATCCCTCATCGCTGTACATCCTTTAAAATGCATTCTCTAGGAATCTGTTGAGGTATATATCCAGCATAGATACCAGAGCTTTGAATCCACTGGGTTTTGAAAGACTTTCGCTCAGAGTTTTGTTTTCTGGCTTTATCTCTGGATGAATGTTGAAAGGATATTTAATCCCTTTGAGCCTAATTCTCTTCACTGATTTTGATTGTAATAGTCCCCCTTCTGAATTTATGATTGTCTCCCCTGCATTTCGGAGGCTAACCGAACAAAAGTCCTATTTCGCTATCCTTGGTGGGGTCAGCGGTCCTTTGTGGCAGGGAAGTATGATCAATCTTTAGGTCCTTGTGATATGATAACCCAAATCCCAAAAGTGGATTTCACTCCCCGCGTTTCCTATTTTAATACCATATGAGGTCCAATTTTTCAAGGTAGAGTTTGGCCACAATGTAATTTTCAAGATAATGAAAGGGTGTAAAGGATTTAGATTTATATAAACATCGTTAGAACAGAGATATTTGTTTTAAGATGATCTAAAACGGTCAGGGTGTTGGTCTCGGGATCCAAAATCGGAACTGATATCTTAGGCATTCCGTTTTGTGCAAGCCAAACAGATGGGTAGTTCAACTGGTTTGCTTTTGATTAGTTGGGGCACCCAGTGAGAATCAAACTTACTAACAATGGTCTGTAAAATCTCTTTCTAACCATTAAACCACATGATGTGCCTAGTGAATCTTATAATTGACTCCTAATAAAAAAAAAATTTATTTTTATTTTTTTTTTTTTAAAAGATGCTGCTTTATAGAACAAGTTTTTTAGTGACTTAAATTTATATTAAAGGACGGGGTGGGTTTTTTTTTTTTTTAAGTGAGAACCATTTAGGAATATTTTCAAAATTATAAAAATGGATTTTACAAAATGTTTAATGTCAACACATCAAAATATGGTAATTCCTTTTTTTTTTTTATGGAGATTTCCAGCCAGATCTGTTTTTTTCTACCTGTGTCATCTTCATATTTGCCTATATATAAAATATATATACAACTACCCTCAGTAGCAAAAGAGTGGGAAAGTCACTCATATGTAGCATTTTACAAGTTTATAGAAACTTTTTAACACTACAATATTAAAAAAAAAAAAAGGCATGGTTTCTTTCTCATTGAAAACCTTTTTTTTTTTTTTTTCCATCCTCTTCAGAAATTCTTGTATTGGGATTGCAACTTTTGATGTTTTGATTTGCATCCCAAACCTTTTTAATTCACAGAAGGTTCAAAGAAACAATAAATTTTTTTTTCAAAAAATTATTTTTTCCTTACATGTCATTTGCATAGCAGAAAGAAAAGAAAAAAAATTCTTATGGGCAGGTTTTAGACTTTTGTTTTTAATGTGAATGTCAATGTCTTGGAATTTGACAAATCAAAGACTATTCCCACCCCTCCCGTTATTAGGCCGTTTCAATTGAACTAATTATTTTATTACTAGCAGAACCTATGGATATACCACAGTATGATCAATTTAATTATTACAACATTTGATATGTTTTACTAGCTATTGGCAAATATTTCATGTATAATAATCTTGATTTAACTCTCTTTTTTCTTCTTTCCTCTTTTCATTATGTTCAATTGAAACGATTAGCATTATCGCTTCTGCACGCTAGTCCCCCTATAATTTCCCCTACCTTTTTCTTTCTTATATTTTGTGTAGCATGTCTTTTTCTTCCCTTATAATAAAAACGGAATGGTCCATTATTTAGCTGAGGTGTCAACACTCATAAGATTTGACAGTAAGCAACACCAGGTAATCAGGATTTACATTTTTGCATTTCATCTTGAGCGATTTGGACGGTCTCATTTTTTACCAACAAGATGATAACGTCATCACCTTTAAGGAACAGGAGTATTTCTCTATCAGTTTTCAAAAGCTATAAAAAAAAAAAAAAATTCAATATTCGAACTTAGCTTTAGCTTCTGACTGGGTACCAGGGGGTCATCCTCCAGCAGTATCTGCGGTAATTTTTCAACTTTAATTGTCAAAATTCCTAGCAAATAGGCAATTAGAGTAACCCTCCCTTGACCTTTCACGTTTGAAACAAGCCGGAAAGCTATTTGAAAATCTCCGTGCGAAATAAACAAATCTTAGAAACTTTTTCGAAAAAACGATACAACGCATGCTTAACATACAAAAATATCAATAATGTGTTCTTAATAACAATTAAGTTTCATTTCAGATAATGTGCATGCACACCTTTTATGGCTAGGAATTTAGCCAACTAAAAGGTGAAAATTACCGTAATCTGCTCCCTCACCTAAAATCCTAGAAAAATAAGATGCTATTACATTCACTGTGAGATTAATATTCTAGGTGAAAATCATGAACCCCTCTTGTTCCACCCCCAGCTATTGATTAAATAGTACACTTACATCTCTGCACAGGCAGTTGATACAACCCCTCAACCTTTAATGAAATATTTGCTGTGTTACAAAGAAGATGAGAAGGAGCATGGCCAATTTGCATATACAGCCCCAAATAAGCAGGCAGATTTTTCTAACAGGTTGATTTTGTTTTATAATGTCCGTTTTGTCTGAAAAATGTTAAAACTACAAAAAATCCACAAACTGGTTATTTTTTCTTTTTCTCAGAAATCTGAATAATAAAAGATTGTAAAAACAAGATTATGCAGTATACAAACAAATACTAGTATTAAAAAAAAAAAGAAGCTCAAACTGTCATTTGGCTGGATTGAACTGTAAGATAAGTTCTCCTCGATAAATATGCTTCTCTGTAGCATCATCCTATCACTGTCAGGGAAATACATTTCATATTGAAAACGTTTAATTTTTTTGTGAATATAACCTGAAATCATAGAGAATTACTGGTAAGTTGGGTGTTTTTTTTTGTTTTTTTTGCTAGTATTTTGTATTACTGCCATGATTTTTTTTTTATAACTATTTTTGTTTATTTACAATCATTTATTACATTTCTGAAAGAAAAAGAAAAAGAAAAACAAACCAGTTTGTGTATTTTTGTACAGTTATAAGATTTTTCTGATCAAACAGAAATATGATTATAAAAAAAAAAAAAAACATCAGCCTGTAGAAATCTACTTGCTTCTACGACAGTGGGGTCAGATACTAGTGGAGATGTGGAAAGGAGATTTTTTTCTAATTGAAATGAACAAAATTAAACAAAAAGGTTGAATGTAATGAACAAGATAAAAATCAATTTATGAATTTGACTAAAATACAAAATAAATTATAGGTATTATTGCTTTTGTTAAATTTGGGTATCAATGCCCCCCTCTACACGAAACGCAGGCTGATAACAATACTTCTGGCATCGTAGTCAATTGTGCTTTTAATTCAGGGCGAGCACAAGAAGGTGGCACCTATCAGCTGGCAAACTAGAAAGTTTGGACAGTTACAAAAAGTCATTAGCATCTGAAACTTGGCATTAAGTGATTCCAGCAGATGCCAGGATTTTTCATTTCTTCTTTGCTGCAAAGAAACTTTTTGGTATGGCTGTACTAACCACCAGTATGATGCCTAGACAGTACAATGTATCACTAACTAGTGCTTAGGCACTAACAAATAATTGTTGTGATAGAAGATTGAGAGTGGACATTGGCAAGATTGGAGGGAAATGGTGTCTGAGGGGGAAATTGAGGTATTTGGGTAGATGGGAAACACAACTGGCAGAACCCCTTGAACCAAAAGAGGAGCATATCGCTAAAATTGCTAGAGGTATCTTGATACACTCCCAATTAAAAAAAAAAGTGCTGAATGTTGATTATGAAGTTAATTCCGCTTGGGCTGTTTCAGTTGAAGGAAACTCTTTGGCAAAAAGAGTTAGAAAGCTGGTTGGCACTGACTATATATATGACGGTTGTCCACCACTAGAGTGACTGCCATTAAAACAGCCTATTGACGTTATGTCAAGAACCATGAAGAACAACACAATAATTTAACTCTAAACACCTGTCAGAATTTTCCAACTCCAGAGCCCCCATTCCTATAAGGATTATTAAAAAAAATGGCTAAAATGACCTTCATTAAAAGTTACCTGTTTAATTTCCCCTAAATCAAAGACTTTTCTAAATATGTTTAATGATTACATTTAAACAAGGCTATCATTTGGGGTAGATTAGGAAAAATGGATTGACTTCCGGCCGGGTTGGAATGCAGGTGTATAGGACATTAAGAGTTAAAAGGACCCTCCTTTTCGCATACATGTCTGGTACGCTGAACTTTGAAACCCCCCCCGCGCCCTATTATTGCTCAATGCAAGTAACTCAGGATTGGTAGGTAACAGGTTTACACCTCTGAGCATGTGCATTTATGTGTATGTGCACATATACATGGGTATAAAAAAATTATCGATTGAAGCATTTTAATGCATAATGATGAGTATTTAATAATCTATTATAATATTAAAGTGAGTGAATCAGATGATTGTTTCCTAAGACCTTTTTTCCTGTTAGTTTAATGACTCAAAATACATGCTTTTAAAAAAACTTCCTTACGATTCTGGGATTGAGTTATGTTTGAAAAATTCCCATTTAATATTGGGTTCTAATAGTCGTAATTTGCAATTTGCAAAAAATCTGACCCTTTCTTACACATTCCTGTCTGTCACTTTCCCTCTCTCTCTCTCTATATATATATATATATCTCTTTTTTAATTACTTAGTTTTTCTGTGAGGGTAAGAGAGAGATTGGAGAGAGGGAGATTGAATTTCTCACGTTATTTGTAATGTTAATTTTCACCAGCAGTTCAGCCACTTATCTCTCACATCTTGGCTCTTAATAACAATTCCAAAGAATCAGGTAGATTTAGATTAAATAGGTCAAATGTTCCTTTCATTAGAATCTTACAAATGATTTCATTTTTTGGAATTCTGCACCGTATTTATTTTTTCTAATTGGTTTTGCAAAATCAACTTTTTTCCCTGTCACATATCTATCCAGAGCTCATGGTGACCCAACAGGTTACATTTTTTCTAGTTTTCTTAAAATTAAATGTTGCTTTGATCTAGGAAACGTCATGCAAGATATTTTCTGTTGCGCACCAAGTAACTGTAATATAAACAAGGTGGGAAATCTAAAATATTTTAGTTATGTGGAAAGTAATTAAGGATTTTGGGATGAATTGAAAGACAACCTGTCAATTTCTGATTGTCAGTTCAGCAATGCTACCAATCAAATGAGGCTCAAACAAGAATGTCTTGTATTCGTTATTACACACCTAATCAATAGCACAGAACAGAATATACAAAAGTTTCCTAAGTAATTTCAAGACTTGACAACAGCCGAAAATTCCAACCAATGACCAATCTAGAAATACCAGAAACTCTGATCCAACCCCCGAGAAGTAGAACAGGATAATAGTATAGAATCGTTACTTTTACTAGCAACAGAAACACCCTCCCGGGGTCATAAAAATTAATTTTTGAAAGACTTGCTGAGGGTGGAATTAAAAATTCAATGTCAGAGGGTTTGTATCGTAAGTAAGACAAATCCTCTATTCTTAAGGAGTAAAAAAAAAAAAAAAAAAAAAAAAAAACAATTTGAAATGAAAACTGAGCCCCATCCTCTCAAATAAAATGTTGCGTGCATGTAATTAATCAAACAATTATTTTGAATATTTTCCTCATCATTTTACAACAAAATCGTAGGTATTTATTTATTGTAAACTTTTTTGTTAACTTTTTGTTACTGTAAAATAAAAAGAACGAGAGTAAAAAACATTTTTAAAATTGCTTACTCAAATTTTGCGTGTATATAACACAAGAATATTGTGACGTAAGCTGTGATGTAGAGCTATGACGTAGTTTTTGTTACAGACAGAAATACAGATAGACAATCTCCATTATTAATAGATGTCATCCCCCTTTTAAATAGAAACCCCGAAACACTCATAACAACTCATTTCTTATTTTTGGGGGATTCCTTAAAAAAAAAAAAAAAAAATGAAGAAAAGCAAAATAAAAAAAAAAAAATCGCCAATACATTAATAAATGAAATAAGTTAAGATTAATATTTTTTTATTAGAAAATTTTTTTTATTTGTGAAGAATACAATTGCCTTTTAATAGAAAAACAAAAAAAACAAACTGCATTTGTACAGAGAGAACGATGAATGCATTGGGAAGAGAAAAAGTTTTGTTTTTAAAAGAAAATAATTCTTCATTGATTTTGTTTATTTGTACACGCGCATTTAATAGACAGGCCTCTTTTTATCACAAATTTAAACCGGAAAGATTTATAGATTTTTATATTTAGAGCCTTCAACAATCCAACAACTCCAGGGCGGGGGGAATCACATGATTTAGCAAAACTATTGCTGATAATCATTTATTTTTTTTTATTTTTCCAATAATTTAAAATTAGATCTTGTCAGATGAAATAATTTGTTCGCAATATAGAAAATATTGATTATTGCAGAACACACACGCACACAATAGTTTTTTTTTTTCCTTTTTTACATTAAAAATATCTATACACTATTGACACAACATTAAAAAACACACACACACACAAAAAAAAATATGAAGTTCCTGAAAATTCAGTGACATGAATAGAGAACCATTAGTGAGCATAAAATAGGAATCTAATGGTCAACTTGAACTGGAATGAAATTTCCAACATACACACACTCACACACACACACACCACCACACAATAGTTTGTTAACATGAATGACTTTCCAAGTTTCCAGTTTAATTTATTTTTACCAAAGATACTTTATTTCAACTACTTTGTCCCATAAAAAGATGTTAATTTAGTGTATAGAATTTAATACTAGTAAATAACAATTAGTATGATAGAGGTAGTATATAATGTAGTTAAAATAGTAACTGAATTTTGATGTACAGGGTGTCCATAAAAGTCTGTATGCACTTTAATAAGAAATTTAAATGCCGTGGACCTTTATGGCAAACCTGTATAGTAAGTGGTAATAATATAGTTTAAAATAGTCACTGAATTTTGACGTTATAACCAAATAAGAATTACAAATAATTTTTTATTAAAAACAAAAACAAAAGGCTTAATAAAAAAAATTATTCCTTTTATGTTGGATCATCAAATTCAGTTTTAGATCACTCTTCAAAAACATACGAACAAAAAAAAACAACAACCTTTTTTCACATTTGTTAATACTAACAACGGGGGGGGAGGGGGGGTGTGTAACAGACCAGCACTGCTGAAAAGAGGGGTCCCATAAAAAAAGAAATTGTGATATAGTAAATAAGAACTTGTATCTCTAAATTACGAGACCTTCCCAAGACTATGGGGTAATCAAATGAGTAGCCCGTTACTATTAGTATTTTGTAAATTTAACCATTGTAAATCTTTCAGCCATTAACAAAATAAGATAGAATGTATTCTAATTAATTAATACTTATCTGGAATAATACTAGATACTTATTTAATATTAATTATACTTATCTGGGATATTAGATACATTATTTATATTCAATTATACTTATCGGATATATAGATACATAATTTCATATTAATATATCTTATCTGGATATATAGATACATTATTATATTTAATATACTTATCTGGATTATAGATACATTATTTATATTTATCAAATCTAAATAAATAAATATTTCTGCTAAGTAATCAGGTACCAGTACTTTTTACAATATCACAATTTTTCCTTAAAGGATAGGCACCCTTTTCAGCATATTATGTCCAGTACTTAAACTCACCACCATAACACCTCCTGAATGAATTAAATTTAAGAGGCTTCAATAACTTAGTGGACATGATCATTTTATTTTAAAAGACAAAAAAAAAATATGGGGGAGAGAGAGAGAAGGAAATTATGAATTGAGAAAGAAAGAAGAATCCACAGGATTCCATGTTCGAACACATCTCATGAATTGGAATTGGTTGACTTGAAAAACCATTTAAAAATTGAATTTTTTTTTATGAGATCAATAAAAAAATTTGTAAACTTTTGGCAAGACAAAAACATTAATCGTCTTTTTTCTGTTTAGCCATAACAACAGATTTTACTGAATGAGGTAGCCCAACAGACAAAAAGAAAAAAGAAAAAGAGAAAGAGTATTTTGCTTAGAGTTTTATCCCCAACTGCTGTGAAATCAATGTCTTCAAACAAATACTCTTTTCTTTTTTTCTTTTTTTCTTTTTGTCTGTTGGGTCTCTCATTCAGTAAAAATCTGTGTTCATGCTAAACAGAAAAGACGATTAACTGTTTTGTCATTGCCCAAAAGTTACAATTTATTTTTATTGATCTCATAAAAAAAAAAAATTCAATTTTAAATGGTTTTCAAGTCAACAATTCATTCTGAGAAATTGTTGTTCAGAACATGGGAATCTCTGTGGATTCTCTTTTCTTTTTCTCATCATAAATTTCCTTCTCTCTCTCTCCTCCAATTTTTTTTTTTGTCTTTTAAAATAAAATGATCATTCCACTAAGTTATTTGAAGCCTCTTATTTAATTCAATTCAGGAGGTGTATGGGGTGGTGGAGTTTAAGTACTGGACATATATGGCTGAAAAGGGGTGCCTTCCCTTAAGGAAAAATTGTGATATTGTAAAAGTACCTGTACCTATTATTAGCAGAATTTTATTATTTAGATGTAGATATAATATCACAATAAGTATCTATATATCCTGGAGGGGGGGGGGGGGGGCCGGAAGGAATAAGTATAGATTAATATACAATAAGTACTATATATCCAGATGTATACATTAATAATAAATAATGTATCTATATATCCAGATAAGTATAATTAATATAAATAATGTATCATATATCCATGATAAGTATAATTACTATAAATAATGTAATCTATATATCCAGATACAGTATAATTAAATTAGAATAATTCTACCTAATTTTGTTATGGCTGAAAGATTTACAATGGTTAACATTACAAAATAAAATACTAATAGAACGGCTACTCAATTGATTACCTCATCTGGAATGTTCTAATTAGAGATACCAAGTCTTTTACTATATCACAATTTCTTTTTTTTAATGGACCCCTCTTTTCAGCATGCCTGGTCTGGTACACACCCCTCCCGCCCCCCCCGTGTTAGTATTACAAATGTGAAAAAAGGTGTTGTTTTTTTTTTGTTCGTGTTTTTGAAGAGCTGATCTAAAATGAATTTGATGATCCAAACATAAAAGAATAATTTTTTTTCATTTTAAGCCTTTTGTTTTTGTTTTAATAAAAATTATTTTGTAATTCCTATTGGTTATAACGTCAATTCAGTTACTATTTTAACTATATTATATACCAACTACTATACAGGTTGTCCATAAAGTCCACGGGCAATTTAAATTCTTTTAAAGTGCATACAGACTTTATGGACACCCTGTACATCAAAATTCAGTTACTATTTAACTACATTATATACCTACCTCTGTATCATACTATTGTTAATTTACAGTATAGAATTCTATACACTAAATGTAACATTTTTTTATGGGACAAAGTAGTTGAATATAAAAGTATTGCTTGGTTAAATAAATAAACTGGAAAACTTGGAAAGTCATTCATGTTAACAAACTTATTGTGTGGTGTGTGTGTGTGTGTATGTGTGTGTGTATGTTGAAATTCATTCCAGTTCAAGTTGACCATTTAGATTCCTAATTTTACTGCTCACTAATGGTTCTCTATTCATGTCACTGAAATTTTCAGGAACTTCAATTATTTTTTTTTTGTGTGTGTTGTGTTTTTGTTAAGTGTGTCAAATTGTGTATAGATATTTGTTAAGTAAAAAAGGAAAAAAAACGCTATTGTGTGCGTGTGTGTTCTGCAATTAACACAATATTTTCTATATTGGATAACAAAATTATTTTCATCTGGACCAAGATCTAATTTTAAATTATTGAAGAAATAATAAAAATAAATGATTATCAGCAAATATGTTTTGGCTAAATCATGTGATTTCCCCGCCCTGGATTGTGGATTGGTTGAAGGCTCAATATAAATCTATAAAATCTTTCCGGTTAAATTTGTGATTAAAAGAGGCTGTCTAATTAAATGGGTGTACAAAATAAACAATATCTAAATGAGAATTATTTTCCTTAAAAACACAATTTTTCTCTCCCAATGCATTCATCTGTTCTCTCTGTACAAATGCAGTTTGTTTTTTTGTTTTTCCTATTAAAAGGCAATGTAATTCTTCACAAATAAAAAATTTCTAATAAAAATATTAATTTATACTTATTTCATTTATTATTGTATGGGATTTTTTTTTTATTTGCTTTTCATCATTTTTTTTTTTTTTTTTTTTAAAGACATCCCCAAAAAATAAGAAATGAGTTGTTATGTATGTTTCGGGGTCTATTAAAAGGTGGGATGACATCTATTAATAATGGATGATTGTCTATCTGTATCTGTCTGTAACAAAACTACGTCATAGCTCTACATCAACAGCTTAACGTCAGATATCCTGTGTTATATACACGCATTTGAGTAAGCAATTTTAAAATTGTTTTTTACTCTCGTTCTTTTTATTTTCAGTACAAAAAGTTAAACAAAAAAGTTTACAAATACATAATACCTACGATTCTGTGTAAAATTGGATGAGGAAAATATTCAAAATAATTGTTTGATTATTACTGCAACGCAAACATTTTTATTTGAGAGGGATGGGGCGCAGTTTTCATCCACATTGTTGTTTTTTTTTTTTTTTTTTTTTTTTTTTTTTACTCCTTTAATAAATATGAGGATTTGTCTTACTTACGAATACAACCCTCTGACATGAATTTTAATCCCACCCTCTCAGGCAATGTCTTTCAAAAATTAATTTTTATGACCGGAGGTGTTTTCTGTGCTAGTAAAAGTAAGATTCTATAATTTTTCCTGTTCACTTCTCGGGGGTTGGATCAGAGTTGTGGATTTCCTAGATTGGTCATTGGGTTGGAAATTTTCGCTGTTGTTCAAGTCTTGAAATTACTTAGAAACTTTTGGTATATCTGGTTCTGTGTATTGATAGTTTTTAATAACAATACAGACATTCCTTTTTGTTTTAGCTCATTTTTGATTGGTATCCCCCCCCACCCCCACCCGTACCCCACCCGCATTGTGCTGACCAAATTCAAAATTGAACAGGTTTGTCTTTCATTCATCCCCAAATCCTAATTACTTTCCACATAACCTAAAATATTTAGATTTTCCCACTTGTTATATTACAGTTACTTGGTGCCAACAAAAATATCCTTGCTGACTTTCCTAGATCAAAGGCAACATTTTAATTTTAAATAAAACTAGAAAAAAAATGTAACCTGTTGGGTCACCATTGAAGCTCTGGAAATAGATAATTTGTGATAGGGAAAAAAAGTGAAGTTTGGCAAACAAATTAGAAAAACTAATACGGTTGCAGAATTTCCAAAAAATGAAATCATTTTGTAAGATTTCTAGAAAGGGAACATTTGACCTAATTTAAATCTAAATCTACCTGTTCTTGGAATTTATTAAGAAGCAAGGATGTTGAGAAGATAAGTGCTGGACTGCTGGTGAAAATTACATACAAATAACGTGAAGAAATTCAATCTCCCTCTCTCCATCTCTCTCTTACCGCTCACAGAAACTAAAGTAAATAATAAAGAGATATATATATATATATAGAGAGAGAGAGAGGGGGAAGTGACAGACAGAATGTGGGTAAGAAAGGGTCAGTTTTGACATAATTGCAATTACGATATTAGAAACAATTAAAATGGGATTTTTTCAAACATAACTCAATCCAGATGCTAAGAATTTTTAAAGCATGTATTTTGAGTCATTAAATAACAGGAAAAAGGGTCTTTAGGAAACAATCATTGATTCACTCAGCTTAAATTTATAATAGATATAAAATACTCCATCATTATGCATTAAATGCCTTTCAATCGTAATTTTTATACATGTATATGTTGCACATACACATAAATTGACATGCCAGAGGTGTAAACCTGTTACCTACCAATCCTGAGTATATTGCATTGAGCAATAATGGGGGGGGGGGGTTTCAAAGTTCAGGTACCAGACATGTATGCTGAAAAGGAGGGTCCCTTTTAACTCTTAATGTCCTATAACCACCTCATTCCACCCGGCCGGAAGTCACATCCATTTTCCCTAATCTACCCCAAATGATAGCCTTTGGTTTAAATGTAATATTAAACATATTTAGAAGTCTTTGAATTTTAGGAAATTAACAGGTAACTTTTAATGAAACGGTCCATTTTTGCCATTTTTTATAAATCCTTAAGGAATGGGCTCTGGGTTGGAAAATTCTGAACAGGATGTTTAGAGTTAAATTATTGTGTTGTTCTTCAATGTTCTGAACATAACTGTCATAGGCTGTTTAATGGCAGTCAACTCAGTGGTGGACAACCGTCATATATATGTCAGTTGCCAACTCAGCTTTCTAACTCTTTTGCCAAAGAGTTCCCTTCAACTGAAACGCCCAAGGGAGATAACTCATAATCAACATTGCAGGCACTTTTTTTTTTAAGTTGGGATGTAATCAAGTACCTCTAGCAATTTAAGCGTAATGCTCTCTTTTGGTCAAGGGGTCTGCCGTTGTAGTTTCCCAGTCTACCCAAAAATCCTCAATTTCCCTCAGACACCATTTCCCTCAATCTTGGCCATGTCCACTCTCAATCTTACTATCACTTAACAATATTTGTAGTGCTAAAGCACTAGTTAGTGATCTTGACTCTGTCTAGCATCATACTGGTGGTAGTACGCCATCCAAAAAGTTTCTTGCAGCAAAGAAAGAATAAAAATCCTGCATCTGCTGAAATCACTTAAGCCAAAGTTTCAGATGCTATGACTTTTTGTAACTGTCGCAACTTTCTAGTTTGCCAAGCTGATAGGTGCCACCTTCTTGTTCTCGCCCTGAATAAAAGCAACAATGACTACGAATGCAGAGTATTGTTTATCAAGCCTGGTTGTAGAGGGGGCATTTGATACCCAAATTAACAAAAGCAATAATACCTATATTTATTTGTATATTAAGTCAAATTCTATAAATTTGATTTTTATCTTGTCATACAATCAACTTTTGTTTTAAATTCTTGTTCATTTCAATTAGAAAAAATCTCCTTCCACATCCCACTATTATCCTGCAGCCCCACATGTCGTAGAAGCAAGTAGATTCTAAACAGGCTGATTTTTTTTTTTTTTTATAATCAATTTATTTTCTGTTGATCAGAAAATCTTATAACTGTAGCAAAAAATACACAACTGGTTGTTTTCTTTTTCTTTTTCTTCAGAAATGTAATACAATGATTGTAATAAACAAAAATAGTTATAAAAAAATCATGCAGTATACAAAATACTAAAAAAAACAAAAAAAAACACCCAACTTACCAAGTAATTCTCTATGATTTCAGGTTATATCACAAAAAAATTAAACGTTTTCAATAGAAATTATTCCCTGACAGTGATAAGGATGATGCTACAGAAAGCAGTATTTATCAAAGGAAGAACTTATCTTAGCAGTTCAATCCAGCCAAATGACAGTTTGAGCTTTTTTTTTTTTATACTAGTATTTGTTTTGTATTACTGCATAATCTTTTGAGTTTGTTTCCAATCTTTTATTATCAATTTCTGAAGAAAAAGAAAAAATACCAGTTTGTGGATTTTGTAGTTTTAACATTTTTTCAGACAAAACGGACTTAAAAACAAATCACCTGTTAGAAATCTGCCTGCTTATTTGGGGCTGTATATGCAAATTGGCCATGCTCCTTCTCATCTTCTTGTAACACAGCAATTTCATAGGGTGAGGGTTGTATCACTGCCTGTGCGAGGATGTAAGGGTCTATTTAATCAATAGCTGGGGAGAAACAAGAGGGTTCATGATTTTCCACCATGAATATTAATCTCACAGTGAAATGTAATAGCATCTATTTTTTCTAGGATTTAGGTGGGGAGCGATACGGTAATTTCAACCTTTAGTTGGCTAAAATTCCTAGCATAAAAGTGTGCCCATGCCATTATCTGAAATGAACTTTAATTGTTATTTAAGAACACATTTTATGATATTTTTGTGTTAGCATGCATTGTATCGTTTTTTCGAAAAAGTTTCTAAGATTTGTTTATTTCGCAACGGAGATTTTTCAAAATAGCTACCGGCTTGTTTAAAAGTGAAAGTCCAAGGGAGGTTACTCTAATTGCCTTATTTGCTAGGAATTTTTGACAATTAAAGGTGAAAAATTACCCGCATGATACTGCCTGGGAGGATGACCCCCTGGTACCAGTCAAGAGCTAAAGCTAAGTCGAATAGAATTTTTTTTTTTTTATAGCTTTGAAAACTGATAGAGAAATACTCCTGTTCCTTAAAGGTATGACCCCGTATCATCTTGTTGGTTTAAAAAGAAGACCGTCCAAACTCGTCCAGATGAAAGGCAAAATGTAAAATCCTGATTACCTGTGTTGCTTATCTGTCAATTCTTATGAGTGTTGACATCCTCAGCTAAATAATGGACCATTCCGTTTTATTATAAAGGGAAGAAAAGGACATGCTACACAAATTAAGAAGAAAAAAGTAAGGGAATATAGAGGGGACTAGCCGTGCAGAAGCGATAATGCTAATCTGTTTCAATTGAACATAAATGAAAGAAGGAAGAAAGAAAAGAGAGTTAAATCAAGATATTATACATTGAAATATTGCATAGCTTTTAAGTAAACATATCAAATGTTGGTAATAATTAAATGATCATACTGTTGGTATATTCCATAGGTTCTGCTAGTAATAAAATAATAGTTCAATTGAAACGGCTAATAACGGGGAGGGGGTGGCGGTAATAGTCTTTGATTTGTCAAATTCCAAGACATTGACATTCACATTTAAAAACAAAAGTCTAAACCTGCAATAAAGAATTTTTTTTCTTTTCTTTTTGCTATGCAAATGACCAATGTAAGGAAAAATAATTTTTTGAAAAAAATTATTGGTTTCTTTGAACCTTTCTGTGATTAAAAAAGGTTGGGATGCAAATCAAAACATCAAAAGTTGCAATCAATACAAAGAATTTCTGAAGAGGATGGAAAAAAAAAAAAAAAAAAGGTTTTCAAATGAAAGAACCATGCCTTTTTTTTTTTTAATATGTAGTGGTTAAAAAGTTTATAAACTTGTAAAATGCTAACATATGGAGCTTCCACTCTTTGCTACTGAGGGTAGTTGTATATATAATTTAATATATAAGGGCAAAATATGAAGATGACACAAGTAGAAAAACAGATCTGGCTGGAATCTCCATAAAAAAAAAAAAGGATTACCATATTTGATTGTGTTTGACATTAACATTTTGTAAATCCTTTTTTATTAATTTGAAATATCTAAAATGGTTCTTTAAAAAAAAAACCACCACCGTCCTTTAAATAAATTTTAAGTCATAAAAACTTTGTTCTAAATAAAGCACGCATCTTTTTAAAAAAAAAAATAAAATAAATTTTTTTTTTCATATAGGATCAATTAAAATTCATTAGCTGTCGGTTATGGTTAGAAAGAGATTTGCTTAGTGTTTGATTCTCACTGGTGCCCAACTATCATAAGCAACCAGTTGACTACCCATTGTTTGGCTTGCACAAAACGGAATGCCTAAGATATCAGTCCGATTTTGAATCCTCAGGACAACTGCACCGTTTTTAGATCATCTTAAGAAACATACTCTGTTCTAACGATGTTTATATAAATCATATCCTTTACACTTTCTATTATCATGTGAAAAAATACTTTGGCCCAAACTCTACTGAAAAATTGACTCATATGGATTAGAACGCTGGGAGTGAAATCCACTTTTGGGATTTGTTATCATATCAGAAGGACACGATTCGCCTTCTGCACAAGGAACGCTGACCACACCAAGGATAGCGAAATAGGACTTTTGTTCCGGTTAGCCTCCGAATGCAGGGGGAGATCAATCATAATTCCAGAAGGGGAACTATTACAATCAATCAGTGAGAGAATTAGGCTCAAAGGGATTAAATATCCTTTCCAAACATTCATCCAGGATAAAGCCAGAAAACAAAACTCTGACGAAAGTCTTTCAAAACCAGTGGTTCAAAGCTCTGGTATCTATGCTGATATATACCTCAACAGATTCTAGAGAATGCATATTAAAGGATGTACAGCGATGAGGGATATCCAATATGCTGTGAATCTGTCCTGGATATGGAACTTGATGAAGTTCTTGCGATAATTCGTTGACTGGAAGACGGCCCGAGGCAATCAGTTGATGGAACCCGAAGAAGAGATCAACATAGGCACTCCTAGTTCCCGTAACCAAGAAGGGCCTCGGACTGGTCACAAAAAAAATCTGCCTATTCCTGTGGGAGCATCCAAGACTTCCTAACTGATCCATTAGTGGGGCACTGGAGGCAAGAATTGTTCTCTAAAAGCCAACTGCTTACAAGAGGGATGTCTATGTGGGACCCTCATACACATATGCCTTGTGGTCCTCAAGAGGCTGATATCTTCTACGTAGAAGACTTTGCCTGGCAAAGTACTGACAAGATAAAAATTTATACAAGTACCCACCAACGGGAAAGAAGAATCCTACCAAGACCTCGCAAAAATACAACTCAACTGGAACAGCAATGCTCGTCTATATTCTCTTCAAACTGGCAACCCTTAGGAAACAACCTGCTTTCCACACCAGTTCCTAGCAGATATCAAGGTAAGTGCTCATGCACTCTCTTTTCTACAAGTTTTAGGACAACGGACAGATATTAACCCTTGAAGGATTCTCATCATTCCCTCGGAACTTCGGACCTTAGAGATTTATTATCATTAACTCTTGAAAGGTCGATATGAATACCAATGATTTCCGCAGAACTTGGAGAGCCTTCGATAATTAATATTTGCAAATTT
>CM042153.1:63079708-63197490 GCA_023376005.1 Doryteuthis pealeii | reverse complement strand
CCCAGCTATGGAGAAATTGCAGCGGCAGACGATTCTTTTAGCTTGGTTAGGCAACCAGTCTTTAGGGCGATGGATAATGTTTTCATATGAAACATTAGTATAATAAAGTCAGAGAAATCTACCTAGGTTTCTCCTAAAGCGGATTGTCAGATAATTCTGACCAGATATATATTATATATAATCGTGCATCTACATATTTGGAGGAAAGAATCGCCCCTCCTTTTTACTCCCAGACAACATTTTTTTTAATACTTTAAAATATTTTTTCAGATCTTGTTTGTATGGCATAGCATTTAAAAAAACCCTTTTCAACAAGGGCCAATCAATATCTATGAAAATCAAATAATTTTGATATTTAATGGGGAAAGAGAACAAACTTTTTTTCTTTTTTAAATTTTAAAATTTTTTTTTTTTAAGAAGTCATCACACTCAATCTTAATAAAGTACATTTTCATTTACAATTTACAAAAAAAATTTTTGTTTAGAAATTTTAAACTAAAATTAAACGACTGTACCATCCTGATCAACAAATAAATTAATTAGTTTTTTTTCTTTTTAAAACATTAGACAAACCATTGACTTTTTAGTTCGAGTTAAACATCATCCAGGAAAAAAAAGAAATAGGTCAACTTTCAAGTTCATCGTTCATAGGCTGATAACTCAATGTATAAAATAGGTAAACATTACAACAACTCTATAAAGAGCTTTTTAGATAAGGCGGAAAAGCAAACTAACAAGTACACTTGTCCAGTTACACACACACAACACACACAGCTCATTTCCTAATCCAAATGATGAATAGACCCAAAGTACTTAAATAGGGGCAGCCATAAAAAATGTACAATATATATATATATATTATATATATATATATATATAAGGTTATCCAAATTAAGGATATTCTATTTGGGATCTTCAAAATCTTCACTGTTATAACCATACTTGTTATACTCGTGAGTGCAAGCATATTTAATACACAGGATTTTATTAAAATCCTTAAACAAAGCTCAATGCATAATAATCAGTAAATTAGATTATATACAGAGCAATACTTTAACTTCAAGAAAGAAAAAACTTAACCTTCTTTTCCCGGTAATAATGATGGTTTAGTTTTTCTTTCTTTGAAAAGTTTAATAATATAGTATATGAATAAGATATAATTGAAAAACAAAACCGAATGTTTACAACTGAAATAAGGCTCACCAGAAGAGAAAGTGTGCAAAACCCGTTTCGGCAATTCTACTTGACGGGTAAAAAAGCAAACACCCGGCCCAATCCTCAAACCGTTTTAAAACGTCCATAGAGAAGTGCCCGAAACGGTTTGCACACTTTCTCTCTTGATAGAGCCTATTTCAGTTGTAAACATCGTTTGTTTTTTCATTATATCTTTATTCATACTCTCGGAATAATGTCCATATTTTCACCATATAATAATATACCAACCCTCCACAGGATGTGACACAAGGTCAATTTTTAAGTGGAGTTTAACAGTTTGAATCAGCAGTTCTTCCTTTCCCTAGATGCGTATCCTGGGCCATGGTTTAAAGAGCCCAGTCTTGCCCTGCTATTTACCATAGTTGCGAGACGAGATTGATGTCATACCTTGACCCCGTCGAAAGGGTTATCAATTAGTGCCGATGTGAACAACTGCAAAACACTTCATTCAAAGAAGTTGAACTCGCATTGATGAGCCATTTCCGATAGGAGCTGACTACCATTAGACCACGTGCTGCGCCATAAAATCTAAGATATGCAGAAAATAAAGGTGAAGCAAACTTCCCACATGTTATGCTATCCGGTGCCTGGGGGTCTTAATGCCTGGGTCTTATGATGTAATACTCAGTGCTGATAATGAACTTCCAATTCAATGGGCTCTGGGAATGTAGAGTACCCTTCATCACCGATTACTCCCAGCCTACCCCTAACCCAGACTGTGTTCGGTAATACCTGTCGTAGAGGTCCGATCTAATAATGTAATATGTAGATCAGAAAAAAAAGAGTTTAAAATACGTTCAGATCTATACCCCATAAAATGAGATTAAACAAAATGATTTGGCATAAATAAACCCAAAGGGGCGTTTGAACATGCCGTACAACCCAACCAACATCCACACAAGTGTGCTTCCTTCATTAAAGGCTTTCTCTCACTCTCTGGACTCGGCCCACCTCCCTCTATTTGAACACGTCAACTTCTCTCTTTCAGTAGGCTTTTTGCCTTCTTACATTTTTGCTATTTCTTCTTAGTCCAGTTCTTGATTTTTCTCTAGAAAAAATCAAAGAAAAGGCTAAAGTGGGGTCAGATTAAGAAAGAAGAAAAAAGGCAAAGAAATTTCTGGCAAGACATTTGGGAAAATTCATAGGCAATGTCTTGGTAAAGACATTCAATGAACTGGATATTCAAAAACATGTGTGAAATTGTAAAACACAAATCAACAGAATGTATGCGAATACTTATAACATCCCAGAACAGGCTTAATATTGATGGTGCATTTGCACATGATGCTGATTAGGATTTTCCGAATCTAGTGCATCCTGGGAACTAATGCACATTTTTAGCCTTTGAATGATTTCCCGGAAAATTTAATGAGGGTCCAAACTTTAAGCTTCTAAACCCCTACCTTGAACCTATCCTGGGTAATTTGTTTCTAATAGAAACTATAAAGTCATTTACAGTCTAGCTTGAAATGAGAGAGGAAAGAAAAATAAAGGAAAAACTTACACTTGGATGCATTTCAGAACAAATTACCTGGCCCATCATTTTTAGATTTGTGTTAACGACAAAACTGCGTACCTATTCAGTATCTCCTGCATTTAATATCTATTTGGCGCTATCACAGAAGATGAGTTACTATTAACAACATTTATCTACCCTGTTAGTGAGGCTCTAGACAAATATGCTGGGACTGCATACTAAAAAAGTGATCTACTAAAATGCATCTGATGCGTGTTTCATAACCCCTGCATATGCATTACTCCAGTCCACTCTGACCCAATTGGTAATAACTGTTAGGTTCATCTAGGAGTCAAAAATAGAACTCCTGGTTTCAAAATCTATTCATATCCGATAACGAGAACTGCTGCAAAAAAAAAACAAATGTGGATACCACCTTTCTTTCTCCTACTTCATTCTTCGCTCATCTTTAGTATAACGTTACGTTCATCCTTCTACATCCTGCGACTTCGTCTTGCGTGTCAGCGGTCGCATCTTAATTCATTTCTCCTTCCTCAGATCACGTCTTTGTGCCAAGACATCATCAACCACACAACCATATTATTATGTAAAGCTTTACTTTACTTAACTAACATTTCAGGTAACTAACATAATGCATGTATGCAGGAGCTTCAGCTGTAAGCAGAAGACGACTTATCTGCCTGACGTCCCAAGCAGAAAAATAGAAGCCAACCAGCGGTCTCACATGATTCACGTATTTCCGGGCTTCTGTAAATATCCATTGAAAATCCCGCCGATATGAAAAGGGGCATCCCTTCAAAAAATACCAGGGAATCCACACACCGTGTTGACAAATGGAATTACTGCTAACAGCGATATCGGAACCTGCCTATGCCTAACAAAAAGACATCGATATAATAGCATACAGAAAAAAATATTAATACGAAACATACAATGAAGCCAATCACTTAACTCTAAGGCCTGAATGAAGGAGATGTGCCCGTATGGACCTGTTGACATGCCATCTAAAATGATCTCGCCAGTTAAAACAGCGCGGTGAGTAATGAACTATACACAGGTGCAGAATTTTGCCTATCGTAGGCCCCTATACTCGAATTACCTGTTGTCTTTTATGGGCCACATTAGCAAGGGGCATTACAAATCTGCGAAGGTGAACCTTGAGCCACCTAGGCATCACACACCAAAATAGAAGATAACATTTGGAAACAAACATCGGACAACACAACTCAGTAATAATTAATATATGTCCACCTAATCCCTTCACTACTCGTTGACGCCCACTTCGCCACCGTCCTACACCGCGACATGCATTGAATGTCTCAGAAACTGCTATTATTGCGCATTATCAGACTATTGTCCTCATCTTATTTTATATACACAACGTTGGCCTGCGCCAGACATGAATACTGCACCACACTCGTGCTTCTTCCTCAATCAGGAAACATCTTCACCTTTCACAGCAACTTACGAAAAAAAAACAAAAAAAACCCATACCCCCATTATGTTAGCCGTTGATGTTGAATAATACAAATTTTGCTCTTAGTAACCAAACTTCCATGGCCGCCCACAAAAACTGCTCCTACCAGGCAACACCCCATCGTTCCCATACTAACATTCTTTGCAAATTCAGCAGATCCTTTTCAATCTCATTGTATTACCCTCCTTAGATCATTTTTGGCGACTGTTTGTCACTCACTACTGTCTATATGTACACAACCGTTTCAGCCGATGCTGTACCTTCCAGCCTTCTTCAGCGTGTTCTTTGCTAACTCTGAAACCTTCCTTGTCAAAACTCAGAGTCTCACAGGAAACAATTCAAGCCAAGCCCTTTATTTTAAACCTCTAAACATCCGTTGAGAATTTTCTCAAGTCCAGACCCATTCCTCTTAATGAGTTATCAATAAATGGCAAAAATGCCGCTTCATTAAAGTTACCTGTTATTTCCCTGAAATCAAAGACTGGCGAAACTATAGGTTAAATATCTACAATTTAAAACAAAGTCGGCAAATTAGTGGAAACGAATATGACTTCCCCGGTCTGAATCTGAGCAGTATAACATTAAGACGTGAATCCCATTGGGATAGGACTGTTCTCATCCATCTAAACCCTACCTGACCGACCTAGACGTTACATAGTCCGCGTTAGTCCCTGCTAACCCGTTACAAACTGCTCTTATAACATCACCCTCTATACCACCTCATTCCACCCGGTCCGTAAGTCACACTTATTCCTAACTCCGACACCACAATAAAGCCTTTAGTTTTAAACTGTAATATTAATATATAATTACGAAGTCTTGATTCTGGGAGAAAACATAACAGAACTTTAAGTGAAAAGCCATTTTTAGCCATCTTTTTGATAAATCCTCTATAGGAATCGGTGCCGTTCTTGGCACTTAAAAAATTCTCAACAGCTCCCCGTCCATTTCCACAACGGATATGCACCTTCACCACTAACCTGTTCAAGATTAACGTATTCTCATGTTCATTATCTGCCACGCCTTCTGCACGCAGGATCTGAAACTTGACCAACACCTCACAGTCCAGATTCGTCCTTCCTTAGAAACAGTATTAACTCAACTCATTATAATTCAACGGCTTATATCATCTTGAGAATGTGTTTAATACATAATGTTAATGTGCTGTAGTACTTGTCATGATATGAGTTTCAAAAGCCAGATGACATCTCTGATCTAAATTAATGTAAGCATTGTTTTTTTGTGGCCTGCGATTTGTCTCTGGGTGTCTAGAAAGCGTACAACTTTCTTCTCTGTGTCCCTATCACAGACGTGTGTAAAATTACATTCTTTTGTGTAGTGTAATTATTTGCAACTGGTCTCTTCTGGTTGGAACAGGGACACGACCGTGACTGCCATGGCTGCCCGGACCAGTCGCATTTGAAAAATTCTTGGTTAGGTTGTCCTACTTCTTACCTTATATCCATCCCTTCTCTCATGCCCATTGTTGTCAACCCACCGATCCCCTCAAGTATTTTTTTTCTTCTCTCCAACCCACTCCCAGGCCAGGCAGAGAAGGCCTGCTTGCATATCATGTCTATAACTACAAAAGCAGTCACCCGAGATACGTATCACCAGCCTTGAGTGCGCTGGGACTACGGATAGACAATGACTGGTGCGGAGTAGCTGAGCAGGATGGACGCGCCCGATAAGTTAACAAAACACAAGTTAAGCCAGCAACTAATCTCTCTAGCGAGGATAGATAACCTGAATACAATGTCACTCTTGCGCATGAATCCCCTCATCCTCTCTACTAAAACGAACTACCAACGTGCATCTCTCTCTTCTCTCCCTGCTCTCTCTCTCCAGCTCTCTCTCTCTGAGGGTTGAATTTGGGCCCGCCACTTGAGTAGCAGACACCATGGGCTAAAGGAAATTCCGGCATAGGGCATTATACCCACTGTTCTAGGCCTTGCTCTCTAGTGCGGCAGACTGAACACCACACTACTCCCTCCCACCGTAATCCACCCTCCGTCAAATTATACAGACATCACCCTAATTTCACAACAGCCATCAGAACAGGGTTACTGGTGGTCAGTCCTTATACATTATCTTGTTGGGGCAATGTGGTGTGGACAAAGGAGAAAGCGGGTTTTGCGTATCGCCACCCAAGAATATGGCATTCTGAATGGGGCGGGGCGAAGCAGAAGACAGCGGATCAATAAAAAGTGATAGATGGAATGCAAAAGCGAAATATAATAAATTAGTATTCAATAGTATCATACATTGTGAGCACTGCCTTTCCATTGAACACAAAAAACTAAACACAATTCTTAATCAGAATTTGACGAGCAGAATGAGAAATTACTAAACCAAGCTTAGGATGACAACCTGTACTTTAGACATAACATAAAAGAGCAACACACAAACAAGTGTGTGCCTCTGTGTTGTAGGAGTTTTCAAAATCTTGGTAGAAAATGCTCATAACTTTTTTAGTCTAAATACAGGAAAGTGCCCCCCCCCCCCCGCTCAAACTGGAATTTCCTATCCAATATTCTTTTCTTAATACTTGTTGGGGCATGATTTCTTTAAATAGTTCAATATGTTTATATATAATTACATCTTATTATAATGGACGTTCAGTGTTCTGCCTGTAACCAAAACTTACATCACTGCTTACGTCACAATACCCTCGGAAATCGTTGTAAGTTTATCAAATGAGTATTTAAGTCATTGTCATAGACAAAAACATCAATACATAGAAAAATCTTATTTATTAACAATGTCAATTATGAAAATCTGCAGTTAGATTTGCTTCAAAAACATCCATGTTTTTTAGTGCATTTAAAATCCTGCAATGTTATCACTAAGAAATAAAGGTTTACATAATATAGGTGTGGTTTAATTTGCATACTGCTTATAACCGGTTTAACAAAATTAATTACTCTGATATTATTGATTTCTAATATTATGGTTTTATTCCCCAATGTATTAAAATCAATCCCATGAATGATTTTATATAGAAACCAATTAAAAGTACAAGTCCTAGCTAGGTGGTTTGTGTTTTATTTCTTATGTATGACCAAGTAATTGGCATGATCCACTTCTCCTGCACCAGTTACCTTGAGAAAAGGCTGTTACTAGGCATGCCTCCGTGTTATCAATAAGAAAGTAAAGTTGCAGGGCCTATTCTCTGTATCAGCCAAGACAGTGAGGGATCTATCCCCTTTTTTGCTAAGGACCAAGGAGATTTTTTTGTTGTTGTTGCTGGGGCACCACACCTACCGTCAGCCTCCCCACTTTACTGCACCAGATCAGATTGCCTAATCTGTGCTACTCATCCACTGAGTTTGGCGGAGACCAGTATTGCAAAACCAGAACCTTGCTAATTCTACTGACTGAGCTAAACTGCCCCCCCCCCCCCCAAGAAGTAAAAGAAAAGCATGGCTGATAAATTACTTAAACTATTCTTGGTAATTTATGAGAAAGTGCGTCCCAGTCTCCTGCCTCAAAAAATTGCTACCCGGTGACTTATCAAAATAACAAACCCCAGCTCATCGTAATTCTTGTTTTTTTATCGTAATTTGTCGTAATACTTGTTTAGATATGAAAATGGATATATAGTTTAAATAGACTGAGATAGATAGATAAAACAAACAAAATAATATAGATAAGATACAACAAATGGAGATAGATAAGATATTTTCGACAAGTAAAAAAGATTGGGGGGGGTCGCATCTTTTTTTGTTGTAATTCTTGTTTTTTGTAAACTAAAAACAAGACATTAAACAAACATGAATAAAAAAAAAATCTTAGTATTAAAAGTAATATAGATAAATATGAACAAATTGAGATAGATATATAGTTTTGAATAGACTGAGCTGGGTCATTATTTTAATAGTCACTGGGTAGCAATTTTTGAGGAAGGAGACCGGGACGCACTTCCTCATAAATTACCCTATTCTTTTATAACAACCTGTTATGGACTAGCCTAGCTTACCTTTTGTAGAGCATAATGAGCTAGTCCAGGAGTATTTGTACACCGCAGTTTTAGAACATCTGAATGATTGCTGAACCGGCTTCCGAGTGCTTTGGCCTCTGGAGCGGCTAAGTAAAATTAACAGCATTGATCCCGAGGGGCTATCCCCCCAGGCAATACCTGCCCCCTTGATTTAAAGGGGCAGGGCTGGGTTTATTGTCCAGTGTCTGAGGCGCCCCCTTGAAGGGCAATGCCGACAGGATCAACGCATTTTTTGTGCCTACCACTCATGAGCTACGGCTTGTGGGTGTGCCCAAATAAAAATGTCCTTGTGTCACGCCCTCATAAATGGGATGAGAGGCAAATACCCTGAGACTGAAAATTACGGAACCATTACACGAAGCGTCTACCTCAATGTTTTAGCACTCTGTTGCGAGTTACTATAGTTGAATGTACTTGTATACTGAATATTGTATGATCCCAGTATACAACACAACCTTACTTGACTAATCAAGAGTATAGAGATTTGGTCCCTATATTTTTACGGCATGTGGAATTGACCAAATTAAAATAATTAAGTTTTCTTAAATAACTAGTTTTACAATGGCATGTCATGAGTTTAGAATTAGGTAAACAAAAGATAATCGAATAAATATTAGTTTAGAAATATTTTAACAACAATATAAACAATGGTTTAAATTCATCCGATAATTTATGTCACCAGAATTCCACAGATAGCAAAATCATTCGATATTGCATCATTGCAAATCACCTGATATTTGATGAATATTTTAGCTTATTGATCATGTCGGGGTCACCAATTTTTAGGGACCATTGTTGTTTGGTGAGTGTGTAGTTGAGGAGTTGAAAAAGATCTGAGTTATGGGTCCCCACAATTTATATGTATAAGACTACGGAAATGAATTTTTCATAGAAAACAAAAGAAGACGAAATTGATAAAGGAAATAAACCCCAAAAACTGTTACACTCCTTGTCAACCTTGATAGTCGCTATCAACAAGACTTGATTCTCTGTTTTTAAATAAAACTTTGGGTTACATTTTTAGTCATTCAGTTGAATTTTATGACATGGATAAAAATGCCAATTTAAAAACTGTATTTGATGGCATGTAATATCTACCCCCCCCATACACACTGTTGATTTGTCTAATGGTTATTGACCTAGGCTAGCATATGATTGCTAGTGGGTTTGATTCTCACTTGTTACCCTATATGTTAGGCCTTGTGCCAAACTAAGCTAATGAGTACATTTAATTCAACAGTATTATGGAATTCTTCCTTCTACTTATACACTGTTCATAAAGTTTTGCAGCAGTTTTAAATATAAAACTTAATAAATTCACATTGTACAAATGATAGAATCATTTAGTACAAAACATAAAATTTCAACTTCTGCTTTCCCGGGCCTTCGGTCGGGGGTCTGGTGAGCTTCAGCCAATGGACCCGCTTGAGTCATAATAATAGTGTCGATCCCAGGGGGCCATCCCCCCCAGGCAACACCTGCTCCCTCGATTTAAAGGGGCAGGGCTGTGTTATTGCCGCGTGCATGAGCCCCCCCCCCCTTGAGGGGAAGGCGACGGGATACACACAATTTTTCACCTGCCATCCCATGAACTTCGGTTTGTGGGTGGATCCCACGTTAATAGGGCCTGTGTGCCTGACCTGGTACGAGTGGTACGGGAAAATACAAACTCTTGTAGTATGTTTTGATTATTACAATTTCAACAAGACTGCCATCTTTATTATATTTTAAATCTGCTGCAGGAGTTTATAGACACTGTATTTTGTGGGAACAAGATACATCATATATGTCATCAAATATGAATTTTTTGAAGGTCACTTAAAACTTAACAAGCCAAAAAGTAAAAACCAGACAAATTTGTATTCAGCTTAAGAATTAAACTTGGTTAAGACATTTTTTTTTAAAGGAAAATGAAACTTTTTCTTCAAAAAGACAAAAAAAAAACAAAACAAAAAAACAAAACTGTTTATTATTTTGCCCCCCTCCCCTATATATACTGATGCTCATTATATAACAATTATTTGACAAAAACTAAAATTCAACTTTAAATAATCGATTTAATTAATTTTAATTCGTTTCTTTAAGTTGTAAATTCTTTTTTTTTTTTAGTCCCTAGTTTATTTAAAAGAACATTTACATTGAAAACTTGTGGTATAAATTTTTATTTGGTCTATTTTTATAAATTTTATTTTGTTTCTTCTCATTTAAAAAATAAAATAAACAAATTATGTTTTGTCTTTTCTTTCCTTCTTTCCCTACTTATTCCTTTTCTCTCTTCTCCATATTTCCTTTATTTCATCCTTTCTTTTTTCCACTTCATGTTCTTTCTTTTTCCCTCATTTAATTCTGTTTTTCTTTTAATGCCTTTCACAGCATTTCCTCCCACTCAGTCACTTCCTCACCTCATTCTATCCCTCCCCTTTCCCAGCATTTTCCTCCCACTCAGTCACTTCCTCACCTCATTCTATCCCTCCCCATCATTTCCTGTGCATATCTCCTCCTTTCTCTTCTCACCTTCCTTCCTCTTAAGATATCCATCTATTTTTATTTTCATTATTAGTTGAGTTCAAGTTGAGTGTAACCTTCTTCTGTTTGAAGTTTATTAATAGATCACTATGGCCAGGGGGGGGGGGTGCGAGTGTTCCTTGTGTGAGCTGGAAATGTAATCTTCTGTTTCTGGTAGTTTCCAACACAAAGTCCTAATTGATTGTGAATCTCAAGCTGTCTCCCCCCCCCCCCGCCTCACACACACACTTGCTGCTGTTAGAGGTGGGTAAGGTGGGTGGTGGTACTGGTGCCAACCACTTGTCTAATGTTACCTCCCTTGTCTCTCTCTCTCTCCTGCCCCACTGTAAAGAATGTATGAATGGGAAACACTGATATATGACCCCTACTTAACTGCATCCAGAAAGGGGCCCCCACAACATGGTTCCTGGTTGGGGTTGGGTGGTGTGGGGTGGCTGTAGACATTTGAGGGTAATGACCAAGGTGTCTTGATCATTAAAACTTTTACAGAAAGAGATGAAAAGAGAATTTTTTTCCTTCTTCATTCAGTGTTTAAGAGAAATGAAATGATTTTTTTATAAAACGATATCAGAAAATGGTAGCAATAGAAAAGTTTCAATCTTGCTTTCCAATTGTTATGTGAATGCTTTTAGGAAAATCTAAACTCTTGCCTAAAATGCCACCCCCCCCCCCAAAAAAAGAAAAACAAACAATCATAAGCACATGCAGGATGTGGTACAAGATCAATTTTTAAACGGAATAAAACTGGTTTGTTTAGCTCAGTCGGTAGAGCATACACCTAGGAATCACAAGATTCTGCATCAGTAACACAGATGAGATAATCTGATCTGTACTGTAAAGTGGGGAGCTGACGGTAGATGTGGCAAAAACAATCTCCCTGGTCTATACTAGCGAAAAGCTTGTAGGAAGCGCCTGGTGTAATGGTTAAAGTCATGGGAAATGGACTTGTCGACCCAAGTTCAAATCCTGGACGTGGCAATTATTTCACTTAGCGCTAATACCCTTGGGAAAGGTATGAATCCTACTCTCCCTCCAGCTATGGGTAAATAGTAGGGCAGACTGGGCTCTTTAACCTTGGTTAGGCAACCGGTCTAGGAGAAGGAAAACTCTGAATTCAAACCTGTTGAACTCCCCTTAAGAAATTGACATTGTGTTGCATCCTGTTCGTGCGGAGGGGTTGGTGAATATATATACTAGCGAAAAGGAGGTAGACTTCCTTGCTGTCTGGTTGACACCACCAATAAACCACTCTGCCAACAACATTTTCTTGGCTAGAGAATAAGCTAGATGGGAGCTGCACAAGAATGCTGTACACTATCTTAAACAAATCATAGAAACAACATCCTACAAGAAAGCAGCTGTACGGCCATTTGCCCACAAACTATCGGAGTGAGATAAACAAGACACTGCTGGAGAAACAGGGATGAATTCATAAGTGACATTCTCCTATGGAAACTAGCACATGGGCATGCCAGTGTGAGCCGCCCAGTAAAGACCAACTCTGTGCGGATATTGGATGCTGTGCAGAGAACCTCCCGAGAGACTTGTACCACTGATTCAATTTCCTATGACACCATTACACTGAGCATGCCTCCTCTTAGTTTAAACACATGTAATGCTGCAGCAATGACATAACTTGAATAAAATAGTTTTAAAAGAAATTTTTTAAAAGTAATTTTTCTCTTGATTTTTTTTTGAGAGACAGGTCAGGCTGACCTTCTTCAATTGATGAAAAATGAAAGGATACAATAGGAATTAATTTATGGTACTTATAGATATTTACCCAGCTTTTATATTTTACCAAGGCCAGACAGTGAGGGCGTCTATCCCCTTTTCATTACCACTAGACCAAGGAGATTGTTTTTAGTGACTGAGGTGGAGTGCCACACTTTACTGCATAGATTCCTGTACTACTCATACCCTATTGTACTACCTATCTCATGTTACTTGGAGAGAAGACAGACATTGCCAAATAATGCCCCCTTGTCTCAGAATTATCATGAATGACTAAAATGACCAACCCAACCCACAAAAAAGTTTCTTTGGTTTTGTTCTCCTATAAATAATTTTATATAGAAACCAATTAAAATAAGTATAATCTCTTTATATAGGTTCTTTAGGTACCACCAAACCGTTTAGGCCATCTTGAATAAAATGGAAATTTTCGTGATTATTAATTGATTTTTCATAGAATTTTTAAAAAATCCTCTTATCGTAACTTGTTTTTAGCTACGTTAAATTTCAGTTGATTTAACAGTGCAAAAATGAAAACATTGTTTTTCAATCATAATTTTCATTATTTCCGTATGCTGAAAAAAAATTTTAAAAAATCATCAGGAGTTTATTTTATGTTTTTTCTTTAGAATGGAAAAATTTTTTCAAGAAAATATTAAATTTTCTGTAAGTTTCATTGTATTAAATATAGGGGGGGTCAATTTCACAGGGTCAAATTGGTGGTACCTAAGGTTCTTACTTAATTTTGTTAGTCTTTCTAATTTGATATATTTCATTACTTTAAAACTTAAATACTTATGCTCAGAGAATGCATATTCTTGCTAGTATGTCTAATTATTTTATTTATTTATTTTGACAGGCTGAAAGTAAGTCAAAAGCCATTGAAGAGGCCGAATCTGATGGAGCTGACAGCAGTAAAGAAGGCCATGAGGAGGAGGAAGAAGAAGAAGGAACTGATTAAGTGGAATGGATTCCACTATCAGCAACACTGCATTTAGCCACTGTCAAACATTGCAGGAAAAACAAGCAAACTTTTTTTTTTTTTAATTGAAGCGTGAATGAACAAACATTTCTATTAAGCCTCATTATTTTAAGTCTCGTTTGGTCTCAACAGTGTGGTTTATTGATTTTTATTAAACAAAAAGATTGGCCAATTTTGAAAGTTATTTTTTAAAAAGAAAAAAGTCTTGTTTGTTAGTTTTATTGTTTTCTAAGAATTTGACGGCAAATAGGAAAGGGGGAAAAAAACAAAAAGACTTTGAATAACAGATTTTTTAATCTGAGATTTTTTAATAAGCTATTTTCGATTTTTTTTCTAACTAACAATTATACACTTGAATATTTGTCATTGGATATTTTGATTTTTTTTTTTTTTTTTAAAGTTTGTTTTCTTGAATGATTATTTGTTATTTTAAAGCAAAAAGTAAAAATTTGGAAAGTTTTCAGTTTTATGAATAAAATGTCTTTTTCATCCATTTATGAGGAATTTATTAATTCAGATCCGCCATTTATTTGAAAGGAGAGTTTGATTGTGTGTCATTAGAGAATTGTTTATTAGTTAATTGAAAAACTTTGTCATGCAAGTAAAATTGAGTAAAGATTCTTTTTAACAGAAAAACAAAACAAAACAAAACAAAAAAAAAACAACCCTGATTTGAGTTCTTTGGTTTTTCTCTTTTGTACTTGTTCAACTCTGTTTACTTATACATTTTTTGTTTTGTGAGTTTAATGAAGAATTGTACAGTTTTGTATTATTGTGTTTAAACATATTTTAGGGCCTCTATTTTAACGTGAATTAAATACCTCGAAAAATGACATCGACTTACTATCATCGATAAAATTTCAATCTCATTGATATAATTAATATTCATGAAAATTTGTATATTAGAGTTGTCTGCCCTTGCTATGTCCGAGTTATTTCCCTTAGAAAAATTATTTACAGACGTCAAAGTTTTAAATTGAAATTTCGTCTACTTCATTTCACACTTCATCCATTAAAAAATACAAGAAAACAAAAAAAAACAAAAAAAACCTGAACCTTTAATTTTATTTATTAAAATGCTATCTGTAATCTTCTGACAAAAGTGTATATTATTATTAGTCACATTTTGATAGCAAATAAACATGTACCAATTTTAGCTCATTTTGAGTTGCTAAAAGAATCATCAAAGAGATAGTTTTAAAAAAACAAAGAAAGTAAAATTTTATTATTTTTATAAATACATTTTACCTTGAAAGAAAAAGTTTAACTTTTATACCTACATATATAATATATTCTTAATCAATTTTTCATTAGTGTTTGCTTATGTCATTTCCAGGGCTATACAAAAGTGCTGTTTCTTCATGGTGGCCATTTCAGCTCCATAAATGTTTTATTAAATGTAATACTGGCGTCTATGTTGTTTATTAGATGGTGGTGGTCACAAGAGTTTTTGAATGGGTTCTTTTTGCTTGGAAACAAAAATGCATGAAAGGAAATATATTTTATTGTGCCAACAGAATGCAAAATTTATGCTTAAAGAGAGAATTAAAACCACAAGCAAAAGAAGAATTGTCCAGAACTAAGAAATCAAATTTCTTAGTTTTATTTTCTCCCCATTCTTGAGGAAGTGAGAGTATTTTGTGGTTGTGATATTAAAATGACCATTAATAATAAAGTCCTTAATTAAGGCAGGAATATTTTCATGTCATTAAATTTTTACACTTTTGTTCCATCTTCTACAAGGATGTCTCTTTCTCAAAGTTTCTAAAATTTATGGAAATTTTTAACCCCCACCCCCCCAAAAAAGTAAAGGAATTTAAAAAATAAAAAACAAAAAGAAAAATTCCTATCTTTTTTATTTTATTAGTAGAAAAAGTTTTCCATGTATTTTTAAACCTCTTAGAAAATTTAATTTTTTTTCTTATTGCATTTTTTCATCTTGTATTTTGCTTCAGAGTCATTGCATATATTTGCATTGGCAAATGTGTCATAGATTATTCAAATTTAAATGTTTTTACTTTGTAAAATTGTCTTCAATGTTTTCTATTTTTCCTTTTATATGAATTCATTGTCGTTTGTGTTCAATTTGTACAACATTTTAGTTGATTAGAACTTAAAAAAAAAGGAAAGAAATCATGTATTACTTGTAATTTGTGTGTATGTTTTCAAACCTGCTTCTAACTCATATTGCCATATTAGTTGCCAACATAATACCATAAATATTATTTACTTTTTAAAAATCTTTAATTTTATAGATTTACATAATTATAATGAATTCATCAAACATATCCACTACAGTCATTTTCTCTTTAAATACAAATATAACAGAATTTTCCAAGTTACATATTCATCTTTAAACTCAAATGATCATTTTTTTTATCAAAATAAGTTTGAAGTTTTTAAATTTGTTTTTATGAGTCTTACTTTGTTGAAGAACATGGTGTGGATAAAATATCTTGAATGAAAAACTTTTTTTTTTCTTTAAATATATTGTAACTGCTACTTCGAATTGTCCAAAATCAATTAAAATCAATTAAAATCAAGCTGCAATAACCTGTTTTGTTTAAACCTCCAGACTCATCATCATTGACTAAAATTCTACCTAAATTTACAAACCCTTTTTAGCCTTTACTAATTCCTTATTAACATATTCAGATTTAATAATGATATTATCCAGTTATGTTAAGATTTTACTTTTCTTAGAATAAAACACTTTCAAACTCAAAATTAAATAATACCCTATTATAGCACTGAAGTAATATTTTTGGAGGTTCAAATAAAAACTAAAACAGAAAGAAATTCTTTTTATTTAGAGTTGGTGTTAAAATGACAGAAAGACTACACACACAAAAAAAAAAAAATCAATCTTATTTATGACAGGTTTCACACCTTTGATGGCTAAAGGGCTCATAAAAAAAAGAAGCTCCAAATGTATAAATTATAAAGTTTTTTTTACAGTTTAGTTTATCATCCAAACATTTGATCATTTTATATATATTAGATTAGCGGGTTAGCTCGGTCGGTAGAGCGTTTGGCTAGAAACCACAAGGTTCTTAGTTTGATACCGGCCATCGCCAACTCAGCGTATGAGTAGCACAGGGATCTGTGCGGTAAAGTAAGGAGCTGATGGCACTCCACCTGAAATGCAAAAACAATCTCCTTGGTCTAGTGCTAGTGAAAAGGGGATAGACTCCCTCGCTGATTGGCTGATACCGACACTAGGCCGCCCCGACGACTTTACTTTTCATTTTTATATATGTAATTGTGAAATTGTATATGCTGTCAGAGTTGCTTCCCTTTATTAATCATTTCAGCTTTTGCAGTTGTCATTTTCCTTTGCTATCAGCTCTATAAAAAAATATGTCACTGTTGCTAGTTTATAATTTCTATGTCTATTATATGAAAAATGTCTTTACATTTCAGCTAAATGGCTGATATTTTTATAGCAAAATTTGAAACCTGTTTAAGTAAATATATTTTTATATATATATTTTGAAAATATAAAATAAGGGATATTTTTAGAAATCATGCTACAAATTTAAATTAATTGTAGATATTTTTAGTACACAAGTTAATCAAATTTAACATAAAAATTAAGACATTGCATTTTGTGACTAAATTAGAAAAGGAATTTTAAAAATATGTACAGGTTCATTTTTAAAAAGAAAATGAATTTAAAAAAAATCACACATAGTAATTAGTTAGCTAAATACTTAAATATTTTTAAAAAATTTTAAGTCATCTAAAAAGGCACTTTTGGGAAGGGATATTTTGCAGCCTAATAGACAATTAATGTTACAAGGATTATTAGTAAGAGACATTTCAAATCTGGTCTTTTTCTACTTCTAAAAAAGAACTTTAAAGAGTTAATGTGCCTCTCCATCTATTCACACACACACACACACACACACACACACACAAACAAACTGTTTTGTCCAACATGTTTAGATATTTGAATTCATGTTGCTTACGTAAAATGCTACTTAATTTACTTGTTGTTAAACTGCTTCAAGTTTTAATTTGAAAATAATTTTTTCATCATATTAAAAATGATTTTAATTTGGTGATCCCTTTTTTTTTTCTTTTAATGTATTTTTGTATTGTTTATTGGCTTAATTGATTCTTACCCTATTTTGGTGTGTCAACTCAGCATTTATGTAAATCTATAAAAAAAAAACTTCTTGGTCTTAAACCTTCATAGCAAATAATTTGGGTTGTGTAACTTATTGAAAAAAACAAAAATAAATACTTACAATTTTTAAGCATATAGGTGTTGTTCCACCCCCCTAATACTGTTTCAAGCAGAAACTAACCAAAAAAAAAAAAAAAAAACCTTAAATTTTTCAAGTGAATTATAGGGGCCAGTTTAGCTCAGTCAGTAGAGCACCTGCCTAGAAATCATAAGGTTCCAGGTTCAATACCAGTCCCCACCAACTCAGTGTATAAGTAGCACAGATTGGGTGATCTAATCTGTGCAGTAAAGTGAGGACCCCACCATCTCTAGTCTAGCGCTAGCGAAAAGGGGATACTCCCGCACTGCTGGTTGATGCTGTCAATAGGCCACTCCGCCAACTTTACTTTTTTACTAAACTTTTGATTAGTTGGGGCACCCAGTGAGAATCAAACTTACTAACAATGATCTGTAAAATCTCTTTCTAACCATTACACCACATGATGTGCCCAAGTGAATCTTATAATTGACACCTAATATATACAAATTTAACATTAAATTGACGCAGAGAGGTAGACAGAGTTAAACGTGAAGGAACAAGAGTACGACGATAAATAGAATAATACAACAGTTTTATTACAGTTAATTGTACAACAATACATACAATGTGCACAATATAACAAAGGGGGTTTGAAGATAGAATGTTGAGTTAAATGTTTGTTTGTTTAGGTCAGACAAGCTAAGCGAAGGTAAGTTTTGGATAGGGGTCAAAAGACTGAGGTTAGGTTTAGATTGAGTAGTTGTTTGCAAAAAAGTTATCCTGCGAGAAGCCTTGAAGACTTCTAAGTATCAAAGGTTGTATGGGGTTAGCCTGTCTGAAAGTTGCAATTATTAATTATCGAAGGCTCTCCAAGTTCTGCGGAAATCATTGGTAATTCATATCGACCTTCAAGAGTTAATGATAATAAATCTTAATGTCCGAAGTTTCGAGGGAATGGATGAGAATCCTTCAAGGGTTAATATTCTGTCCGTTGTCCTAAAACTTGTAGAAAAGAGAGTGCATGAGCACTTACCTTGATATCCGCTAGGGAACTGGTGTGAAAGAGGTTGTTCCCCTAAGGGGTGCAGTGTGAAGAGAAAGACTGTTAGACTGGAGCATTGCTGTTTCCAGTGAGTTTGTATTTTTTGCGAGGTCTTATAGGATTCTTCTTTCCCGTTGGTGGGCACTTTGTATAAATTTTTATCTGTCAGTACTTTGCCTGGCAAAGTCTTCTGGACTTTTTGCTAAGAAGATATCAGCCTCTTGAGAACCCACAAGCATGTTGTGTATGAGGGGTCCCAACTTTGTAATATTGTTATTCCCTCTCTTGTAAACAGTTGGCTTTTAGAGAACAATTCTGTGCTCCCACTATATGGATCAGATTATGAAGTCTCGGATTGCTCCCCACAGAATAGGCAGATTTTTTTTTACCAGTCCGAGCCCTTCTTGGTATGGGAACTAGGAGTGCCTTATGTTGATCTCTTCTCCGGGTTCCATCAACTGAATTGCCTCCTGGGCCGTCTTACAGTCAACGATATATCGCAAGAACTCATCAAGTTCCATATCCAGGACAGTTTCACAGGCATATTGGATATCCCTCATCGCTGTACATCCTTTAAAATGCATAACGATGGTGCATACCCTCAATGATGCCATAGGATTCTCTGGGAATCTGTTGAGGTATATATCCAGCGTAGATATCAGAGCTTTGAATCCACTGGGTTTTGAAAGACTTTCGCTCAGAGTTTTTTTTTATCTCTGGATGAATGTTGAAAGGATATTCAATCCCTTTGAGCCTAATTCTCTCACTGATTTGATTGTAGTAGTCCCCTTCTGAATTTATGATTGATCTCCCCCTGCATTTCGGAGGCTAACCGGAACAAAAGTCCTATTTCGCTATCCTTGGTGGGGTCAGCGGTCCTTTGTGGCAGGGAAGTATGATCAATCTTAGGTCCTTGTGATATGATAACCAAATCCCAAATGTGGATTTCACTCCCAGCGTTTCCTATTTTAATACCATATGAGGTCCAATTTTCAGGTAGAGTTTGGGCCACAATGTATTTTTTCACAAGATAATGAAAGGCGTAAAGGATTAGATTTATATAAACATCGTTGGAACCGAGATATTTGTTTCTAAGATGATCTAAAACGGTCAGGGTGTTGGTCTCGGGTGGATCCAATAATCGGAACTGATATCTTAGGCATTCCGTTTTGTGCAAGCCAAACAGATGGGTAGTCAACCGGTTGCTTTTGATTAGTTGGGGCACCCAGTGAGAATCAAACTTACTAACAATGGTCTGTAAAATCTCTTTCTAACCATTAAACCACATGATGTTCCTAAGTGAATCATATAATTGACACCTAATATGAAAAAAAAAAAAAATTTTTTTTTTAAAGATGCTTGCTTTATTAGAACAAAGTTTTTTAGTGACTTAAAATTTATATTAAAGGACGGGGTGATTTTTTTATTTTTATTTTTTTTAAGTGAGAACCATTTAGGAATATTTTCAAATTAATAAAAAATGGATTTTACAAAATGTTTAATGTCAACACATCAAAATATGGTAATTCCTTTTTTTTTTTTTTTTATGGAGATTTCCAGCCAGATCTGTTTTTTTCTACCTGTGTCATCTTCATATTTTGCCTTATATATAAAATATATATACAACTACCTCAGTAGCAAAAGAGTGGAAAGTCACTCATATGTAGCATTTTACAAGTTTATAAAACTTTTTAACACTACAATATTAAAAAAAAAAAGGCATGGTTTCTTTCTCATTTGAAAACCTTTTTTTTTTTTTTTTTTCCATCCTCTTCAGAAATTCTTGTATTGATTGCAACTTTTGATGTTTTGATTTGCATCCCAAACCTTTTTTAATTCACAGAAAGGTTCAAAGAAACAATAAATTTTTTTCAAAAATTATTTTTTCCTTACATGGTCATTTGCATAGCAGAAAAGAAAAGAAAAAAAAGAAATTCTTTATTGCAGGTTTTAGACTTTTGTTTTTAATGTGAATGTCTTGGTATTTGACAAATCAAAGACTATTACCGCCACCCCACTCCGTTATTAGGCCGTTTCAATTGAACTATTATTTTATTACTAGCAGAACCTATGGATATACCACAGTATGATAAATTTAATTATTACAACATTTGATATGTTTACTTAAAAGCTATGGCAAATATTTCAATGTATAATAATCTTGATTTAACTCTCTCTTTTTCTTTCTTTCCTTCTTTTCATTATGTTCAATTGAAACAGACTAGCATTATCGCTTCTGCACGCTAGTCCCCTCTATTTTTCCTCTACTTTTTCTTTCTTATATTTTTTGTGTAGCATGTCCTTTTTCTTCCCTTATAATAAAAACGGAATGGTCCATTATTTAGCTAAGGTGTCAACACTTATAAGAATTTGACAGATAAGCAACACCAGGTAATCAGGATTTACATTTTTGCATTTCATCTTGGATGATTTGGACGGTCTCATTTTCAACCAACAAGATGATAACGGTCATACCTTTAAGGAACAGGAGTATTTCTCTATCAGTTTTCAAAGCTATAAAAAAAAAAAAAAATTCATATTCGGACTTAGCTTCAGCTTCTGAACTGGATACCAGGGGGTCATCCTCCCAGGCAGTATCTGCGGTAATTTTCACCTTTAATTGTCAAAATTCCTAGCAAATAAGGCAATTATAGTAACCTCCCTTGACTTTCACTTTGAAACAAGCCGGTAGCTATTTTGAAAATCTCCGTGCGAAATAAACAAATCTTAGAAACTTTTTTGAAAAAACAATACAACTGCATGCTTTAACACAAAAATATCATAAAATGTGTTCTTAACAATTAAGTTCATTTCAGATAATGTGCACGCACACTTTTATGCTAGGAATTTAGCCAACTAAAGGTGCAAATTACCGTATCTGCTCCCTCACCTAAAATCCTTTTTGCACCAGCCATTGCATGAGCTTCGGTTGTTAAAAAGACCTTGCGTCACATTCTGGCCTTGTTGAGTTAGAAAAATAGATGCTATTACATTCACTGTCAGATTAATATTCATGGTGAAAATCATGAACCCTCTTGTTCTCCCCCAGCTATTGATTAAATAGTACCACTTACACCCTCTGCACAGGCAGTTGATACAACACCTCACCCTTTATGAAATATTTGCTGTGTTACAAGATGAGAAGGAGCATGACCAATTTGCATATACAGCCCCAAATAAGCAGGCAGATTTCTAACAGGCTGATTTGTTTTATAGTCTTTTGTCTGAAAAATGTTAAAACTATAAAAATCCACAAACTGGTTATTTTTTTCTTTTTCTTCAGAAATCTGATAATAAAAGATTGTAAACAAACAAAAGATTATGCAGTAATACAAAACAAATACTAGTATTTAAAAAAAAAGAAGCTCAAACTGTCATTTGGCTAGATGGAACTAGTCCTCCTCGATAAATACTGCTTCTCTGTAGCATCATCACTATCACTGTCAGGGAATACATTTCATATTGAAAACATTTATTTTTTTTGTGATATAACCTGAAATCATAGAGAAATTACTGGTAAGTTTTTTTTTTTGTTTTTGTTTTTGTATTACTGCATAATTTTTTTTATAACTATTTGTTTGTTTATTTACAATCATTTATTACATTTCTGAAGAAAAAGTAAAAACAACCAGTTTGTGTATTTTTTTGTACAGTTATAAGATTTTTCTGACAAAACAGACATAAATTGATTATAAAAATAAAAAAAATCAGCCTGTTAGAAATCTACTTGCTTCTGTGACCTGTGGGGCTGCATATAATAGTGGGATGTGGAAGGAGATTTTTTTTCTAATTGAAATGAACAAGAATTTAAAAAACAAAGGTTGATTGCATGAACAAGATAAAAATCAAACTTATGAATTTGACTAAAATACAAAAATAAATATAGGTATTGCTTTTGTTAATTTGGGTATCAAATGCCCCCCCTCTACAACCAGGCTGATAACAATACTCTGCATCGTAGTCATTATTGCTTTTATTCAGGGCGAGAACAAGAAGGTGGCACCTATCAGCTGGCAAACTAGAAAGTTGGACAGAATTACAAAAAGTCCATTAGCATCTGAAACTTTGGCATTAAGTGAAGCAGCAGATGCAGGATTTTTCATTTCTTCTTTGCTGCAAGAAACTTTTGGTATGGCTGTACTACCACCAGTATGATGCTATACAGACAATGTATCACTAACCAGTGCTTTAGACACTACAAATATTGTTAGTGATAGAAGATTGAGAGTGGACATGGCAAGATTGAGGGAAATGGTGTCAGAGGGAGAAATTGAGGTATTTTGGGAAGATGGGAAACTACAACTGGCAGATCTCTTGACCAAAAGAGGAGCATATACTCTAAAATTGCTAGAGGTACTTGATACATCCCAACTTTAAAAAAAAGTGCTGCAATGTTGATTATGAGTTATCTCCCTTGGGCTGTTTCAGTTGAAGGAACTATTTGGCAAAAGAGTTAGAAAGCTGGTTGGCAACTGACTATATATATGACGGTTGTCCACCACTAGAGTGACTGCCATTAAACAGCCTATTGACAGTTATGTCAGAACATGAAGAACAACACAATAATTTAACTCTTAACATCCTGTTCAGAATTTTCCAACTCCAGAGCCCCATTCCTATAAGGATTTATTAAAAAATGGCTAAAAATGACCGTTTCATTAAAAGTTACCTGTTATTTCCCCTAAATCAAAGACTTCTAAATATGTTTAATATTACATTTAAACAAAGGCTATCATTTGGGGTAGATTAGGAAAATGGATGTGACTTCCGGCCGGGTGGAATGAGGTGGTATAGGACATTAAGAGTTAAAAGGACCCTCCTTTTCAGCATACATGTCTGGTACCTGAACTTTGAACCCCCCCCCCATTATTGCTCAATGCAAGTATACTCAGGATTGGTAGGTAACAGGTTTACACCTCTGAGCATGTGCATTTATGTGTATGTGCACATATACATGTATAAAAATTATCGATTGAAGCATTTAATGCATAATGATGAGTATTTAATATCTATTATAATATTAAAGCTGAGTGAATCAATGATTGTTTCCTAAAGGCCCTTTTTCCTGTTTAGTTTAATAAACTCAAAATACATGCTTTAAAAATCCTTAGATCTGGGATTGAGTTATGTTTGAAAAAATCCCATTTTAATTGGTTCTAATTAGTCGTAATTTGCAATTATGTCAAAAACTGACCCGTCTCTTACCCACATTCTGTCTGTCACTTTCCCCCTATATATATATATATATTATATATATATATATATATATCTTTATTAATTACTTAGTTTTTCTGTGAGGGTAAAGAGAGAGATTGGAGAGAGGGAGATTGAATTTCTCACGTTATTTGTATGTTAATTTTCACCAGCAGTCAGCACTTATCTTCTCAACATCTTGGCTCTTAATAAAATTCTAAGAATCAGGTAGATTTAGATTTAAATTAGGTCAAATGTTCCCTTTCTTAGAAATCTTACAAAATGATTTCATTTTTTGGAAATTCTGCAACCGTATTTATTTTTTCTAATTTGTTTTGCAAACTCACTTTTTTTCCCTGATCACAATTATCTATCCAGAGCTCAATGGGTGACCCAACAGGTTACATTTTTTTTCTAGTTTTACTTTAAAATTAAAATGTTGCCTTTGATCTAGGAAAGTCATGCAAGGATATATTTGTTGAGCACCAAGTAACTGTAATATAACAAGGTGGGAAAAATCTAAAATATTTTAGTTATGTGGAAAGTAATTAGGATTTTGGGGATGAATGAAAGACAACCTGTCAATTTCTGATTGGTCAGCACAATGCTACCAATCAAAATTAGCTAAACAAAAGAATGTCTTGTATTGTTATTAAAAACTATCAATAGCACAGAACCAGATATACCAAAAGTTTCCTAAATAATTTCAAGACTTGAACAACAGCCGAAAATGCCAACCCAATGACCAATCTAGAAATACCAGCAACTCTGATCCAACCCCCGAGAAGTAGAACAGGATAATAAGTATAGAATCGTTACTTTTACTAGCAACAGAAAACACCCTCCCGGCGTCATAAAAATTAATTTTGAAAGACATTGCCTGAGAGGGTGGGAATTAAAAATTCAATGTCAGAGGGTTTGTATCGTAAGTAAGACAAATCCTCATATTTATTAAAGGAGTAAAAAAAAAACAAAAAAAACAATTTGAAATGAAAACTGAGCCCCATCCCTCTCAAATAAAATGTTGCGTGCATGTAATAATCAAACAATTATTTTGAATATTTTCCTCATCAATTTTACACAAAATCGTAGGTATTTATTTATTTGTAAACTCTTTTGTTAACTTTTTGTTACTGTAAAATAAAAAAAAAGAACGAGAGTAAAAAACAATTTTAAAAATTGCTTACTCAAATTTTGCGTGTATATGACACAAGAATATTGTGACGTAAGCTGTGATGTAGAGCTATGACGTAGTTTTTGTTACAGACAGAAATACAGAATCTCCATTATTAATAGATGTCATCCCTCCTTTTAAATAGAACCCTGAAACACTACATAACAACTCATTTCTTACTTTTTTTTGGATGTCTTTAAAAAAAAAATAAAATAAAAACGATGAAAAGCAAAATAAAGAAAAAAAAATCCCATACAATTAATTAATAAATGAAATAAGTTAAGATTGATATTTTTTTATTAGAAATTTTTTTATTTGTGAAGAATACAATTGCCTTTTAATAGAAAAACAAAAAAAAAAAACTGCATTTGTACAGAGAGAACAGATGAATGCATTGGGAGAGAAAAAAGTTTTGTTTTTAAAGAAAATAATTCTTCATTAGATTTTGTTTATTTGTACACCCATTTAATAGACAGGCCTCTTTTTAATCACAAATTTAAACCGGAAAGATTTTATAGATTTTTATATTTAGAGCCTTCACACAATCCACAACTCCAGGGCGGGGGGAAATCACATGATTTAGCAAAACATAATGCTGATAATCATTTATTTTTTATTTATTTCTTCCAATAATTTAAAATTAGATCTTGTCAGATGAAATAATTTTGTTCCAATATAGAAAATATTTGATTTAATTGCAGAACACACACGCACACAATAGGTTTTTTTTTCCCTTTTTTACTTAACAAATATCTATACACAATTGACACAACATTAAAAAAACACACACACACAAAAAAAAAAAATGAAGTTCCTGAAAATTTCAGTGACATGAATAGAGAAACCATTAGTGAGCATAAAATAGGAATCTAAATGGTCAACTTGAACTGGAATGAAATTTCCAACACACACACACACACACACACACACACACACACACACAATAAGTTTGTTAACATGAATGACTTTCCAAGTTTTCCAGTTTATTTATTTTTACCAAAGAATACTTTTATTTCAACTACTTTTGTCCCATAAAAAAATGTTACATTTAGTGTATAGAATTTATACTGTAAATAACAATTAGTATGATACAGAGGTAGTATATAATGTAGTTAAAATAGTAACTGAATTTTGATGTACAGGGTGTCCATAAAGTCTGTATGCACTTTAAAGAATTTTAAATTGCCCGTGGACTTTATGGACAACCTGTATAGTAGTGGTATATAATATAGTTAAAATAGTAACTGAATTTTGACGTTATAACCAATAAGAATTACAAATAATTTTTATTAAAACAAAAACAAAAACAAAAGGCTTAAAATGAAAAAAATTATTCCTTTTATGTTTGGATCATCAAATTCAGTTTTAGATCAGCTCTTCAAAAACACGAACAAAAAAAAAACAACACCTTTTTCACATTTGTAATACTAACACGGGGGGGGGGGGGGTGTGTACCAGACCAGCATGCTGAAAAGAGGGTCCCATTAAAAAAAAAGAAATTGTGATATAGTAAAAAGAACTTGGTATCTCTAAATTAGAGGCATTCCCAAGATGAGGTAATCAAATGAGTAGCCGTTACTATTAGTATTTTTGTAATTTAACCATTGTAAATCTTTCAGCCATAACAAAATAGATAGAATTATTCTAATTAATTATACTTATCTGGATATATAGATACATTATTTATATTATATCTACATCTAAATAATAAATATTCTGCTTAAGTAATAGGTACCAGGTACTTTTTACAATATCACAATTTTTCCTTAAGGGAGGCACCCCTTTTCAGCATATATGCCTAGTACTTAAACTCCACCACCCCATACACCTCCTGAATTGAATTAAATTTAAGAGGCTTTCAAACAACTTAGTGGAATGATCATTTATTTTAAAAGACAAAAAAAAAAAAATATAGTGGGAGAGAGAGAAGGAAATTATGATTGAGAAAAGAAAAGAAGAATCCACAGAGATTCCATGTTCTGAACAACAATTCTCATGAATTGAATTGTTGACTTGAAAACCATTTAAAATTGAATTTTTTTTTTTATGAGATCAATAAAATAAATTTGTAAACTTTTGGCAATGACAAACATTAATCGTCTTTTCTGTTTAGCATAACAACAGATTTTACTGAATGAGGTAGACCCAACAGACAAAAAGAAAAAAAAGAAAAAAAAAGAAGAGTATTTGTTGAAGACATGATTTCACAGCAGTTGGGTGATAAAACTCTTAAGCAATGAAATAACTTTACATCAGTTTTTCAAGAAGAATAAATCAGAACCAAATTAAAAATTTCTTCTTTTTTTTTTTAAAGAATTCAGTATTTTTAGACATTAAAACAAGTAGACATCCACTCATCCGCACACATCTTTACTAAGCTTAGCTTAGTGTGGCACAAGGCTAGATGGAGGGAAATATTAAGATTATGTTGCACCAGTCTTTTATTTGAGAACAACCTGTTTTTAAATTCTGGGTTTTTTACATGGGCTTGAAAATCATTCCACTTGGAAAGATGCAATTCTATCTTGGCCATCACAGAAAGACTTACACCACACACACACACTTCTATTTGTGAACAAGAAGTGTATTAAAGAAAAAAGAAAATATAGTTATGAGATTCTTTGTGATATGCAATTAATTTAAAAAAAATTTTTTTTAAATGTGACACAACAAAAAATTAAAAAGTAGACAAAATTTAATTGAAAGAAGGTTACAAAATCAGCCAGTCAAAACACGAAGGAAAAAAATAAAAAAAAAAAAAAAAAAAAAAAAAGAATATGAATTAATATCTTTAATTTAATATTATATGATTAAAATTGTGACCTGGTTCAATAAATCTATTTTGGAGGAATGTTTATACATTTTAACAAAAACTTTTTTTTTTCATATTATTTTCCTATTTGGGTATGCCTACAAAGTCAGAAAACAGCATAACTCACATGACTTTCGGAAACATTTTTCTACATTCACAGTTGCTGAGGCATAGAATAAACTGCCTGCATCTGTTGTTGGTTGCTAAAACACTGAATCTTTCAAAACCTCCATACTTCCTGTAATTCAACAAAACTATACCTGATACCCCCTCTCCATACACATATACACGTGCACACACATACATGTATATTATTATTGTACGCTATTCATATTCCTGACAATAGTACATTATTTTTTTTTTTTATATTATTTTCCAATGAGTTATATTTCATTAGTAACAAACTAGTTTGAAAACCATAACACCACGACAGGACACTTTAATGAACGCCTTCAAACTCACTGAACATATTGATAAAATTTTGTTCATCCTCACAGTGTCTGAATATTCAACATTAGTTTTGTTTAATTTCAAGTTTAATAGAATAAAATTTTTCAATCAAAATAAATGTTTTGTTATATAAATTTATTTGGTGTCAAAACTGAACATCAATACCAATCTGTAATGAACACACACACATTCATCAGAAATCAATTTCTCCTATTGTAAGTTTTTTTACACCAATATTGAACTTTACAGTTATTATCTTTTCAAATATTGAAAATTGACTGAATAAAGCAGAAATTGACAAGAGATCAAAATCTTTGAATGGATGGAAATTGTTGCATTGACAGAAATTTTAGACAGCGCCAACAGGTGAAAAAAAAAAAAAAAAAAAAAAAAATCTTTGTTCAAAGAAAAAAAAAAAAAAATGCAAACAAAAAAATGATATTTAACAACCAGCAAATGCTGAGCAAATATTTATGGTTTACAATTTCACAAATAAAAATGTGAATGAATGAAATTGGAAGGATTTGTGTAGAAAAAAAATACTGATACTTTTAATGTAATTTTAAATTTTAGTTGTCATCATTATAAAAAACCTGAGATTTAAAAGAAGAGAAAAAAAAGACAGAGGTGGGAATAGAGTGCTGCTTTGTTTCATTTCATACGGCATATCAACCTCGGTGGGTCATTTAATGCTGACAAAGTTTTGGAATAGATTCATAGTGATACTTTGTAGAAAACAAATGTATGTATATATATATATATATATATATATATAAATATATATATATATATATATAAATATATATATAGTACAAAATTTTATTAGAGCTTTAAAAAGACCAAATAATTTGTTCATTATCGATTAAAAGAAGAGTAAAAAATATAACAATAGAGAGGAGGAAGAGATAAGAGAGAAGAAAAAGATGAGAGAAAAAAATACATGGGCAATATATATATATATATATATATATATATATATATATATATATAAACTATTGTTTAATTAGTCATATTTTTTAATACAATCCCACTTCTTTTAGGAAATGTAAAATCCTGGATGGTCTTATTTTCGTGAAAAAAATTTTTTTTTTTCAAATTATTGCTTGGTAATATTTTGTTTGCACTTGATCAAAGTCTACACACTCTAGCAGTATATGTTTCATTGTAAATCTCTCTTGGTATGTAGTGCATATTGTGGATACTTTGTCCATCTTGTTGAATCAAATTAATTACACTGAATATTTTGTCTCTAAAAAAATTTAACTTCTATATTTTTTGTTTGTAAGAAGCTATTTCTAAAGAAAATTATGTAAATCCCTATAAATATGGTTATTAACCATTTCACCAATAGCAACCTTGAGCACCATTTTGATTTCCATCAGTCTAACACACGTGGGCATACCTACAAAGTCAGAAAACAGCATAGCTCATATGACTTTTGGAAACATTTTTACACACTCAGAATTGATGAGGCATGGAATAAACTGCCTGCATCCATTGTAGGTTGCTGAAACACTGCATCTGTCAAAATCTCCATGCTTCCTGTAATTCGACAACACTATATCTGATATCTGCCCTCCATACACATATGCATGCATGCACACACACACACATACATGTATATTATGATTGTACGCTATTCATTTTCCTGACATTAGTAAATTATTCTATGTATTATACATGTGCTTTGGTGAGTTGTGGTGCACCTGAGCACTGTACGCAATAATTTCATTATTATTATTATTATTATTATTATTAAGACAAGTGTCTGGGAGAAAAAATGAATTCTTCAATTGAAATTAGCCTAAAACAAGTTCAAATATTTTTGATCCTTCATAAATGAAGTGACTTAAGACATTACAGTAAAACTGGGATCAATAAATGCCAGTTTAATGTGCAGTTGGAAATAAAAAAAAAATTTTGGTTAAATCCCACTTAACAGACCTAAATTCCACCATCATATGTCACCCTGCCGAAAGAAAAAAAATACTAAAAATCAAGGAATTAACCAAATTGAATGAAATTTTCAGTCACTAGTTATTTATTTGAAAACTCTTACATTTTTTCAGGTCAGTTAACTTTTAACCACATATCTCTAAGGCGTAACACAAATTCACAAACATACGTGGTTCAAAGTTAATTAACCTGAAAAAATGTAAAGTTTTTAAATAAAATAACTAGTGTATTATATTGTTTATTCATTAATGTATCAACACTGAAAATTTCAGTTAATTCGTTTAATTCCTTGATTTTTAGTATTTTTTTCTTTTGGCGGGGTGACATGTGATGGTGGAATTTATGTCCGTTAGTAGGATTTAACCAAACTTTCCATGGTTGGAAAAGTTTTACTTGATAAAACTGAAGGATAATTTTGATATTTCAGACTGTTGTCCTCATCTTTATTGTGTTATGTTAAACACAATGTTCAGGCCACTGTAACTTCGGGCGTTATTTAGTTTTTTTTTAAATACCTTAAAATAAAGTCATCATCAGTGGCCTGAACATTATGTTTATACATACCACAATAAAGATGAGGACAACAGTCTGAAATATCAAAATTATTCTCATTAAGCCTCATTTCATAAATACAGACAAAAAATGAAGGATGTATAAAAAGCAAAGAGAGTCAAGAATTTTCAGCAAATAAATGTTCACTTCAGCTAATGAATGAGAGTTGTGAGGAACTTTATTTGAAGTTCAAACTTTTATTTATTTATCTTTAGATGAAGCATTGACAACCATCACTATTAATATTTCTCACTAGGATTTTCTTTCAGCTTTTAACCCTCCCCTATCAAAAAAAAAAAAAAAAAAAATCTTAATTCGTTTGTAATGTCATTCTATAACAGTAAGGAACAGCACATATCAAGTGTCTATAACGTTCTGCAACAGATTTAAAATGTAACAACAAAGATGGCTGTCTTGTTGAAATGCAATAGTCAAAATGTACATAAAATATAAAACTACAAGACTTGAACTTTCATTTGGTTTTTACTAAATAAGTTTTCGATTTTAAAACTGTTGCAAGACTTTATGAACGCAGAACAGATAATAAAAGATGAGTTTTTAGTAAAACTCAAATCCCATCAAAAACTTATTCACTTTCTAATTTTCTGTTTTATACTGTTCCAGCAATGCGACACATGGGTTGCAATAAATAAAAAAAATTAAAAAATGAAATCAAACGATGAAAGAAATTAACCAAAATCAACAACAATTTTTGGGGATTTATTTAACCTTTTTAACAACAACGAATCTTTTGTCACTAATAAACAAAATGTCTTGCATTTTGCTTTTAAAGTTTCCTCAGCAGTAAATGAAGAAAAAAAGAAAAGAAAAGAAAAGAAAAAAAAAAAAAGAAAAAAAAAGAAAGTAAAAAAAAATAATTGAATGTTTTTGCTCCAATGCAGAATTAAATTAGAAATAAATATCTACCTGTTCAATATTGAATGATGTCACATTGCGCTAGGTACCACCAATTTTACCCTGTGAAATTTACCCCCCTACATTTAACACAATGAAACTTGCAGAAAAATTAATATTTTCTTGAAAATTTTTTTCCATTTGAAAGAAAAAACATTAAACAAACTCCTGATGATTTTTTAAATTTTTTATCAGCTTACGAAAATAATGAAAATTATGATAGAAAAACAATGTTTTCATTTTTGCACTGTTAAATCAACTGAAATTTAACGTAGCTAAAAACAATTACCATTAGATGTAAATACATCTGAAATAGTTTTTTTCTAAAATATATTAGGGGAAATATTTTTTTACGAGGTCTATCACCCCCCCCTATTTTATTTTATGAGATAAAAAAAAAATGACGCGGTAGAAAAATTTTGTACTTTTTTTCTATAAAGATAAGAGGCTGAATAACTATATCAATGAAATTGTATAATGTACCGAGCTATAGTTTTTTTTAGGAAAAATTAATGAAATGGAAATAAAAAGTGCAAAAAAATGTCATAATATTCATATTTGAAAATTTTTTTTTGCTTTTGTAATTGGTATGTATTATATTCTATTAAATTGTCAAAAAAAAAAAATTTTTTTTAAAGAGATTTTCAATCAAGTGTGATTAAATATTTTTATTTTCTGCGTGAAATAAATTAAATATTTTTTTTTTCTGCAGAAAAAAAAAATCAAATTTTTCACGGATATTTAAAAATATGATTTTTAGTATTCAACTAAAAGTTGGTCCGATCTGAGCTCGATTAATATTTTTAAAAGAATTTGTAATTTTTATTGATGAATAGTAATGTATGGTTCTTAGAATATATACGGAAGAGCAAAACTGACATATTTGTTTTACAAAGAGACAAGACGCTTCTGAGTAACCGAAGTTTGTTTTTCTTTGGTCAAAAAAGTTAAATAAAATAATCTTTTACGCTACTAGAATAAAAAGTAAGCGTATATGATTATTTTATCAGTTTTTCTCTTAGAAAAAATATTCAAATTTTCATTTCATTTCATTTTCAATTTTAAAAATTAATACTAAAACTGAAAAGACATTTTTAAAAATTCAATTTCACTGTTAAATTTTAATATTAAATTTTTTCAAGTTTTTATTCATTTTAATACTAAATTTTAATATTAAAGTTTTTAAAGATTTTATTCATTTTAATAGTAAATTTTGGCTAAAAAAAAGTATGTCTGTACAGTCAGCCATAGGAAGAGAAATAATCGTAAGAGGGTAATAATATGTATTTTTTTCTGTCTAAATTACGGCCGAAATTTACCTTTCGCATGTAATATGGATAGGTTTATTTATTTTTTAAGATAACAATGTAATTTTTCACAATCGTATAATTTGATCTTTGAATTAACTGTTTTTCTTTGTAACAACCCTGTTAGATCTTTAATTGTTTTTTTACGAGATTTTTGATAAACAAAGTTCGGAAATATTTATTTCCGTTTTATTCAAGATGGCCTAAACTGATCAATTGGTGGTCTCTAGCGCTCAGGAATCATCCTCTTTATAAATCGAAAATTTTTCTAAGAAGAAATCTCAAAGTTTTTTTTTTTTTTTTTTTTTTATATATAATATAACAACCGATCCTGTCATCAGGAATGAGAATATTGTCAGACTCTTTTGCAAGACAAAATGATGGAATTCCACAAAGAAATAACAGAGTCCTCACCAATTCACAAGAATTCAGGAAGAGAGAAAGTCAGAAAATGAGAAGAAAAAAATTTAAAAAAAAAAACAAAAACAAACTTGTCATTAGTTTTCATACTCATAGAATAAAGCCAAAGAAATTACAAATAGAGAGAAAGAAAATTGATTAAATGTAGAAATAGATTTTAAAATGTTATGGCTAAAGAATTATAGAAGTTATTGCATTGAAAATATTTTAGAAATATTTTTATTACAAAAGTGAACAAAACTGCTAAACAGAGTTTGTTTTGAATAATTTTGATATTTCGGACTGTTGCCCTGATCTTTGTGGTATGTATAAACACAATTATCAGGCCACTGTAACCTCCGGGCTTTGTTTGGGTGTTTTTTTAATTACCTTAAAATAAGTCATCTTCAGATGATAACCTTGAATTCAGACATGATGTCGGAAATGGAATCATTACCACATTTGAATTCATGGTAATCGTCTGAAGATGACTTATTTTAAGGTAATTAAAAAAACACCTAAACAAAGCCCGAGGTTACAGTGGCCTGATAATTGTGTTTATACACATTAAAGATGAGGAAAACAGTCTGAAATGTCAAAATTATTCATGTCAAGCCTCATCTCATAAATACAGACAAGAGTTTGTTTTGTTTTTTTTTTTTCTGGAAAAAAATAGTTTTTATTGTATGACATGAGAGACAAAATGGAGAGAGAAACGACAAACAAAGTGGAGAAAGAAATGAAGCCAACACAAGATGCTTTCATTATGACAAATTAAAACATGACAGAGAGACAGAGAAGGTTAGAGAGAGAAAAATACCCACTCCCTATACATAACTTTGTTTCCGTCCCAAAAAGACAAAAAAAAAAAAAAAGAGAGAGAAAAATATTCCAGCTTCTGAAATTGGTGGCAAGATGTCTGCCACTTGAACAACCTGATAAAATATTGAGAGGTGGGTAAACAAAAAAGACATTATGTCGATAACTAAACCACTTTAAACATAGCTTTGGTCTGACAATGCAGAATAATAAAGGAATGTATAGAATTATCATTATTATTATTGTTATTATTATTCCACAATGACGATGACGAGCTGCTTGGGAGACATTAGCAGAAAATGGCAGCAGCAGGAGTAGCAGCAACAGCAACAGGAGCAGCAGCATGAAAGAAGCCAAGAAAGAGTTGAGAGTAAAACAAACCCTTAAAGTTCAGAATGGTCAGTAGAAAACTTCAATTTTGGTGAATGTCTGAAGCTTGGACTCTGAAATAACAACAACAAAGAAAAAAAAAAAGAAAGGAGAATAAGTGTAAAAAAGAATTAAAATTCCAAATTCGATTTTTGTAATAGAAATTAAATTGCTAGATAGATCTTTGAATAGGACGATTTCTTTAAATAGAAACTTTGCGAATTAGTGAATTTATAATCAATATTTTGAAAAAAGCCAGCAGTAACAAGAACTAAAAATAAATCTGTATTTGAATTATTCAGACTATTGTCCTCATCTTTATTGCTATATACACAACATTTCGGCTTTCTTCAGGTATTTCTTGTTGAACTCAGGAACCTTCTTGTCAAACTCGAGAACCTTCATGGAACTTTGAACCAAACCCTTTATTCATTTTTTTTTTTTTTTTGTTTTGTTTTACGGCATATCAACCTCAATGGGTCATTTAGTGCCGATAAAGTTTTGAAATAAATCAATTCTTAATGGATAATACAATTTTTTTATAAATACATTTTTCTATTTAACCCATAGATGGGACCCTAACAGGTACTACCACTCCGGGTCAGAGTGGACCAGGGAACAATGGTGATGAAGGGGTGCTCCACATTCCCCAAACCTCCAAAACTGGAACCTCACCATCAGATAGAGTTTAACGTCATTCCCAGGACATGTAGACCCTCAGTCACCGCCTTCTAGCACCCATATGATAAAAAGGGGTTGGGGCTTGCCATAAGGGCAATAGGGTTGGGGCAATCATATAGGTGCTAGGGCTTGACGTGACCAGCCGATTGATTGGAGGGGGCCTCTCCAACCGCCCGTCTAGCCCAAGATAGGGCCAAAGTGGAGTATTGCATGTCATGAACTGCTCATCCACCTGGGCTCTATCCTTAAGCATCACAGGTCGCCACCCACGGACAACAGGTGGCCCCATTGGGGGAGTCTTACCTCTGCAGAGGTGCAGTCGTGCATTCTAACGCCCCACCGACAGGCGGCCCTTTATTCAATCCATAGGGATAGACTGTTCCCATTCAGTCTATTCCCATGGATTGAATAAAGGGTTCGGTTCAAAGTTCCATGAAGGCTCTCAAGTTCGACAAGAAGGTTCACAAGTTCAAAAGAAACACTTAAAAAAGGCCAGAAACTGAAACCTTGTGTATACAACAATAAAGATGAGGACAATAGTCCAAATAATCCAAATTATCAAGCCTCATCTCAAAAATTCAGACAAATAAAAAGAAATCATAAGCTGAATCCAAAATTTTGGATTAGTTCTCTAAATCTCTTACTCTAAATTCACCAAATATCTTTTTTTGTCCTTCTGTCACTGTAAATCTCAAAGACGATTAGAGCAACAGACACCAAATTGTCTGCAGTTTCTAACAAAAACCCTGGAGCATGTCTTTAGAATATTCATTTTGAAATTTCCAAGTTTTTAGTGAAGGGTTTGATTTACAATCGTGTTCCTTAATTGTATGACCATTATTATAATCTTGCAACACCCTCTAGTCAAAAATGAGACTGTCCAAATCGTCCAAGATGAAATGCAAAAATGTAAATCCTCATTATCTGGTGTCGCTTATCTTCCAATTTCTGATTTCACCAATTTAAAAATGAATCATTCCAAATAAAAGAAAAAATTGCAAACAAGAATAATAATAAAAATAAACTTAAAAACAAGAATATATAAAGAACAAAATATATAGAAAAATGATTTTTATTAATCTAAAGATATAGATAAAGATTTATTTTTTAAACTTTTTATATCCCAGACAACATCAGGTAGCTCTGCTAGTGTAAGTATAAAGCTAAACTGAACCCTTACTTTGTGCCTATTAGGTAAGCTAAATTGAATTATTTGATAATTTACTTGAAGTATTGTTAAGTAAAGTATATCATTATTTATATTTTGAAGGCAATTACAATGCATATAAAATAAAATAAAATATTGTCCAATGTCTAATCAATTTCGAATTTTTATATTTTTGATTAACTATATAAGGTAAATATCAAGCTGAATGTTTTCTAGCAAGAAACCAACGTTATGAGCCTTTTCTATTAGATTTTTTCAAATCATGGGAAAAAAATTCAAAACCTGGGGGAAAATAACTGTGTTACATTTACAGTAACAATTAAATGTTAACCTCTTGATGATGTTTATTAACTCACAAAAAAGATTGATTGGATTTAATTGCATTTCAACCCTTGGTTATTTTATGCCGAAGTCATTTTTGTTATATTCATTCTTGATGGGGAGTCAATTTTTTCAAACATATTTCAAACTCATTTATTTCCTTTTTAACCCATAGATCAGACCCTAACAGGTACTACCACTCCAGGTCAAAGTGGACCAGGGAGCAATGGTGATGAAGGGGTGCTCCACATTCCCCAAACCTCCAAAACTGGAACCTCACCATCAGATAGAGTTTAACGTCATTCCCAGGACATGTAGACCCTCAGTCACCGCCTTCTAGCACCCATATGATAAAAAGGGCTGGGGCTTGCCATAAGGGCAATAGGGTTGGGAAAATCATATAGGTGCTAGGGCTTGACATGACTAGCTGATTGATCGGAGGGGTCCTCTCCGATCGCCCGTCTAGCCCAAAATAGGGCCAAAGTGGAGTATTGCAAGTCATGAACTGCTCACCCTTAAGCATCACAGGTTGCCACCTATGGCCAACAGGTGGCCCCATTGGGGGAGTCTTACCAGTCGGTGCATTCTAACACCCCAGCCGACAGGGTTAGGGAAAATAAATAATTTATCAGTCAAGAGTGGATCCCCTTTATTCATGTTAGACTGGGGAAAATAACCCCCACCTCCATGGGAGTTTAGTTTTCTGCATTTTATATTGCATTTTGGCATCCATCCGTCTGCTAGAAACGATGGCATAGTGTCCAAAAAAATGTGGAACCACGTAGCCTGGGTGGGTTGATATGAAGGATGAGCAGTCACCCATGCAGCAGGTCCCCCCCTCCTCTTCACACTGCCGTTGTAGTCCAAAGAAAAGGCAAAAAAACCCAAAAAACAATCCAGTTTGGCAACAATATTGTCATAGGAGTTGCTAGATAGCACTAAATTTCAGTATCACGTCACCTTAGTAACTTCAGTACCTAGCCTTTTCCTGGAATGAGGTATAGCTGCTAGGCAGTGGAGGTTTTTTAACAGACTTTTCTTTGTCTAGATGTCCAAAGTTAAGGAGCCACGTCTATCCCATTTGGAGGAGCTAGTTCCCCAATCCTACTACTATTGGTGTGGATGACTGTTGGCTCCCCTGGAGCTCATCTGCCCTTTTGGCCTCATAGGGAGCCAAATAAATAATTAAATAATGTTAAGAATAAATTAATGTAGGGAATGATTGAATAGTTCAAATCCATCATTTAGATCTTTAGAAAGAACTAGTTTAAAATTCCAGCCATAGGGAAGATTTTCAGCTAATTTGTAGAATAAAAAAAAAGTAAGTTAAGTTGGCAGAGTTGCCTAGTGTTGGTATCAGACAGACAGTGATGGAGTCTATACCCTTTTTGATAGTGCTAGACCAGGGAGATTGTTTTTGCTGAGGTGGAGCACCATACCTACCGTCAGCTCCCTACTTTACTGTACAGATCATATTACCTAATCTGTGCTACTCATATGCTCCTTAATGGTTTGGGGATGATAGGCAAGAGATCTATTGATTTTCTTGTAACAAGAAGAAAAAGAAAACTGAAGTTAGATATATTAAGACTAGGTTTGGTTTGGTTTGTTTTACGGCATATCAACCTCGGTGGGTCATTTAATGCCGACAAAGTTGTGAAATAAATTCATGCTTAATGCATAATACAATTTTGTTTATACACTCATGTTTTTCTATTCAACCCATAGATGGGACCCTAACAGGTACTGCTACTCCAGGTCAGAGTGGACCTAGGAGCAATGGTGATGAAGGGGTGCTCCACATTCCCCAGAACTGGAACCTCACCATCAGATAGAGTTTAACATCATTCCCAGGACATGTAGACCCTCAGCCACCGCCTTCTAGCACCCATATGATAAGAAGGATTGGGGGTTGCCATAAGGGCAATAGGGTTGGGGCAATCATATAGGTGCTAGGGCTTGATGTGGCCAGCCGATTGATTGAAGGGGGCCTCTCCAACCGCCCGTCTAGCCCAAGAAAAGCTTAAAGTGGAATATTGCAAGTCATGGACTGCTCAGCCACCTGGGTTCTATCCTTAAGCATAATGGGTCGCCGCCAACAGGTGGCCCCATTGGGGGAGTCTTACCCCTCTGCAGAGGTGCATTCTAACACCCCAGTTGACAGGGTGGGGTAAGACTAGCCAACTACTTTAAAGGTTAGTCTGCATTTTCAGTGTCATACCAGATATAATCAACAGAGAACTCTTATAATTTCCAATGTGTACATGGATTTCATATTTCAATGAACATAATTAGAAGCTAATGATGCAGTTTAATAAAAAAAAAAGATAATCCATTTAAGCTGAGCAGATAAAGTTAATCCCTTTGTAACAGTCTTTATAAGAGTGGCTCAAATTCAAATCTAAGCTTATCATTTGATTAAAAAAAATTCCAATAAATTCTAAACAAATAATTCTGTAGCTGTATGACACGAAACAATTAACAGCAGTGATATATAGCTAACTTAACAAAATGGTAGGACCTATTGTTTGTGGGGGTAACACAATTTCTTCCCTGGATATTATTTACACACTTCCGACTTGTCACTGGCACCTTTCAATTTCTGTCTCAGGTGACACTGCATTTATATTGCAGTGGCTTGTTTCTGATTCAGACCAATCAGCATGATCAACTAATCATATAAATGGACTAATCTTCTCTCGCAAACCTCTTTTAGGTTATGTCCAGTTTCATGGGAGGAAAGCCATTTTTTCTCTGCAGCAAGGGAAAGCAACATGTATTCTTTTTGGGCCATTTCACCTAAATCAGGGACCTACAAACGAGACAAGTCCTTGCCTGCTTTGCTCCAGGGGGTAAGACTCTTCTCTCGTTAAAGGATCTTTGGGCTGTGGCCAGCAGAAGAAAAAAAATTTGAATGATAAAAGAGGGTTCACAGCTTAAGGCTGGATGGAAATTTTTGAAAAAAATAAATAAATAAAATAGAATAAAAAAAAATAAAAACGTTAAAATAGAAATATAATGCTCCATCTTAATAGATTGAACTTGTAAAATTTAATCATTTGAAGAAGGAGAGATAAGCAGTATAAAAGAATTCTTTTTGGTGGTGTTAGTGGTAATAATGGGGTAATTTTCACCTTTAGTTGGCTAAATTCCTAGCAAATAAGGCAATTAGAGTAACCTCCCTTGACTTTCACTTTGAAACAACCCGATAGCTATTTTGAAAGTCTCCGTGTGAAATAAACAAATCTTAGAAACTTTTTCGACAACAATACAACTGCATGCTTTAACACAAAAATATCATAAAATATGTTCTTAATAACAATTCAGTTAATTTCAGATAATTTTATGCTAGGAATTTAGCCAACTGACTTTCACTTTGAAACAAGGCGGTAGCCATTTTTAAAGTCTCCGTGCGAAATACACAAATCTTAGAAACTTTTCGAAAACAATACAACTGCATGCTTTAACACAAAAATATCATAAAATGTGTTCTTTATAACAATTAAGTTCATTTCAGATAATGCGCACACACAATTTTATGCTAGGAATTTAGCCAACTAAAGGTGAAAATTACCAATAATGGTATGAAATCACATGCAATACCATCCAGATGGATGAGCTGGTAATGATCTCTGCAATGTTGTGACAGGTTCAGTTTTGAACTAGAAGTTGTACAGATACAAAATATCTGAATATGTGGGGCTTCTTTCTTACCAATTCGGACTTTATCTTAAGTGTTCAGCAACACACTTTCTGCTCTTCCACAAAAGGAACTTGCTTAGTCACTAAGAGAGTTACATATTTCTCTCCTAGCACAAATGGTCAGTGTTTGAGTCCAGCTAAAAGCAACAATTCTACTGACTTTCTCCATTTGACTTTGATGACGAGGAGGATTCATGAAATATAATCTCCCTCTCATAATTTGACCTTGCACCAGACAAATTAATATCTAAAATATATTCCTAGGTAAACTGGAGAGGGTGAAGTGGAGGTAATGGTAAGACACAATCGAAACCAATTCTAATTTTAATTTATAACATCTTTGAAATGGTCACCCATTTATACATCATCATCATCATGTTCCGCTAGTAGCAAGATATCCATGACAATCTCTCACCAACTGTCCCTATCATTCATTACTCTCAGGAGGTCCTCTGTACAGCATCCAGTATCTGCACAGAGCTGATCAATGTAGGTCTTTGCTGGGTGACCCACACCGACATACCCATGTGCTGGTTTCCACAGGAGAACATCACTTATGAGTTCATTCTTGCTTCTCCAGCATCGCTGAGCATGTCTTGTTCATATCACTCGGATGGTCTGTGTGATAGGGGGCAAGTGGCCATACAGCTGCTTTCTTGTGGGGTGTTGCTTCCATGATTTGTTTAATATCACGTGCAACATTTTTGTCCAGCTCACATCTAGTTTATTCTCTAGGTGCTTCATTAGGGTCCAAGTGGTGCAGGCATACAGTAGCACTGATACAACTACAATTTGGAAGAATTGCTGCTTTAACTTTTCAGTGAGATAGGATTTCCATATGACTGATAATCTGTCTATGGCAGACCACCCCATCTATTAATGGCCCAAAATCTGTGAGTGTAAAATGAACATTTTTTATAAAATCTAAACATAATCCAATTATTTCCCAACATCACATGATAAAAAGTTCCTATCAATTAAAATATAAAGAGGAACCTCGATGGATGGAGAGGAAATGCAATACAAATAACTGGCATGTATGTACATCATATTTTATAATATGTGGCAATGATACATAATGGATATATATGTATTTTTTCAATAATAGTGTGGACAAATAGTTTTCAAGAAGTTGAGCATCGGATGCTTTGATTTCAACTCTCAGAAATAGTATCTATATACTCATTAAATCCATAAGTTCAATACTTAACAAATCCTTCTACACAAGTGTGTGTGTATATATATATATATATATATATATATATAAAGATATGAAAACACCACAAAATGCTGTTAAAGTGAAAACATTTTATAACTTCGCTGATATTGAACAATATTTCGATTTTATGAAAATCGTCATCAGAGCTTGTTTATACTCCGTGTTGTTAAGAAGCGGAGACAAAAGTCAAAACAAAAACCTTGACGTTGCAAAAAAGAAAAAAGTTTTTGAACTCATATGACTTTTGTCTCTGCTTCTTAACAACATGGAGTATAAACAAGCTCTGATGACGATTTTCATAAAAATCGAAATATTGTTCAATATCAGCCAAGTTATAAAATGTTTTCAGCATTTTGTGGTGTTTTCATATCTTTTTATATATACTCATACCGTCGGATTCATTTTCTTTCTTTTAACTTTACACACACACACACACATATATATATATATATATATTATATATATTAATATTTATATTTTGCTTGAAGGCAATTACAATGCGCATATCGCATAAATTCGATAATTATAGAAGATAATAATGACAAGTGAATTTCACAAAGAATTACTTGGTGTGTAGAATATCGTACAGACTGTTTCAACTTTATTAAGTCTCATCAGCGATATATACTAACGATTTCCCTCCGACAGAAATCGAAACCGGGACTTCAGCAGGATAGTCAGAAACTATACTGTTTCAGCCACGGTACAGCACTGAGAAATTCCTGCGAAATTAACCTGTCAATGATACTGAGATGTCTCTACCATATGATGCAAGGGGGCGCTGAGTGAGAGAGAGAGATATGAAATTTGAATGTAATCATGTGTGCTTCGAGTCAACAATCCACCTATGATTGGTGAACCTTAAGATGACTCTGCCAGCCACCAAGAAAGTAGCAGTCCCTACTACCGACTGAACATTGCCAATTATTTTTCCCCAACAAGAATATCAGAGAGACAGCTAATTGGCCAAGAATTCTTGTGTATGTGACTTAAGTCCAGCAAACAACAGAGTTTTTGGCAGACATGTTGCTGTTTAATTACATGTACACCTATGTATAAATAGAACAGAGTGATCTGCTCCTGTGTATAGGCAGAACAGAGTGATCTGCCCTTGGACAGATCTATATAAAATAGACCAACTTGGTAGACATTTGCATTCCATTTTTGGCATTTGTACGAGATGGTCATCATATCTTTCTTATGCTACAACCTTCACAAACCGAACATTTCAACAAGGCATACTAGCATGTTCATCTTTGAACCTTTGGATTCCCAATTCTGCATATCTCTGGTGACAACCTCCTAAACTTACACATCGATTTTACATTTGCCTAGATATGATTTCAAATAGTCCTTAAACTTGAGAATGGGCTATGATAAATAATTTTTTAAATAAACCATTGAGAAAGAGGGAGACACCTCAAAATATTAGAAAATAAACAAGATTAAAAACATAATATTCTTCATTTTGATTCTTTTCCATGCTTCTAAGATAACCTAAATTTTTTTCCCAACACACATTATATATATATGGAGGCGCGTGGGCTAGTGGTTAAAGTCGTGGAAAATGGACTTGTCGGTTTGAGTTCAATTCCTAGACGAAGCTGTTGGCATTTCACATAGCACTAATACCCTTGGGAAAGGTATGAATCCATATATTCTCCCTCCAGCTATGGGTTAAATAGTAGGGCAGACTAGGCTCCTTAACCTTGGGTAGGTAACCAGTCTAGGAGAGGGATAACTCTGAATTCAAAATTCCTGAGGTCAGTCGTTGATTGGGTTCATGGCATTCCTTGATGCACCAATTCTTTCCTATGACTGTCCCAAAAAGTGCGGAATGGTCCTACATAAGCCTTCACCGCTATAAACAAATCGATGTGTTGTTCATTGGATGAACACTCATGCATCGAAAATCGACGAGAGAGTCCATTTTTATATATATATACACACACACACACACAGAGCCAATATCTGTTGCCTGGCATAAAACAGGTTATATGTCTTTAGTTTTCCTTACCCATATGTGATGAAAGCTCACTTAAATTCATGTGCATCTCATGGAACAGATAAAGTATGGATGACTAAAAATGACAAAAGATCTTATATTACCCACAATAGCTAAATTATATTCTGAAAATTGAAACCCTGTAACATGATAGGTGACATTAGTAGAATAAGTATACTTTTATGAGAAATGATTTGGTTTCTTAATATAGATGGTTGTGTTGAGATATTCAATGAAATACGAGTTGTTTATAATGAGATGCATCACAGAAGCTTTTTTTAATATGACAGTTTTTATCATTTTTTTAGTAATATTCAAGGTTTTCTTTGAATTTCCATACAGCTAATTTGGATACAAAAATTGGTATAAATTTGAGACCTCAAGAATTCACATATCCATTAAAATTGAATTTAATAAAATAATGTATGAAGAAAATAGCAGATTACAAAAAACCCGACAAAATGTGAGGAAAAGTTATTAAAAAAATGAATAACGAACAGACAATTACATTCAATCAATATTTCGCCTCAGTTGGTCTTAGAGGTCTGATTCTGATGAAGAAGCCTCAGGTCTTCATCAGATTCTGATTCTGATGAAGAAGCTCAGTTGGTCTTCATCAGATTCTGATTCTGATGAAGAAGCCTCTAAGACCAACCGAGGCGAAATATTAATTGAATATAATTGTCTGTGTTCATTATTCACTTTTTTCCATAACTTTTCCTCACAAAATCATGTATGAAATAAAAATGAGAGTAAATGTCATTGTTGATTGTAATTACATAATCATCACAAAAGTTATTTATGTGAATCTTGTTATTATGTAAGAAATGTTATAGAAATCATAAAACGCCTTTTGCAATAGAATAGTAAGAGTTTGAAAAAGAAAAAGGAAATAAAATATAAAGCTTCATGCTATACAAAACATTCACTCCAGAGCTATGACTTCCCAACATGGTGGCACACATCCACATGATCCTGATCAGTGGGCAAGGAAATGTAGATATATATGTGTAGAGGAAATATATGTAATTATATATTTATGGACCTGTGTGTACAACACGTGTATATATATATATATATATATATATATATATATATATATATATATATATGTGTATGTGTGTATAACTACACACAAATTATAAACACTTATACAGATATATTTCATATAAGCATAATACCCATCCTATACATTATCAACAAATACCACAGATACCTATCTAAGAAAAATATATAAACATTTTCAAACTAAGAAATTTGCAGGCAACAAGTGCTATACAATAGTACATGAATATAACAAAATGTAGTATTAGTACATAATAGTAGTTTAAAAAGAAGAATGTACTAAGAAGAGTATTGTTATTAGTTTTTAGATGGAATTAGTAGTAGTAGTAGTATTGGGAAAGTGAGCCCAGTAAGAGGACCTACCTTGGGAACAGGGAAGAAGCAATAGTTGCCGCATATATGAAAGTGTGTTCAGGTAAGCATGCTACCATGCGAACATTGTAGAAGGCTTTTATAAGACTCACAGCGCTAAAGGGAAGAGAGATAAAGATAAAGAGTTTATCAATTCCGCCTGCAGTTTTTATGACCCCCTCTTATTTTTTATTCCCCAATTTATTATGGTCATTCTTTTCAGCCAAAGTTCAAAGGTTAATGTACCATAAAAGGTATCAATTTTGAATTAGATTCTTAATCTTTTTCAACAATTTCCTGAAATAAGTTCAACTTTTAAAAAAAGATCTGCTCATTATACACCAGTTTCAGTGATGTTTTTGGACTAAAGAATTTTGGTTATTTCCTATAAGTCTAACATAAACAAAGGGGAACCACTCTTGACTGATAAATTATTTATTTATTTTCCCATTAAACTAACCCTAATCCCTAACCCTAATTTCTTTTTTCCTAGTAGATCAATAAATAAATAAATAATTTATCAGTCAAGAGTGGTTCCCTTTGTTGATGTTAGACTAATAGGAAATAACCAGAATTTTTTTGATGAGGTTTCAAATTTGTCTGAATTTTTGAGATGAGGCTTGATGATTTGTATTATTTGTATTTTTAGGACTGTTATCTTTATTGTTATATACACAACGTTTCGGCTGATGTGCCCTCTGGACTTCTTCAGGTGTTTCTTCTCAAAATCGGGAACCTTCCTGCCGTAATGTGAACTCTTCACAGAACTTCAAACTGAACCAACTGGACACATGGCACAATGGATATAAGGGTTGAGATAATACAGTTCTAAGTGACAATCATCTGTGGGTTGCAGGTTCAATCTTGGCCAGGGGCGATAATAACACAGAATACTTGACAAAGCTTAACACTTGTACCTGGTCATGGTTAACGGAATGTGAAAAATCTACCCCAGTGGATTGGATAAAGGGTTCGGTTTGAAGTTCCGTGAAGGCTCCTGATTATGACAAAGACTTCCGAGTTCGCCAAGAAAGTTCCTGAGTTCAACAAGAAACACCTAAAGAAGGCCGGGAGGCACATCCGCCAAAAATTGTATATATATATATAAGGGTAAAGATTAGGACAACAGTCCAAAAAATCCAAATAATACAAGGTTTCTAATGTTTAACAGAAAATTTGGGAACATTAGAGTTTACTTTCATCCTAATCATAATATTTCAATCAATATTTCTTATGTTTTGCAATACATTTTTTTAATCATAGAATATTCACAATTGAATAGAATTCTGATTATTATATATATATATATAATCATTCAAAGAAACTAATCCTGCCCATTTACAATCTACCTCCCACCCCTTATTTGCTTCTTATTTTTATTATATTTTTATTTTTTTTATTATATTTTTTAAATTTTTTGTGTTTTTTATATTTTTTTATATTTTAATTTATTTGTTATGTTATTTATTATTTCTATTTTTTATTTTTTATTGTTTATTTTTTTAATCTTTTTATTGTTTATTTTTATTTTCTGATTTTTTATATTATATATTTTTTCTTTTTTTCTTATTTTTCTTATTTTCATTTCTTTATTTTTTATTCCTTTACTTTATTTTTATTTTATATTTTTTATTTCTTTATTTTTATTTATATATTATTTTGTTATTTTTCTTTTTCCTTTTCTGTTATTATGTTTCTCCTTATTTCTAGTCTTTTAATTCTGCTCATTTTGTATATACACTTTTACAACTATTTCCCCAAGGAATCTGTCCCCCATCTAAGCCACACCTCATGCAAAACATAGACCTCCCCGCCTAATTCAAAGAAACTAATCCTGCCCATTTCAAACCAAGACACCAACCCTCCCTCCCCTAAATTGATAGATTTAAAAGAGATGTTACTTTGGGAAATTCTCAGTAAGAGTCATGTTCTTGTGATTACCTGAAGATGCTGTATTAATACGGTTGAAATAAATTATTGTAATGAAGCAAGTTTAGAGTTTTTTCTTCATCTACTATATATATATATATATATATATATATATATATATGACACAAACGACTGTATTTTGGCAGCAACACTTTTTAGATTAATTAAAAAAGGGTTTTCCTGTTTTGATGTATTTTATTTAAAAAAAAGTTTTTCTAACTCCTAATGTTTTTTCCTATTCCAATTGTTTTGAGGGAGTCAAGAATCAAAACTACTGTTTTTTGTATTTTTTTTTGTTCACCTTCAGGATGATAAAAAATTGTATCTATTTGTTTAAACTTTTTCATATCTTGTAAATTGAAAAGATTATATATAAGTTAGGGTAGCGAGGACATGAAGTCAACGGCACTTGGTTACTGACAATTTCTTGCCTAGGCAATTTTCAAACCAAATCATATGAATATATAAAGTAAAGTAAAGTCGTCGGGGTGGCCTAATGTCAGTATCATCCATGCAGCGAGGGAGTATATCCCCTTTTCAATAGCGCTAGACAAGGAGATTATTTTAGCGTCTGAGGTGGAGCGCCACACCTACCATCAGCTGCTTACTTTACCGCACAGATCCCTGTGCTACTCATACGCTGAGTTGGCGAGGATGGGTATCGAACAAGAAACCTTGTGGTTTCTAGCCAAACACTCTACCGACTGAGCTAATATATTCATAAACACAGTTGGGTGAACGGATCATTAATCACCATATACCCTCGCCCAGGAGAACCCCAATCGGGATGATCAATTCCCGGTTTGTGACCTAGTGCACTTATCCAAACATCGCTCCTGCGGATCCAGAGTCATCTCGATGCTCTCTCAGTATCCCCTGCTATTTCAGCTATGGCTTTCCTACACTGCTGGTCCCTAATGCCAAGGATCTTAAACAGATTCAGAAGTGACCTGCCAGTAAAGCCACGGCATCCAACCTTGAAAGGCTCATTTCAGGCCTTCCAGCCCTTTTTTCTGTATTCAGCCACAAGCTCTTGGTCATTAGTTGTCTTCCTGCAATTCAACTCCTCTATCTGATCTTCCCACGGGACTGTTAGTTCTAATAGCAACACCTATTTTGTTGACTCCGATGTTAAAACCATGTCTGGCCGGGGTGGTGAGGATCTTGTCCGGGAACTTCAACTGCTTCCCAAGGTCGACTTGGAGATCCCAGTCCATTGCAGTTGTGAGCAGCCCTCCTGTTTTGTATGGTTTCTGATGACTCTTATCCCCAGCTTTTATAAAACTGATCTTATGTTGGAGGGGGGCATGTTGTTGAGATATATATATATATATATATATATATAGATATATATATATATATATATATATATATATATATATATATATATATAGAGAGAGAGAGAGAGAGAGAGAGAGAGAGAGAGGTAGAGAGAGAGAGAGAGGTAGAGAGAAAGATTGTTGTAATGAGTTTTCTTTATTTTTAAAACCAAAATTCTAAAACTGGGAAAAAAACCCTCAAATAAAAATCAATCCTAAGAACATAAGAAAAAGATTATTTTTTTTAGATAAGCCTACTACTAAGTACATAGAGAATTTTAAAAGGCATGATCCTTGTCCATTCCTATTTAGAATTTCAATTTAGACAGCTACTGTAGAGCAATATTAAGCAAATTAGATTCAAAAGTGATAACTAGGAATTGTTTGATTGCCATTATTGTGACCTTGTGTCAGACTAGGCTTAGCTCAGTAATTATCAATTCACTTTTCTACATAAAAGGACCCAGATCAGAATACATGAAATTTAAGACCTACCTGCAAAATAAGACCTAGCATGAACTTTCAGGATGATTTTAATATAAGCCCTAGTTGAGAGCAATAACATTCCGTAGGATGATGATATAATTATTTTTTAATGAATTGTCATTAATGAGTTTTTGAATAAAAGAAGACGATAATGGTAAATAAATGTAGATTTTTTTTTTGCAATTTCTGTTTATTTAGAAATTCTGTAATTTTTTACTTCTTAATGTCATTTTTCTATCTATGAAGAATAAGACATCCCTTGAAAATAAACCCTAGCGTTATATTTCGGAGTGAAAATTAATATAAGCCTTATCTTATTTTTGAGGAAACATGGTATTAGGATAATAAGCTACACATTCAAATAAGAGTAGAGTTGGAATAAAATTTAACTTGTATGTTCAGAGAACAAAACAAAACTATCTCTCTCTCATAGGCATGTGCAATTAATCGCTGGCTCTAAAAAAGGGTGATAACAGGAAATTCTTCTAAAAATCATATAAAATAAACTAACTATTCGATTTTAATAAAACTTTCGGTATATGAAGTAATAAAAGACAAACTTTTATTGTAAATAAATGTTTACTAAATTGAAAAGGCTAATTTTTTTTTGTTAGTTTTTGTTTTGCGCTTTGATCCCCCATACAAAATCTTAGTAATTTTTTTTTGTACATAAATAAATTTTTACATTTTTGGAAAGACAATTTAATGACAGAACATATGTAAAAAAAAAGATAATTCGCTACTAAATTGGTTTTGGAAATAGGGCATCTTAAACATTTGAAACTTAAATCTCGTAAATAAGAAAAAATATGTAACTTTTTTTTTCTTTTTTTTTCTAAATTTTTAGATTATTTTCAAAAGAATTTTATATTAAAAGTTCCTATTGTCTACATTTTTATTTTATTTTTCAGGGATTTTTAAAAAATTTATAAAATGTAAAATAAATACTTTTGTTTAATGTACAGCAAAATTGTATTTATTTAATCAAAGAAAATATTGTATAAAAAATATCTGGCTAAAAATAATGACATAATATATGTCGGTTTTTATTTTTTTTAAATTTGAAAATAATGTTTGAATTAAAAATTGTCATCATTCTTATTACGGATGGATCTAAGAGAAATAAACTCTGGGTTTTGGGGAAAACTGTTGTTATTATTATTTCACTGATACGTGCTGGGTACATAAGTTAATAGGTTCAAATCCGTGACGCTTGTATAATTATACTCTGTAGAACTCAAACAGTGTTTGAAGAAATTTATTATTTTATTTGGAAACAAATAATTCTCCCATTTATATCCAGAAAGCAGATATTAGATGTATCAAGATAAAAAAAAGGATATTATGATAGAATTTTATTACAAATAATTTCTAACATTCTAATTTTGATTTTCCCAACTCTCTTTTTCAATAATATTAAGAGTTAAATTGTGAGGCATCAAGGAAATGCTAAATTAGTAATTTGTTTTTGCTTCAGAAAAGAAATCATTATACATATAATCCTTCATACAAAGACATAGTGCACATGTCAAGATGCGATAACTGTCAACAAAGATTAAGAATTTACAGGAATTTACTTTTAAATGCAAAAATTTAGGTTTTATGTAAGAGAAATTTTTTTTTTCTTTTTTATAACACATAAACCTGGAATTGTTCTTAATATTAAATGTAAAAGAAAACATTAAAAAGTTAATTTTCCATTTTTTATTGACGTTTTAAAATATTTTTAACAATTATGTGGACATTTTGAAAGCCCGTGGTTTGCACATACCTATCTCTCTCATAAACAAACAAATATGAGTGAGAGAGAGTGAGAGAGAGAGAGAGAGAGAGAGAGAGAGAGTGAGAGAGTGAGAGAGAGAGAGAGTGAGAAAGAGAGAGAGAGAGTGAGAAAGAGAGAGAGAGAGAGTGAGAAAAGAGAGAGTGAGAGTGAGAAAGAGAGAGTGAGAGTGAGAGAGAGAGTGAGAGTGAGAAAGAGAGAGTGAGAGAGAAAGAACCACCAGCAGATAATTGCTCAAATATGTTTAAACATGTGTAAGGGTCTCGACTAGAAAAGAAAAACATTTTGAGCCCTGATCCTGATCTCAGCCCCAGCAAACCATGGCTACGGTCTGGGGAGGTGGGAAATAAAAGTACCACTGGCATACCAGTGTAACAGCTCAAAAGGTTACGGTTCTGTATACAATAATATTTCCATTCTAATGATAAACATGAAAAACTGAAATTTGGCACAAACTGGTTAGGTGACATTTTCTACATTGCTAAATTATTAACAAATCTTCTCTTCTTTCATTTTTGTTATGTATCTTTTAGAGTGCTCAATATGGAGTAAAGCTGTTACTTTATATATATATATATATATATATATATATATATATATATATATATATATATAAAGGTATCCAAAACTGGTAGTAAGGGATGATTCTACATGGGATCTTCAAAATCACACTGTATAATTATTACATATTTTAGTAGGTGCAAATACAAGGATTTTTATAATCCCTAGAGAGTTCAATGTATAATAATCTATTTTAGATAAAATACAGAGCAAAGGAGGGAAAAACTCAATAAACCGTCATTTTGTAATAAATTTATTTCAACCAAAACTTGTTATGTATCTTTTACAATGCTCAATATGGAGTAAAGCTCGCTCTCTCTCTCACACACACACACACACAACGTAAGAGAATGTTCGATGTCATCTTTCAAAACCATTTATCCCAGAGTTCATAGATTTCGAACTATTCTAAGAGCACTAATTTTCCATTCAAAACATTTTTAAATAAACTGATCAACAAAAACTATCACAGCTTCCTTATTATTCTGTGATAAATTTTCCTTTTCCTTATATCAACAAAAGCCCTGAAGAAGATCTACTAAACAGATTGAAACACTGCAGCGTTGGCTGAATAAATACCACTCATTTTATTCACTATATTACATACTTCCATTTTTCTCTTCACACACACACACACACACACACACACACTTAAATTCCCCCAAACATTAAAATTAAAATTCCACCTAACTTTAACCCAAAATATATTCCCTAACCATCTTCTTCCTTTGCAAAGTCCATCACAGATAACGATGACATCACCATCACTATTCTCTATCACTGTGGAACATTTTCTTCAAACAATTTTAAAAAAATTATTTTTTCGAACACTTCAAAACTATCCGTATTTTGAGCACTTTTATTTCAAACTACAAACATTTTACTCAGACGAAGGCAATTATTCTTTGTATATTTAAAGATTTTGTAGTTTTTTTATTATTTCATTTTATATTTGATATAATAATAAATAGAATACATGTATACATGAACTAACTCCTGGCCACAACACGTGTCAGTAAAATAAAATCTATTTTATTCATTCAGCATTTTCTTTCCTTTGTTTATTTTTCCTTTCAAATTTGCTTCCATTTTCAACTTGCATATATATATATATATATATATATATATATATATATATATATATATATATATATATACACACACACACACACTATCAGTTTATGGTCATCTGTGCATTGGTTGGTCGGATTTTATGGGTGTCAACCCTTGTTGGGTTATTTTATGCCAAAGACATTTTCTTTTATTCATTCTTGATGTGTACTCAATTTTTTTAAAAACATTTTTTAAAACTCATTTTTTTTTATTTAAGATGGGGCCCTAACAGGTACCACTGCTCCTCATCTGTGCATATCAGTTTAGTCAAGTCATTATTTACTCAAGTAGTACAAACATCATTTTTTGTTTTTGTTTTTATCCTCCTTAGAATTCAAATTACAAGAATGAAATTTTATTTGATGTTCTTTCACTCAATCGGGGGTTCCATAAACTAGTCTGATCATGTGGGTGCAACTGATGTAGTGTGTCTTAAGCAGGAATACCCTAACAAAGCCTGTCCCTCTCCAGGTCTTGTTTGAATTCAGAGTTTTCCTTCTCCTAGACCGGTTGCCATAGCAAAGTTAAAGAGTCTATCCAACTATTTATCCATAGCAGGAGGGAGAATAGTTGGTTCCATACCTTTCCCAAGCTATATGAAATGCAAACAGCCTTGCTTAAGATTTGAACTCTGGTAGCCAAGTTCACTTCCTATGATGACAACCATTGTCACAAGCACCTCCTATATTTGCAGCTATGGGTAAATAGTAGGGCAGGCTGGGCTCTTTAACCGTGGCTAGGTAACCAGTCTAGGAGAAGGAAAACTGAATTCAAACCTGTTAAACTGCTTAAGAAATTGACCTAGTGTTACATCCTGCAAGTGTAGAGGGGCTGGTAAATATATATCTATTTGCTGTTAAACAATTTAAACTTATATTTTGGAATTCATTCTCTCACAAATACACACCTGTATTGCCTGTTGATTTTTTTTTTTCTAATAGTTTGTTCAATGTCTCATAATTTCATGCGCACATATAAAGGTTTGGATTCTGTTACTCATTTAGGAAAAAAAAGAAGAAAAAAGAAGAAAAAAAAAAGAAGAAAAAAAAGAAAAAAAAAACCCCAACAAACCATGTATCAACTTTTTAGGAAATCTAAGTAACAATTTCTATGTTGAATTTCCTTTTTTTTTTCTAAGGAATTGGTAAATCTGATTACACACACAAAAGGAAGAATTGAGAAGAAATGGAAGGAGAGAAATTCAAAAAGAAAGGGGGGAGGGATTCAAGGTGACAACAAAAAACAACAGCAACAACAAATGTATACAAATGTTCATAGGAATTGGTTAAGATTAAAATTTCAGTTATATTTGGATCCTTTAAGACAATTGTTATTCAAAACATGATCATGTTTTTTGAGATGATATTTTTTCTTTTCTGAACTTAATTATAGAATTTCTAAAAATTCCTTTAAATTAGAATACATTTGTATGCTTCAAATTTGCAGCTCCCAACATCCTGGCCCTTCATGCCACAACAAAAACAACTGCCACCCACGCAAAATCTTAACACCGAGAATGTATCCGGGACGTAGCAGTCAAACACACCAGGCAATTCTGATGCTTTGAGTCGGGTGAATGTCTATCGTTATATGAGGCTCAACTTTACTCAGTTGAGAGGAAAAAATCTCATGTTAAAGGCAGAGCTAGTTGGAGATTTTAGCTAAGGATAGCAACTACCACTTGCTGAATAGTAAGGAAAAGAAGATGGTGGTCTGAGACTTCAAAGTTGGATTGTAAAACAAGTCATACAGTTTTCATGATAAACAAGCAACAGCTGATAGAGATCAGTGAATATACACTAAAGCCTCAAGGTTTATAAAACATATAAAACTAATGTTTTAAACATTAATCTTCAAGTGGGAAGTAATCACATTATTACTTTATTATTCTAAATAAGTTGTAAAATTCTAAAAAATATTACAGTGTAACTGATAACACAATAGACAGTTCATGGTAAGTGTGTCAATGAATAAACCTCTGCATGAAAGGACTTAACAAAATTTTACACACACACACACACACACACACACAATTTTGGGCACTGAACTTCCCATGATGCATCAAATATCAATTTTTTATGCTAATATCAGTCTTAAATGATTCTGCTGAAAAAAAAAATGGATTTCATCTCACTTTCATCTATAAAAATAAAAAATAAAAATTCATTTCTGAATTTGATATTCAGGCAACTTTTATGAAATCCTTCTGAATGATCATACAGAGAAGAATGATTAAGAAATTCAATGGTTAAAATGTGTGTCTTTATTTTACCAACATCTAAATTTGGTTGGTTGGATTTTACGCGCATGTCAACCCTTGTTGGGTTATTTTATGCCGAAGACGTTTTGTTTTATTCATTCATGTGTATTCAAGTTTTTAAAACTCAATGTTTTAAGTAAATTTTTAATTACATTTTTTAAAACTCTTTTTCTTCTATTTAACCCATAGATTGGACCCTAACAAGTACTACCACTAGAGAGTCAGTGGACCTGGAAGTAATGGCAATGAAAGAGTAATTCACACTCCCTAGAGTTCCAAAATTAGAACTTCACCATTAGATTCAGTTTAACATCATACCCAAGACACTTAGGCCCTCAACACATATATACTAAAAAGGGTTTGGGTTTATCATAAGGGAAATTGAGTTGGGACAATGCTAGGCTTGGTGTGACCAGCCAATTGATCATCTGGCCTAAGTTAGGACCAAGGTGGAATGTTGCATGTCATGGATTGCAAAGCCACCATGATTCCATCCTTAAGCATCATGGGTTGCCACCCACAACCAACAGATGGCTTAATTGGGGAGGGGAGTCGTACCCTTCAAAATAAGCTATTATTTTATTAAAAAAAAAAAAAAAGGAATAAAAATATTTGTTAATATCAATAATATCTTGTTTTTAAAAGAAATGACCCATAATTTGTGGCAAATGGACTCTTCAAATAGCTTTTATAGATGATTGTTGATGAATATTGAATTCTCTATATAATTCTATCAATACAACAATTCATTAGTAAAATGAATTGGTGTCTCTCAAGGGTCTCACCAGGCTCTTTATATTTGAATAGCAATTCACATAAAAATAATAACTCGTGTTTGGATTTCCTTTTATAGTTGGCCTGACATTAAAATGATTAATAATTTGTGGCAATTCTGGAAACAAATAAAGCTTATTATGAATATGAAACAAAACAAAAACAAACATTTTCCTAATCACTCATGTATCCACCAAACGATTGTAGGTTGAGAAGAAATGGAAGGAGAGAAGTTAAAAAAAAAGGGGGGGGGAGGGATTCAAGGTGACATTCCATCAAGTATTTTTGTTACAATGAAAACTAACATCTGTTCAAGACAAAAAGCCTTTACAGAAAACCTGTTATACATATAGTGTAATTATTTGTGTGTGTGTGTGTGTGTGTGTGTGTGTGTGGTATATGTGACGGCCTTTACACACAAAGCGATGTGTGTATTAAAACAGTTAAAATCCCCTTCCCATTCTGTAAGTGAAGACAGCCTAATGGTTAAGGTGCCGGACTGACACTCAACCGGCCGGAGTTCAATTCCGGCTGTAGGTAGCTTACAAAATGTCTAGCCACACTGAAGAGACTTGATAAGTCAAAACACATGTCTGTGGACGACCCTTATATATATATATATATATATATATATTATATATATATATATATATATATAGGGTCATCCACAGACACGTGTTTCGACTTATCAAGTCTCCTCAGTGTGGCTAGACATTTTGTAAGCTACCTACAGCCGGAATATATATATATATATATATATATAAAGGGGCCTGTTTAGCTCAGTTGGTAGAAAATATTGTATAAAAAATATCTTGCTAAAAATAATGACATAATATATGTTGGTTTTTATTTTTTAAAAATTTGAAAATAATGTTTGAATTAAAAATTGTCGTCATTCTTATTACGGATGGATCTAAGAGAAATAAACTCTGGGTTTTGGGGAAAACTGTTGTTGTTATTATTTCACTGATGCATGCTGGGTACATAAGTTAATAGGTTCAAATCCGTGACGCTTGAAATAATTATACTCTGGAGAACTCAAACAATGTTTGAAGAAATTTATTATTTTATTTGGAAACAAATAATCTAGGCTAGGAGTCACAAGGTTCTTGGTTCAATACCGGCCTTCGCCAACTCAACGTATGAGTAGCACAGGGATCTGTGCAGTAAAGTGAAGAGCTGATGGTAGGTGTGGCACTCCACCTCATATGCTAAAATAATCTCCTTGGTCTAGTGCTAGTGAAAAGGGGATAGACTTCCTCACTCTCTGGCGGATACTGACATTAGGCCGCCCCAACAACTTTATATATATATATATATATATACCAACCCTTTCACATGAGCAGGATGTGACACAAGGTCAATTTCTTGAATTCAGAGTTTTCCTTCTTCAAGTGTGGTTGCCTAGCCATGGTTAAAGAGCCCAGCCTGACCTACTATTTATGCATAGCTGGAGAGAGAGTAATTGGATGCATACCTTTCCCAAGGGTATTAGCGCTATGTGAAATGCAAACAGCCTTGTCCAGGATTTGAACTGAGGTTGACATGTACATTTCTTATGACTCTAGCCATGACACCATGCGCCTCCACATTTGTACATTTGTATATAAGATGCACTATTTTTCCAGATTTTTCAGCTCAAAAGTTAGGGATATATATCATACACAAGAACTATATAATTAACTTTTTTTTTCCAGCCAGCTATATGCATCACCATATTCAGAACAGGTTGACCGAAAGTAAGTTATATCTATAGTCCTAACTATTTGATGATAGTCCAAACTGATGTATTTTATGCTGTTACAGACAAATATCCACTGGAATGTGTTTGTTTATAATTTTGTTTCTCCTAATGTGAGCTTATTTTTGCTGCAAACTTGTTGCATGTTTGTGTGTATGTTCTAAATTCTGTGTAAATTTTGTGCTGAAAGACAATTTTTTAACTATATAAATTCTTATTTTCAGTCAGTATGAACCAATAAAAAGTTGAATAAATGCTAAATTTAAATTAAATTTAACTGCTACAAAGACTTTTTAGTCAGTGCATATGATACATAATTTATTTTTCATATTTCATATTAAAAAAATTTATTATTATCTGTTTCACACAAATAATTATGGGGTAATCCCATGTCAAATCATCCAGGCCATGTCACCCACCCCCATACAATCTTTCTGAAATTTTGTCCAGGTGTGGACTATGTGGCAAGAAATGGTGACTTTTTGTAACCCCATCTCAAATTTGGAGAGCTAAAAATCGACACAACTCTGCCAATTTTTGGAATTGGAAGCTCAAATTTTGGGGATTGTCTAATTTTAACATAGTCCATAACTGTACACAATTTCAGAAAGATTGAAGGAGGTGGGTGACAATTTTACTTTTTTCTGGATGATTTGACATGGAATTACCCTATGGTAATATAAACAACTAATAAATTAAAAAATGTTTCAGGGGTAGAAAGGCAGTTCACAGCAATTATAAAATTACAAGTTTTATATATAATATAAAAAAAATGAAATGAAGAAATGTCCAAGATCTCATCCTTAGTACAGAGAGCTTTTAACCACACTCACGTAAGAGAAGGAGTATTTATTTCCTTATCAAAAGGTTTTTTTTATCACTAAAAACATTTTTGAGGGAAGAAGAAGTGAACTCTATAATACTCTTATGTAATTTAATTGTCTGTATCTAACATGTTGGCAGCGATTGCTAATGCAATAATTATTCCCACCTGACGCCATATTCCAGCTTGTATGATTTTGCCAAATATCGGAGTTAAAGGTTATGCGCAGCTTTGCAGAAGTAAGTCCAAAAGGACTTACCTCTGTAAAGCTGTACAGATACTTTGATGATTTTTGGAAATAATTTGAAGGCATCTAACTAGGATTCATTGAAATGCAAGGATGTGAGTTTTTAAAAATTATTTTGTCATTTGCAGTTATAAATAAAGATTTTCTGTTATATTGTTGTTTACTTTGAACACTCATTAACAGTATTAATGTTTTATATTTTGAAATTTGATAATTAAAACTGTTTTATGGCCATTTTAAGAATATATATACTTTTATAGGTGTGGCCTTTTGGCCGGGGGTCCAGTGGCTTCAGCCCTGGACCACAGAAATTAACAACGTTGATCCCAGGAGGACATCCCCCCAGGCAACACCTGTCCTCTTGATTTAAAGGGGCAGGGCTGGATTTATTGCCTGAGGTGCCCCCTTGAGGGAGGAATGCCGATGGGATGAACATATTTTTTGCACCTGCCTCCCATGAGCTTTGGTTCATAGGTAATCCCACATAAACCACGGATACGTGGTAAATATCATACTTTTATAGTTGTGTACCATATATATCACATATTTAGACAGTTCTTTGAGTACCATATATGGCGCACATTGTGGCCAACATGTTAAAGAATCTTGTTTCGTTATGTAGTAAAATCAGGAAGTCAAAAAGTTATTAGCTTTTTAATTATTTTATTTTAAATTTAAAAAAATTTTTTTTTGGATATGTTTGTCATTTCATGTATTCTATAAAAATTGTAAAACATTTAGTCCACTCAAATATATTTTTACAACCAAGCACTTGTAAATTTGGAATTCATATTAAAATGTTGTCATAAGAATTTGAACAATATTTACGAAGCATTAGAACATTTTACATTTTTGTCACCCGACCATCAGACTCCGCCCCCTTCCCCAAAAATAGTATAAACAAAATTATCTTGTAAGTTTTATAAATGCCACTAATCAGTTGGTTGGTTGGATTTTATGACTTGTCAACCCCTTTTGGGTTATTTTATGCCCAAGATATTTTTTTTTATATTCATTCTTTATAGGTAGTCAAAATTTTTAACTCAATTTTTGTTTAAACAATTCTTTAAACTCATTTTTTTCTATCATTAGATGCAGTTTAATGTCATACCCATGTTAGTAACACCCTCAACTACTGCCTTCTAGCACATATATGATTAAAAGGATTGAGAATTTGCGATAAGGGCAATAGGGTTGGGACAATCATATAGGTGCTAGGGCTTGGTATGACCAGCCAATTGATTGGAGGAGGCTTTCCAATCCGACTGCCCGTCTCACCTAAGTAAGAGCCAAAGTGGAGTGTTGGAGGTCATCGACTGCTCAACTATCAGGATTCTATCCTTAAGCATCACCGACCGCCACCCATGGATATAAGAAGGCCACGCCTTCTAGCAGATATATGATACATAGCGTAATCAGCCGATTGATGGGAGGGGCCTCTCCGACCAATCGTCTTGCTTAAGTAAGGGTCAAAGTGGAGTGTTACATGTCATGGATTGCTCAGCCACCCGGATTCTGTCCTTGAGCATCATAGGGTGGATTTTATCCCCCTGCAGAGGTGCGATTAGTGTATTGTACAGCCCCAGCTGACAGGGCAGGTCACTAATTGGTCAATGATGTCTGAGAATACACAACTGAATAAGATGACACCATTTAAATTCTTAGCCAAGAATGTTTTATATGCATTTCTTAGTAAACTGCATTGGTTGCACATTTAAGTACAATTCTGACCAAAGATTTTGTTATGAAGCCAACAAGTGACATCAGTTTATTGATAGAAAAACTGAGTGTTTATGTCTTGTAAGAAAGTTTTATTTATATTTAGAAGTTTGGCAATGAATACAGTTAAATCTAATGAAGAACTCTGGCAAAAAGACATTGTAATGGCAAAGAACCAACTGTGTCGAAAGATAAAACAAGATAAACGTTTGATTAAAAACTCGTCATTTGTATGTGTTTTTATCCATTGAATTAGTGTTTATAGTGAGATAAAACAGTACTTTACTTCAAACAGCCGAAAAAACGAAATATTAATTTTTGGGGGTAACTAAATTTTACCCGTTACTTTGTTTTGCAAAATCTAAGAGGCCAATCTTTATCAATAGTTTTGAAATTGTACACATAATTAGAAGACACCTTAAACTACAACCAGCAAGTTTTTTTTTCTTCTCTGACTTTTGAAAGTGAAACCACTACCAAGTGAATTTGAATGCAGAATCAGAAAGAACATATGGTTTTACATAAGAATGCCAAGTCTTATCAAAATTGCTAGAAAAAGAAAGAAATGGTGAACAAATGACTGAATTCCTTGTTTTAAATTGGTCCGTGATTTGACATTTTTTTTTAACAAAATCATGTCCACTTTTTTAAATCCTAATTTTAGGGCTTTAAATTCTCATAACTTTTGAACCACTGGGAATATTTGCATAATTCAAACAATTTTGAACTCCATTTACAGAGCTCTATATAACTGATGTGATTAAATAACAGTAACCTCAAATAAAATAAAAATGAACTGGAAATGCTAATGAATGATATTTGGTAGCAAAATGCTTGAGGTATAACACATGATGATCAGCAGGGTAGGTCATTAAAGATGCCCAAATAATGAATGAAAGTACCTGGTTTGATTGATCATAAGATCTTGGAGACTAAACAGAGATACAAATGAAAATAGAAAAAAAAACTTAGTGATAAATTTAAAAACATGATTATTTTTGAACAATGAAAATTATATCACCTTAGGTGACACATGCAAGATGAAAAAAAAAAGACACCTAAAGATGAGGAAACTAGAATAATAAAGTGTGCAAGATATGCCTCATAATGAACAAGGATCATTAGAGGAAAATCAGTGAAGATGCCCCAATAAATAACTGGGTTAAGTATCCTGGTTTTATAAATGACTAACTAAAGTACAACACAATTAAGAACCACAGAATATGGTCAGTGCTTGGAGGTGACCATATTGCAAAAAGAAAACACTTTTTATAACTTTAAAAAATATTTTTATGTCTTTCAGGATTGTAGAAAAAACTACAAAACTAAATAAGAATTTAGAATAGAATATACAGATTTTAAAAGTATTAAACTTAGTATATATCAAATATACAAAAATATACTACAGGAATTAAACATTAATTTCATTAATAAAATAGAATAATTTTTGTTTTCAATTTTACAAAAAATAAATTGTTACTGAATTGGTTGTTGGTTGGTTGTTTTAAGGCATATCAACCCTTTTTGGGTCATTTAATACCGAAGGAGAATTTTTGTTTTCAATTTTACAAAAAAAACATTGTTACTGAATTGATTGGTTGTTTGTTTTGTTATATGGCATATCAACCCTTTTCGGGTCATTTAATGCCAAATCAAGTCATTTTCATATGTAGTTACTTACAGTACCCTGCTTTTGCTTAAATGGTAACCATCTAAGTATTGAACAGGCTCATCACTGCTTAACTTCAGTGATCTAGCAGGAACCAGTGATTTCAATGTGACGTGTCCGTAATCGCGTTGTTACTAAAACTTTGTGAGATGTTTATATTTTCTTTAACAAGATATTTTTTTTTAAATTCAAAGAATGGTTCTGCTGTTGCTTCAACCAAATTTAAGGTCATTAATTTTATTTTCTTTATTATACTGTTATAACACAAATTATTTCCTGGATATTCTTTTTATACACAAGAAAAACAACAATCCCAACAGTCATAAGGGATAAGAGAGATCAAATCAATGTATAATGTTTACCACAAATTTAATCTGTTCATACATCTGATAAAAGAATGTATGAGCCACCAATATGATTGTTGATTAAAGTCCAATGACAAATTTTTTATTGCAGGGTTGGTTGGTTGGTTGGTTGGTTTTTACGGCATGTCAACCTATTGGGTTATTTTATGCTGAAGATACTTTATTTAATTCATTCTTGATAGATACTCAATTTTTTTTAACTTAATTTTTTAAAACTCATTTTTTTCTATTTAACTCATAGATGGGTCATAATGAACCTGGGAGTAATGGTAATGAAGGGGTACTCCACATTTCCCAGAGCTCAGGAACTGGAACATCACCATCAGTTTAACACCACCTTCTAGCACATATATGATAAAAAAGGCAATAATAAATGATAAGGTACTAGGGCTTGATGTGACCAGCCAATTGATCGAAATGGGCCTTTCTGACCACCTGTCTAGCCTAAGTAAGGGCCAAAATGGAGTGTTGTATGTCATGCACTGCTCAACCACCAGGGTTCAGTTCTTAAGCATCATGGGAAGCCACCCACAGTCAACAGGTGGCTCCATCTGCAGAGGTGCAGTTGGTGTATTCTAAAGCCCCAGCCGACCGAGCTGTTTTTATTACAGAGATTGTTCTTAAAAGTTAATAAGGTAACAAAATAATCCCTTGTACTTTTTTTTTTTTTTAATTATTATTAAATTCAAAAGGCCTAATGAAGTTATAACAAGATTTAAAAAGAAGACAAAAAGGCATTTTTGCAATATGGTAACATATAAACAGAAAACTATTTTACGTCATCAACCAACCTCTGAACGAAGTGCCACGTGCTGTTCCTTATCTCCATCTAAAAGTTCACATTCCCAATCTTGGTCTTCGTCCACTGCAGCTGGATCAAAACTGTATAATGGCATCAAATGGTGACGCAGTTTATCTAATCTGAAATTAAAAAAAGAAAGAACAAAAAGATTAATTTCAATTAACAAAATAATGATTAATTATTGCATAATTAATAAATGCCCATATAAAAAAACGTTTAAATGTTATTAACAATCTTATTGAAACTAACAAAAAAAAAAGTACATAAAGAGACAATGGGAAATATGGAGCACCAGTGAACTCATTAACAATAGTCTGCTAGTTTAGTTTACTTAACATTACACCATGAATCTATTCATACCTATTACTACATAATGATGAGGATATCCCAATTTAACAACTTGGAATGCACTTATCATAAAGTGTTCAGTACAATTTAGACATACATTTTGATAGCTTTATCTTCAACAGCATTTTTTATTGAATTTCTATTAATTTTCCCAGGATGAAAAAAAAAAGGAAAAAAAGATGGAGTATTAAATAAGAAACAGTTGGTTTAGCTGACTGATGTATTTCAGAATTGAGAAGAGAATAGTAAATTATCTTATTTGAGAAATGCCTTTAAGTAACTTCTTGTAACTTAAACGCATTTCTCAAATAAAATAATTTGTTATTCTCTTCTCAGCTATAAACTGACTGTATCTTATTTAATACTCAATCTTTTTCTTTTTATCATGGGAAAATTAATTAAGAGTGTGTAGTTTAATTTCAGTTAAAATTAAAAACTTTCTGGATTGAAGGTGATGCAAAATTGTACATTAATATGGAGAATGTCCATAAAGACCATATGCACTTTAAATTTTTTTAAATTCTAAAGTGCACACGGACTCTCTCTCTCTCTCTCTCTCTTATATATATATATATATGTGTGTGAAGAAAAGGAAGTGAATCCGACAGTATGTAGTATATTAAGAAAAATTGAAAAAACACAGGTTTAAATGAGTTGAGTGGTAAGTTTATTGGCCGACGCTGCAGTGTTTCGATCAATTATTTAGATCATCTTCAGGGCATTTGTTGGTATATGGAAGGTGATAAAAAAAATTTTTATCACAGAATAACGAGAAAAGCGAGTAATAGTCCTTGTTTATCAGTTTGTTTCTCAGAGTTCAAATTTTAAACAAACTGATAAACAAAGACTATTACTTGCTTTTCTCGTTATTTCTGTGATAAAAATTTTTTTTATCACCTTCCATATACCAACAAATTTTCTTAATATACTACATGTGTGTGTGTGAGAGAGAGAGAGACAGAGAGAGAGAGAGAGACAGAGAGAGAGAGAGAGAGAGAGACAGAGACAGAGAGAGAGAGAGAGATTTAAAAAAATATTTTTTTCTTCTGAAAAAGCATCACAATTTCATAATAAAGGAAGGATTATGTTTGTATAAAGAAACTTTTCACCATGAAAAAACAAAAAACAAACAAAAAAACTTGTCCATTTCATGTCACAATCAATATATAAACATTTACACCTTATTTAGAATAATACTTATGCTATGTCTAAAATTCATTTTCAAAACAGATTGACTCAATCAGTGATTTTTAATCTTTAAAAAAAATATTTGCTCCCTCAATTCAACGTTTTTACCCTACTTCAGAATGTCATTACCTTTGTAAGATTGTTTAAGACAGTAGTTCTCAACAGTTTCTTTCTTATTTACCCATTTCACCATATTTCAAACAGGTCTGTGGAGTCAGAGTCAGAAGCAATTAAGGGGTCACTGGAGTCAGCACAAATATGCTCCAGTTGAATTTACACCTTATATGGCCCTAGTTTTATCTGTAAAGTTATATGGTGCACAATCTTTATAAATAGATTATGAAAAAAAAAAAAAAAAAAAAAGGTTTTATATTTATTTGTAGGCCATAATAATATAATTACATAAAGAGGAGTTGGATTTGGAGGTGCCAAAAATAGAGGAGTTGGAGTCAGAGATTTTGTGTTCCAACTCGACAGCCCTGATTTCAGAATACCATTCTTCACTTCCAAGATTGTCAGAGTCAAAAGGTGAATTGTAAAATAGCAGTTTGTAGAAAGGCAATATATGAATAATTCAAATCTGCTCATCTGTTGTTACATAATCTATGTGGTTGCATAAGATTATTGTCGGTCCCCTGTAATTCTGAGGGGATGACCCTTTTCATATCATGGCCGGGTCCTTCAAGGGAAAATTACAGAAGCCCGCCAAAATACGTGAAGTCATGTGGGACCTGTTCAGTCCCCAGTTTGCAGTTAGGCGTCAGGTAGAGCGGTCAGCCATTTTATGCTCTGCCTAAACTGGAACTCATGCGCGCTATGTTAGTCAGATATTTAGTTACATGAAATGTATAGTTAAGGAAATAAAAGCTGTATAATTAATATGTTCTTGTGGTTGATGAATGTCCTGGTAACAAGACTAAGAAATGAATCCAGGACGACCAAAAGAAAGTCCAGACCTTAGAAGATTCCAGACCAAGTCAAGATGATAGAAGAAATACCAAAGACAATCAGAATACTAAAGACGGCCAAGAAATAGAAGTAAAGAGGGAGGTATGCAATATTATAATTATTTAGTGCCAGTAAAGAAAGGGTATGCAACACTGTGGCCCCAATTCCCCAATAAAGAATCCCCCTCATCACCAGTTGAGAACCACTGTCCTAGATGGTCTTTCAATGTTCTCATTCTATGAATAAATAAAACCATTTATAATATCTGATTCTTCCCTTAAATGGACCTCACTTCTTTTTGTTTCTCATAGTGTTTCATATCCAAAACAAGAGTTATGACAAATTTATACAGTTGGTAAACTAATTCTCAAATTTCAAGATTTTTACACCACAAAAACGTCCATCTAAAAACATTTACTTTATATTAATATACTTATACAACAGAACATGCCACAACAGATTATGTGCTTAAATTATTCAACAACAAATAACATGATTTTTATAACAATCCAATATGGACAGATGATTTAGATTTACACAAAGTAATTATAATCATTATTCTATGAATTATTTATCCTCATCTTTGTTGTTTTTAACACAGCATTTCAGCTGATTTGCATTCTTTTGGGGTGAAATTCTGAAAGGAAATATCATTATTTCATGAATTATTGTTCAAATGCATATTCTTAGGTTCATCAGACATTTCTCCAACCTTCCTCAGGTGGATGATGTCTAATAATCATTCAATCTCATACAAACTTCAAAAAACTTTTTACTGCTGCTCATATTGGGAAAATTCACATTGAATATATATCATTAATTCACATTAGTATGATGAGGGAAGTTAGCAAAAATTACAAATGAAAATAATATAATTCTATTTTTATGTTTTAAAAGAAACAAAGATTATTGGATATAAAATATACTTGAAGAAGGCTGGAGAATATGAAGGCTGAAACAGGATAAAAACAACAAATATGAAGATATTTGACCAACTAACAATTAATCTCAGACCTTTATATAATACTTGATAATTTTTATTTCCTCAAAGAGGATTTGTTGAAAGTTGCACATTTCAGTTACAAAGTTTTTTATGAATTAAAATGATCAAAGAACGGATTAATGAAGGGATTAAATTACAAAAAATACTTTGAGATAATCCATATTTAATAAGCTTAAGTTTTTTGATATTCACACATTTCATGTTGAAAAGATACGAGGGTGAGTAAAAAAGTAATGCCATTTTCTTTATTTCATGTGAAGCTTCTTTTTTTTTTTTTTTTTTATAAAACTAAGGCCTACATTGAGACTCTAACAAGGCTCTGAGCAAGAATCCGACAAGTAAGACCCAACTTGCCAATTGACAATGTCCTCCTTCTGCAAGACAATGCTCGACTATACACAAGCATCAAGACAAGGGAGAAAAATCACCTCATTCAGGTGGACAACTTTACTGCATCCTCCATACTCACCAGATTTAGTGCCCTCAGACTATCATGTCTTCAGCCTCATGAAAGAGGGTTTGAGAGGCAAACATTATTTCAGTGACGAGGAAGTGAAATCTGTAGTGAAGAAGTGGCTCAAAGAACAGTCAACAGAATTTTACAGGGCAAGGATTCATGCTCTCATTCGAAGGTGGAACATTGCTATAGAGAGAAACAGTGACTATGTGGAGAAGTAGGGAAGTGATCTACAGAGGACCAGCTTCATTTTGATGTATGAAACATGTTCCTGTGTTGGTAATTATACCTGTCCTAAACAAAATAGCATTACTTTTTGACTCACCCTCATAATTTACAATCATTTATGAAATTAAATTCTGACCAATCATGAAATCTCTTTTAAATTTAAAAAGTAGAAGTTTATTCTTATAATTAAAATGGATTATAAAACTCACAATACAACAGTGACATTTTTGTTTGAAATTGTAAGCAATCAGTGGTTTTAATTCTGGCTGAAATTGTATGTATTCATTTTGCACTAATATTCTTGGTAAAGGCATAAACCCACTTATCCCTGAACTGTTCCATCACCAAATGGAATGTTAGAGAACTTGTTACTGGCATGCCATGATGGTTGATAGAAATTTGAGCAGTTTGTTTGTTTGTTTTGTTTTACGGCATATCAACCTCAGTGGGTCATTTAATGTCGGCAAAGTTTTGAAATGAATTCATTTTTAATGGATACTCAATTTTTTTATAAACACATTTTTCTATTTAACCTATACATGGGACGCTAACAGGTACTACCACTCTGGTTCAGAGTGGACCAGGGAGCAAGTGATGAAGGGGTGCTCCACATTCCCCAGACCTCCAGAACTAGAACCTCACCATCAGATAGAGTTTAACGTCATACCCAGGATGAAGATCCTCAGACACCTTCTAGCAGCCATATGATAAAAAGGGCTTGGGGCTTGCCATAAAGGCAATAGGGTTGGGGCAATCGTATAAGTGCTAGGGCTTGACATGACCAGCTGATTGATTGGAGGTGAGCTCTCTGACCGCCCGTCTAGCCTAAGAGTCTAAGTGGTGTGTTCTAAGTTATGGACTGCTCATCCACCAAGACTCAGTCCTTAAGCATCACAGGTCACCACCACGGCCAACAAGTGGCCCCATTTGGTGGAGTCTTACCCCTCTGCAGAGGTGCAATTGGTGTATTCTAACGCCCCAGATGACAGGGCAGAATTTGAGCAGCCAAATTAAAGATTATTTCTTGTTACCATTATAAACCAAGAAGTGGAAATAAATACTGCTAAGTAATTTCTCTTATTGCCCTAAAGATGGCATGAAGAACAAGTCCAACATAAAATCCAACAATAATTTTCTAGAAGAATGTATATCATTTACATTTTCTATGATCAGTGAAAAGTTTTGAAAGTCCAAATGTAAAACATTAATAATGAAGATATTATTTGTCTGTATTTTTGAGATGAGGCTTTTTATGAATAATTCTGATATTTCGGACTGTTGTCCTCATCTTTATTGTGGTATGTATAAACACAATATTTAGGCTGCTGTATCCTTGAGTTTTGTTTAGGTGTTCTTTATTTACCTTAGACTAAAGTCATCATCAGACAATAAGCTTGAATGCAAGTGTGGTTTCGGAGCTTTAATATCATTACCACTAGTTCAAGGCACTCCTAGCAGCATAAAATGCCATGGGATTTATTGACAGAAATGTGATTGATATATTGGCTAGGAGTGCCTTGAACTAGTGGTAATGATATTAAAGCTCTGAAACCACACTTGCATTAAAGGTTATTGTCTGATGATGACTTTAGTCTAAGGTAAATAAGGAAGACTTGAACAAGACTCAAGGATACAGTGGCCTAAACGTTATGTTTATACATACCACAATAAAGATGAGGACAACAGTCTGAAACAACAAAATTAATAATGAAGATGTCATTCAATTTTGGATCACTTTGATAATGCTCGGATAATGGCTTAGAAGAAATCTTAAGATTACAAACTGGAAATGGATTTAAAAAAAAAAAAAGGAAAAAAAAAAAGGAAAAAAAAATAAAAAAAGTAAGAGCATGTTTGCTTAGGTTTATAAATATATTAGAGGGTGTGATTCATAAGATAGTAATTAGCAAAGCAGTTGCAAACCATTACTACTTTTGGATGTTTGATTCTCGATTAGCCCCCCCCTCCTATTCACACCTGTAGTCTTGTGCAAGCCTAAGCTGCACTTTACATGGGTGTGTGTGTGTGTGTGTGTGTATGTTGGTATTCAAGTTAGTCTGGAATTATTATCACTGGTATTGATAGAATTACTAGTTTATTTGGTCCTCAACTAGATATGCTACTTTTTTATGACCTTATATAGGACTAAACTAAGTTGGAAATGAATTAATATATACTAGTTGTTTCAGAAAAATTGACATTATTTCATGACTTGACCAATTTTCATTCAAATGATCTCAAATTTTAACTGCATCTTCTACAAATGCAGTTAAAATTTGAGATCATTTGAAGGAAAATGAAAACAACTCAAAATTCTATTGTTAATGTTTTGTTTTGTTTTTGTTTTTCTTTTCAGATACAGAAATGCCATTCACTAAAAAAAGAAAAGGTGTTTAAAAATTAAACATAGAATTTTGAGTTGACTCTACACATGCTGTAAAAATTTGAGATCATTTTAATGAGAATTGGTTAAGTTATTAGATTATAAAATATCAATTTTTCTGAAACATGATATAAATGTTAGTGTAGCCTGGGTGTAAAGTCAATGGTGCTTGGTTACTGACAGTTTCTAGATTATGCAATTCTCAAACCAAGTTTGTAGTTGATTTGAGAATCGCATAGGTGAGAAACTGTCAGTAATGAAGTGCCATTGACTTATATATGGCTTATTGATTTTCTAATTTTAGATTCCTCCTTCTCTACACCCAACACATTTATTAAATTCCACTTTATTAAAGTGATACCGATACTACTCAGACCAATAGACTAAAACACATCGTTTAATAAATTCATTACAATCCAAAATAAACAGACAAAATGGATTTATGAATTACACACAAACTTGATTTAGATATAAAAGTAAAGTAAAGTCGACGGGGTGGCCTAAAGTCGGTATCAGCCAGTCAGCGAGGGAGTCTATCCCTCTTTTAATAGCGCTAGACCAAGGAGATTGTTTTTAGCATCTGAGGTGGAGCGCCACACCTACCATCAGCTCCTTACTTTACCGCACAGATCCCTGTGTTACTCATAACGCTGAGTTGGCGGGGACCGGTGTCGAACTAGGAACCTTGTGGTTTCTAGCCAAACGCTCTACCGACTGAGCTAACCTTGCCCCATTTAGATATAAAATTACCATATTTCCTTTAAGAGATACTTTTTAGCTACAAATATTTCCAGACAATTTAGATAGAACAACACAACTCCTATAATAATGAATAAAAAAAAGGAAATGAAATGGTTACATTTTGGATACAGTTGATAACCCATATAATCCCCAAACAGTAATAAAGACTAATTTTCAGGGCATATTTACCTACTGTTTAAGGCAACCATTTCATTTTGATTTGATTTTCTTCACCAGAAGAAAAGATTAGGTTCACTCTTAAATTTTGCAAATATCAACATTTATTTTTCTATCATGCTTCATACTTTATGGCCTTCAATAATAAGTATATTTAATTTTTCAACACTTTCATTTATCTATGTTAGTTAAATTTATAGGCCATATGATTGTCATCCAAGAAGTACACATAGAAACCATACTTTCATATATATATATATATATATATATATATATATATATATAAGTTGAAAAATGGAAATAATCCGACAATATCCATTCAACATTTTCTTTCCTTTATCTATTTATCCTTTCAACATATATATATATATATTATAAGAGCAGATCAATAAGTCTGAAGCCTGACAGGATTTTGGTCTGAAATCCTCACTATAATAATTGATCTATATGATTGATATTTACTACTGAAATTAAGTGCATTGACAAAGAAGGAGATTATGTTGAAAATTATTTGTGTAAAATAAATACTTTTTTTCATCATCAAGTTGTAGTTTATTGGTATAACTATCTATATAAAAATATTTTTGTGAATTAGTTGGATAAATTAATTGCAGGAAATCAAACTGCGCAATGTTTAGCATGTAAAAAAATATTTTATCAATGAACCATAATTTTTACAAACAATAACAAAAATCAAGACTGTTAGTATCCAAAACAAAATAATAATAATAAAAACAATTAATTCCCCAAAAATCATAATATTTGATTTTTTTTATTGAATACCAAGTGAACACATTTTAATATTTATTTATGGGATAAAAAAAAAATTCAATGTTTTTGTAAATTATTATTTTTAGTTTAGTGTGTCCTGGGATGCATGTATTTGATTTGAATGAGTCCTGGGAAATTTCATGGGTCCCAACTTAAGTTTCTTAATAGATTATACCATTCTTATTTATGAACAACTAAAGCCATCTAACCCCTACCTTGTACCACATACAGTGTAATTCGTTTCCAAGAAAATGTTGAAATGTATTTATACTTAGCTGGAAATGGTGGGGAAGAAAAAAAAACACACTGGGATGCATGGATATGATTTTTCTGCGTCCTTTTAGATTTCTATGCATCAGTGATACATGACGCGTATCTATCAGCATCTGTGTATTATTATTAAATTCTTTTTTTTTTTTTTTATAAAAGACTTGTTAAGCATTGTTTTAGGCACACAAGACAAACTTTCTTTTGAGCACTGGGATATAAATACAATATATAAAGAAATCAAGTGTTTGCCAAGAAGGGGCCATTTGGTCTCTAAAAAAATTGTTAGAGAAAAATTGGGGGAAAAAAAAAGTAAAAAGATTTTAATAACCTAACTTAAACTAATTACTTAAAAAATTGGTTTTGACTACAATATTAAATTCAATATCTTCAAAATTAAGGTCTTAAATTAAAAAAAAATCCAATTTGAAAATCTTTGAGTGAAATTTTATCCAGTCTAGGGTTTGTTTTTAAGTTATTAGCCATACTATATTGCAAGGTGATCTGGACAAGCTACATAGTTTTTCTGAATTATCTTTTAAATTTGCTGATGATGCTGACTTGAGTCGATGATCTTGAAAAGTCAAGAAAACATACAATTAAAGGTAATTTGAAAAATTAGCAATTGTAATTTATATTCAACAAGTAGCAACTACCCAGCACCACCTGGGTAGAGTTGGGGAAACCTTTTGTGTTGATTTGGTTACTTTTGAGATTTACAAATGCTGGACATTTTTAAGTAGAATTTTAATGGTTTTTCTGTGTATATTTTAATTTTTGAATATCTTCAAATATAAATCAAATCTTCATAATTTTTGCACAAATAGCAGGAACCACTGATATCTATTTACTTTGTCATTAATTGTTTTATTTTCGTAGCTTCATCTGAACATACATACACACACACATATATATATATATATATACCATTTTTTTAGATTGTTTTTTATGGGGTGCATTTTCCATGCATTGAGTGAATATAAACCGCTACAGAAATTGTGCCCGACATGAATCTAATCAAAAAAACATAAGAGAAATTTTGATAAAGTAATTACAAGGATATTGTGCATCATTTCTAATATCAAGTGATATTAAAATTAAAATAAAATTCATATCATTGATGCTTCAGATTTCACCAATTTTTACATTTCCATCATCAAATACATACAAACCAAGCAAAATTTCCAGTGATTGTTTTCAATTCACAGTTGAACTATCTAAAAATAACATTCTATACATGATAAGATGATCAATATTATCTATCAGTCTGGTTGTCAGTTTAACTTGAAACATTGATTATTTGACTGTAATTTTACATGTATTTCATATACATTTTAAAGATTTTTTTATCAAGGAAATAAATTTTAAAGCCAAAAAGAAATAGAAAAAGAAAAAGAACAACAGTTTTACAATTGTACCCAATTGAACAAAGAAATTGTGACTGAATAGAAAAGGCTTTCCAAGTGAATAAAGGCAGATAACTCTTCTTGGAATGCAAAAAAAAAAAAAAAAAATTCAAAAGATGAATAGACACGAAAATCTTGAATGTTACTTCAGCAAAAAAATATTATATATTTGTGTGTTTGTGTATAAATGGGAGTTCATGTTTACAAGTTTTACATAATTCATTAAATGACTGTTCTCTGTTTAACCAATGTTCAAAAAGTAATAAAATGTTATTTTTATAAATTAATTCAAGTAAGTGTTTTATAATTTGCTTGAAGCATTGTGTTTATATTGGTTTGCTGGTTGGTTTTGAAGGCTATCACAATGCAAGTGTAAAGAAAAATAAGGTAACTATAGTATTGTTTGTTAACCTGTAATTTTTTATTCTTAATATTTCGAGATAAAAACCTCTTCTATACAAGATTTCCAAAGCTGAAGCTGTTGCTAGTGACAGTTGCTAGCAACAACTTCAGTTTTGGAAATCAACTGCCTGAAAAATAAAAAATTACAGGTTAACAAACAATACCATAGTTACCTTATTTTTCTTTACACTTGCATTGTGATAACCTTCAAAACCAACCACCAAACCATATATATATATATATATATATATATATATATATAAGAATTTGCCCTTGATGAAGATGACATTTTCTTGATAAATCTTACAGCTACATCTTTATTACAATTTCTCATTCACTTTTATTTTTATATATTTTAGTAATTTTAGAAGAATCTGAAAATCTAAGTGACTGAGCAAAAATATATCAAGGAAGTTTGCTATCTACTTTGGATACTTAAAAAAAAAAAAAAATGAAATTTGGACATTATAAAATTTAATTAGAATCTTTCATTCTGTACTTGTTGGTAGGAATTAGTTGTAACCATAAAAATCTTTTTTAAAAAGTCACTAGAATAATGAATTCATTTGTAAAAGCTATGAATCTACTAGTCTAGGTTAGTGCAGTAAGGATAAATGAGCCAGTTGACCCATTTACCAAAACTTCTCTCGTTCCCCAATGATACTTGCATCGGAAAAATAAGGTATACAAAATTTATGCTTTGGGTTACCCATACCACCCTTTTAACCTGGACTAGATGTCTGACAAATAAATTGTTTAAAAATAAATAAAAAAGTAAGAACCCAAATATTTTGAGACTAATTTAAAGTGCAGAATTTGACAGCCAGTCTTTTTGTATACAATAGAAAGAATTGCTGAAGTACATTTTATAACAACAGGAAATATTCAAATGGATATTTAAATAAATAAAAATAATCACATACCAAAAGTAGGTAAATGATAATACAACAAAAAAATAAGCACAACATATATAGAAATACATGAATGCTATAAAGAAAACATGAGTGAATTATATACTTTATTGGTTTTGGTGACCATCTAATTTTTATTTTCATATTTCAGATAAATTTTGACAAAAACAATTTCATCAGTTTAACATTTCAGTAATTACTTATATATATTTAAAAGCTTTCCCTTTAAAATTATTTTAAAAGAATTATCATGTTTTCTATATAACATGTATCAGCTAGTTGTGGCTTTGAATAATATATATGTGTGTGTGTGGGGGGGGGATTAAAATAGGGAATTAAATCCAACAGTATGTAGAAAAAAATAGAAAAACATGATGTATTCCAAAAGATGATTTTATGTCCTAATGAAGGTTGCACAAATCGAAATGTTATAATGTCAACTTCACCATAAAAAATAAACTCATCTTTTTTAATGCTTCTTGTTTTACTATTTTTCTACATATATATGTGTGTGTATGTGTGTGTGTGTGTGTGTGTGTGTGTATATATATATATATATATATATATATATATATATATATATATATATAGCATGCATAGTATGTTTTCAAAAATAGAATGAAGGAAAGAGCAGATGTGCAACAAAGAAAGCTACCACAGGAGTTGACCACATTTATGACAAGATATAATTTACCTATTTTTCTTCAGTATAACAACAATCTGGAAAACAATATAAAATGTCATATTATTTGAATGTATTTCTTTTGGTTGCAACTGTCTTTAATATGTCAAGATATTCAGTCTGGGATTCAGTTGTAAAGGATTAAATCATTTCACAGTAAAAAGAGAAAAACAAAACTGAAATTTAAAAAAGATAAAAATATGTTTAATAAGAATAGAAAATTCACAATATTTGATCTAACAATAAAAATTATGACATTTATTAGTCAACTTTGTCAACCACAAAAGGAAATTCTATCCAAAATTTAAAAAAATGTTATCAATATTTTTTTCTTAAAAGGAATGAGTTTCCTTTTCTTGTAATCTTAGTTGTTCTTTTTTTTAACCTGACATAAAAACATTCGACTTATAATGGAATTAAGATTTGGAGGTGTTTGGTGTAATAGTTAGAGTCGTAGGAAATGGACTTGTCGACCAGAGTTCGAATCCTGGATGAAGCTTTTTGCATTTCACATAGCTTGGGAAAGGTATGCATCCAATTACTCTCCCTCCAGCTATGGGTAAATAGCAGGGCAGACTGGGCTCTTATCCGTGGCTAGGTAACCAGTCTAGAAGAAGGAAAACTCTGAATTCAAACCTGTTAAACTCTGCATAAGAAATTGACCTTGTGTTACATCCTGCTCGTGTGGAGAGATTGGTAAATATATATATATATATATATATATATATATATAACTGAATTAAAAGGGTAAAAAAACCCAAAAAAACGCTGGTGTATTGATTTGTTTACTCTTTTTTTAATCCACAAATTCTGGACATTTTTAAGTAGAATTTCGAAGACATTTCTGTGTATATTTTAATTCTTAAATATCTTTGAATATAAATCAAATCTTCATAATTTTTGCACAAAATTCTAGATCCAGTGATATTGTGTATATATATTTACTTTGTAGTTTTATTTATGTAGTTTCAACCAGACATACGTACATACATACATACCAACTGCCCTTTATATATATATATATATATATAGATGATGCAATGAATCATTATAGATAAGAAGTATACTTATACATACAGATCCTGAATGCTGCAGATCTTTCTTGCAGTCAGACCTGGACACAGTGTAGCAATGGATCACTTACTGGCAACTCAAGCTGGCTGTGGACAAATGTACCACCATGCATTTTGGGAGGAAAATCCCATCATACATATACTCCCTCCAGCACATATCAAAGAATCTTCTTGTGAACGAGATCTGGGTATTACAGTCAGCAGTGATTTACATTGGACGAAACACATCTCTAAAATTGTCAAGAAGGCCGAGGGTGTCTTGACGTTGCTTAACAAGACCTTTGTCAGCCGCTCACTATCTATTTAAAGTTGTACAAAACTATGGTGCGGCCACACTTGGAATTTGTATCAACAGTCTGGAACCCCTATCTCGCTCAGAACCTTAACCTCCAAGAAACTGTACAGAGATGTGCAACCAAACAAATACCCTCCGTCAGGCATCTGCCATATTCTGAACGTCTTGCTGCCCTGGGAATGGATTCGTTGAAACACCGGCGCCTGGCAACTGACCTGGTAAATGCTCAAAACATCTAATCATCTTAACAGCAACCTTGAGCACCTTTTTGATCTCCATCTTTCTAACACCCGTGGGCATGCCTACATAGTCAGAAAACAGCATAGCTCACATGACTTTCGGAAACATTTTTTCATGCTCAGAGTTGCCGAGGCATGGAATAAGCTGCCTACGTCCGTTGTGGGCTGCTGAAACACTGCATCTTTCAAAGCTTCCATGCTTCCTGTAGTCCGCCAACACTATACCTGATACTCAGCATCCACACACATATGCACGCATACGCACACATACATGTATATTATTACTGTACGCTGTTCATGTTCCTGACACAATAATGTGTACTAGACATGAGACTTTGAGGAGTTGTGGTGCACCTGAGCACTGTACACAATAAATTTCATTATCATATAGAGACAAATTCTGTATGCAGACAGGCATATTCATATACTATACACAGACATAGAAACCAACATACAAATAGTCAATAAATACCAATCTGGACCCTCTCGGTTATAAATGCTTTTTTTTTTTTACATGCATTGGATGGCTGCTACAATATAATCTTTTACTCACTGGACCAGTAACCTGCTTTCAGTCTGTGGGTGTTACTCATGCAGTGTCTCTTGGGCAGGCAAAGCCCATCTATTCATGGTTTGAATTCAGTGTTTTCCTTCTAGACTGAAAGCCATACCAAGGTTAAAAATCCCAGTCTGTCCTACTATTTACCTGTTATATACCCTACTTATGGACATTAATGGCTATGTCCAAATCCTCATAAATACGGGAGTGTTATGCTGAATAAGTAGTCTTATACCACTAGCAGTGGTTTACCTTTTTTCACGCCGCTGGCAAGTATTGTAATTTGTTAATGTTATAAAGATTCCATTTCATTTCCAACCTTTGTTTTGGTTATTTCTCATTTAGTAACCTTTATTAGGTCACAGTATTACCCATGGCTGGAGGGAGAATTATTGGATTTATACCTTTCCCAATGATATTAGCCCTATGTAAAATGCAAACAGTCTTGTTCAGGATTTGAACTAGGCTAGCAGTCTACCTATGATGATAACCATTACACAACGGTGCCTCAACAATATGATAACTTTATGCAAAATTTTTTTAAAAAAGATCATGAAGCATGAGTATATATATATGTTTTGTTAAACTCAATGGACAATTCTTGTTGGACGAGTTTTTATTTGACCCTTTCTAACTGTCAGGCCATCTTTTTAATATCCGGTTGGAATTGGTGTATGAATCCAGCAAAGGTTTTATCACAAGCACTTTCTGCACAACTTCGTGCCATTATCAGGTGTGGAACTGGTGAGATATTTCCATGGTTTATTTTTAAACAAACAGTAGCAGTATGAATTAGTAGTAGGAGAGGCTCACAAATTTATTTTAAACAAACAGTAGCAGTAGGAAATAGTAGGAGGAGAGGCTCACAAGTTTATAAAAACATATGGGGAATGGTTGGAAGAGGATTGGCGGGGAAATTATAGGCATTTGAGAACGTGTTGACTGGTTTCAAAGTTTATCTTGTTTAAGGTGTTTTTTTTTGTTTAATATATAAGGCTTTGAGTATTTTATGTTTTTTTTTTCTTTGTTCAGTATAAGTGTATTTTCAGTTAAAAGAAACAATGGAAACATCTCACCAGTTCCACACCTGATGATGGCACAAATTCGTGCAGAAAGCACTCATAGAAAAACCTTTGGTGGATTCATTCACCAATTCCACCCGGATATTAAAAAGATGGCCAGACAGCTAGAAATGATCGAACAAAAACTCGTCTGACAAGAATTGTCCGTTGAGTTTAACAAAACATGTTTAAAAGAAAAAATGCTGCCAAAATATACTTCACAGATTTTATGATTCAGTCTCTTTTTCTCACTGGGATGTGAGAAGACAAATGTTCAAATAGACGAGAAACAAAGAAGCTAGCCCGCACATTTCTACCTGCTTCCATGATCTCAGAAACTGAAGGTCCTAACACTAAAATAAGTAGTGTTTTTCCCTGCCCATCTGACAATTAGGTATCACACACACAGCACTTGTTAGTGATTATGCTACATTATGAGAATGTGTTTATATTTATTTTCTTCTTTAAATTTACAACTAATTCTAACAACGAATAACAGCTAACAAGATAAATTATAGCTGGTAACACGAGAACTGATAATATAACAAGTGGCAAGGTTGGTTGGTTTGATTTTAGGATATGTCAACCCTTGTTGGGTTATTTTATGCTGCAGACATTTCGTTTGATTCTTTCTTGTTGGGTATTCAGTTTTTTTTAAACACATTTTTAATACTCATTTTTAAAAAAATCTATTTAGATGGGACTCTAACAGACACTACCACTCTGAGTCAAGGTGGACCTGGGAGCAATGGCGATGAAAGGGTATTCCGCATTCCCCAAAGTTCCAGAATTGGAACTTCACTTCAAGTGGCAATGAAGACAAGGTTAATTGACTCTTGATTCTGGAGAAGAAATTAATTCTCCAAGAACAGGTGAAGCTTCAAATTAACTAAACACTTGGAGAAAAAGCTAGATGGGAACTATACAAGGATGCTGCATTCTATTTTGAACAAATCCTAGAAGCAGCACTCTACAAAACAGCATTCGTATGGCCACTTACCTCCCATCAGACAAACCATTTCAGTAAGACATGCTGGGCACTATTGGAGAAGTAAGGATAAACTCACAAGCGACATTCTCCTAAGGACTCCTATACATGGACACACCATTCTTGGCTGACCAGCAGAAACTTCATCAGTTGTATGTGCAAACATTGGACGTCTTACTAAGAATGATGGCCAATAGGGATGGATGGCAAGAAAGAGTCAAAGGAATCTATGGTATTGGCATGCCTTGATGATAAGTCAAGTGTTCAGAATTTTCTCACCTATGTAGCCTTGTCTTCTTATACACAGAGATCTCATAAATTTGTTGCTTGGAATATGTGACTCAGTTGATAATAATCATTATATCACTTTAAGAGAGAATTTACAAGAAGAAAAATCTAAGAGAGAATTTACAAGAAGAAAATCTAATGATAATTTAATCATTACAATTATTTGTATATGTTTACATAAGATCTACTTATGTAAACATATCAAATATGTTTACATAGATCTTAAGTATTATTATATTTGATTTGTTTACATAAGACACTGGGAGTAAAATATGGAAATGAATCCAACTATATATAGAAGTAGAGAAAACAAAGTGTTCCAAAGAAGATGAATTTATCATGTTTATGTCGACGTTTAAATGTTTCGGCTTTTATCATATTGTCCTGAAGAAGGTTTTACACAAACTGAAACATTTAAACGTCGACATAAACATCATAATAAATTCATGTTTTTTAGAATACTTTGTTTTTCTTATTTCTATATAAGAGCTACTGCAAAATAGTTCAATATGTAAAAAGTATAATAATCTTGATTTAACTCTTTCTGTCACTCTTTTCTTTCTTTTCATCTTTTCATTATGTTTGGTTGAAACAGATTAGTGTTATCGCTTCCACACTTATCCCCTCTATCTTTCTCCTAATCTCTTTCTTTCTATATTTTTTCTGTGTAGCATGTGTTTTTTCTTCCCTTTTTTCTTTATAATAAAAATGGAATGGTCCATTATTTAGCTGAGGTGACGACACTCATAAGAAATAAGAATTTGACGGATAAGCAACACCATATAATCAGGATTTACATTTCTGCATTTCCTCTTGGATGATTTGGACAGTTCCATTTTTAACCAGGGGGTGTTGTAAAATGATAGCAGTCATACAATTAAGGAACACAAGTATTGTTATATACAATTTGGACTGTTTAAATACACTTATTTCTATTATCTATTGTCAATCATTATTAATTACAACTAGTATTTTCTAGTATTTGTCCAATTGGACACGTAGTGTAGTGGATAAAGGCAATGGTTTAAGACAGTTCTAAGGGACAGTTATCTCTAGGCTGCAGGTTCAATCCTGGTAAAGGGCGACAGTAACATAGAATAATAATTAACACAGCTTAAAACCTGTACCCCAGCTATGGTTAGTGGAATGAGAACAGGATACCCTTGTGGATTAAATAAAGAGTTGGGTTCAAAGTTCCGTAATGGCTCCTGATTACGAAAAGAAGGTTCCCTGAGTCTGACAAGAAATACCTGAAGAAGGCCGGAGGGGACATCGCCCGAAACATTGTACAGTTAACAATAAAGATGAGGACAATAGTCCGAATAAGTCAAATAATACTAGTATTTTCTTTTATCTTTTTAATTTTAGTTGCTTTTATTATTTTTTTTTTGTTATTGATATGAAAAGATATTCTCTCCTCGGTGTGACTATCTCACAAGCTTTTTTTTTCTCACAGGGAACCATGATTATCTGCATCAACTGCATTATCAACTACACAGAAAGAGAAATTCATATTACAAAAGTTGAAATTATAAACCCATCCAATACATCATTTCCAGTCATATCAATGTTTATTGTAATTATTTTTACACACTAGTTGGTTGGTGTTTTATGGCATATCAACCCTTGTGGGTTATTTAATGCCAAATCTTAGTTGTTTTTTTTCTCATATGTATCAATACTAAAATAATTTTCGTTGACTTCATGTGTATTAATAAATTTGTAGAAATAATTTTCATTAACACACTTTTTTTCTATTTAACCCATAGATGGACCCAAACAGGTAAAACTACTTTAAGTCAGAGTGGACCTGGGAGTAATGGCAATGAATATGTACTCCACACTCCACAGAGCTCCAAAATTGGAACTTAACTATTCTTTTCGAAGTCCATTGCAGACGACGATGACGTCACTCCATGTCTTCATTTGTGGACCCTATGGTGGCTCATTAGTCCAATTCTGGACTTGCAGATGCGGTCACACACATTGCAGGGGAAATTCCCATCTACATTTGGTTGTTCATGACGACGAAGACGTCGCCACTCTGCAGTCCTGTTTATCTCATTATTGGGCTGCTTAGCTCCTGTGCGGCAGGCTTCTCACCAACCCTGTCTGTTGGAGGCCAGATCTTCCACGCTTGAAGGTGTGAGGTTACATCACATTTCTTCAGCGTTGTCTTAATATGGTCTTTGAACCACTTTGGGGGGGCTCCTGTCCTCTGCTTGTCATCTGTGAGTTCACTGTAAAGTAGTTTATGGGAGAGTCTATCTGCAGGCATGCGGATGGTGTAACCCAACCATTGCAATTGGCGTTGTGATATAATGGTCTCAATCAGGTCAACATTAGATGCAGTTTAACAACATACCCAGGACACTAAGACCCTCAGCCACTGTCTTCTAGCACATATAAGATAAAAATGGTTAGGGGGTGCCATAAAAGCAAAGGGGTTGGGACAATCATACAGGTGCTAGGGCTTGACATGACTAGTTGATTGATTGGAGGAGGCCTCTCTGACTGCACATCTAGCCCAAGTAAGTGCCAAAGTGGAGTGTTGCATGTTATGGACTCCTCAGCTACCAGCATCACAGGTTGCCAACAGGTGGTCCCATTGGAAGGTCTTACCCCTCTGCAGAGGTGCAGTTGGTGTATTCTAAAGCACCAGCTGACAGGGCTGGAAGGATTTTGTTGAGTATTGGTTGTTTATACAGCATGACAACTCTTGTTGGGTTATTTAATACTGAAATCATTTTTTTTTAAAGCAATTATATGGTTTCAAGTAACTAATGATGATAATTACTTCTAAACAATTATTGCTTCAATTAACTTTTCTTAATACTAATAATTTGCATGCAGTTATATAGTTCCAAGTATTCCTATCTGATACTAATAATTTTTAAAGATATATTGACCCTAACAGGTATTACTACTCCAGGTCAAAATGGACCTAGTAGTTGTAGAATAATCATACCAAGTCCAATTACCGTCGAATTGGCAAGACAAGACAGCAATCAGTCGTAACCCAATATGATTCTGCTTTGCTGCAAAGACTACTGCAAAATGGCAGGATATTTATGAAGCCTCAGAGGATCATACAAACCAAGCAGTCAATCAAGACTCAGGGAATGGAATCACCCAAATGCATGAGTGGACTATTCTGAATTTCCATAAGTACCAGTTGTCTTGACACTAGTTCAGTTGTGCTTGGCCAGTCACATTGTTCAAACCAATAGTATTTAGTGTCCTGCCCATTTGTGTGTGAGTGTGTGGGGGGATCTGACCCCCTCTGCAGTGGATGCAGTTGGCATATTTTAAGCCCCACTATAGACAAGGTGAAAATGTGGAAGGAGTACAAGTGTGAAAGAACCATGGACAAGAATCTTGAAAGGGACAAAGATGCCATTGCCCTAGGTTGGCTATGTTTTCATTAATATTAAATAGTTGGATGATTTCAAGACAGACTTTGTAATAAAATCATCTTTTTTAGAATGTCTTATTTTGGGGTAAAAAACAAAATATTTTCTGCATATCTGAAAATATCATGAAAACGCAGAATAATAATAATATATATATATACAGTGATGTTGACAGCTTTTTGATTTAGTGCTTCCTGGGACACATATATTTGCTTTGAATGAGTCCCCAGGAAAATTTATGGGTCCCAACTAAAGCCGCCTAACTCCTACATTGTAACCTATCCTATGTAATTCGTTTCTAAGAAACTATTGAAATGTATTTACAGTTAGCTTGAAATGTTGAGGGAAGAAAAAAGAAAAACACTGGTATGCATGGATATGATTTTACTGCATCCTTTTACTAGATCTTTATGTGTCAAGGACGCAGGATGCATATCTATCAGCATATATATATATTCTAAATAAATATTCTAACCTACATGCTATCTCATTAATGTTCTGTCTCAGCTATTAGGAAAATATCCCTAATGAAAATTTTCTTTAAATTGCTAATATTTTGTCACCAAAGTTGATTTCCAGTATAAAGGAATCACAAGGTTCCTGGTTCGATACCAGCCCTCACCAGCTCAGCATATGAGTAGGACAGGGATCTGTGCGGTAAAGTGAGGAGCTGATGGTAGGTGCGGCACTCCATCTCAGAAGCTAAAATAATCTCCTTGGTCTAGCGCTAGTGAAAAGGGGATAGACTCCCTCGATCTCTGGCTGATACTGACATTAGGCTGCCCCAACGACTTTACTTTACTTGACATGTATAAATCCATTGTTTGAAGCAAAAATCCAAACCAAACTATGTGAATTAATTTCATTTCATTTGATACTACCGTGTGCTATTAATACTTCTTTAAAGTTTGATTTTAGATGTCATTTCTATAGAATACTAAATCCAATTACCGTCGAATTGGCAAAACAAGACAGCAAGCAGTTGTAACTCAATACGATTCTGACAGGCTGTAAAGACCACTGCAAAGTGGCAGGATTTATGGAGCCTCGGAGGTTCATACTAACCAAGCAGCCAATCAGTACTCAGGGAATGGAATCACCCAAATGCATGAGTGGACTGTTCTGAATTCCCATAAGTACCAAGTTGTGCTTGGCCAGTCACATTGCTCAAACCAATTGTTGACTGACTGACTGACTGACTTACTTCAATAATTTCCAACATTGACCTATTTAAAAGGTTATATATAGATTCTTGGTGAAATTTTGACCCCATAAATACGTACTCATATGGTTTAGCCTACTGAGGAGGATTTATGAATTCTTTGACCCAATCATAACCAAGTAAAGAAATGCATTAAACCAATATTTTTAACCACTTGATCATCATGTTATATTTATCTTGGCACTAATCCCATCATTGCTGCGGCTAGATGGACAAAGGCCGCATCCCCAAAGACCTACTGTATGGCGAATAGTAGAGGGCACCTGACCAGTAGGGAGACGATGTCTGTGCTTTAAAGATGTCCGCAGAAGAAACCTGAAGACATGCCACATCAACACTGTCACATGGGAGGCTTGTGCAGAAGACCGTGTGACCTGGCGCCTCCTCATCAAACAAGGAATGAAAAGGAGTAAAAAAAAAAAAAAGAGAGAAGCCACCATGGAAAAGAGAGCCAAAAGGAAGGAAAGACAACAGCAATTCCAGCAAGCATCACTGTTTGTTTGCAGTCACTGCACCAGAGATTGCCATTCAAAAATTGGTCTGTTCAGCCACTCACACAGTTGCAGATAAACAATAATAAAAAAAGAAGAAAAAAAAGTGGACACTACGTGATCATCTTTAATAGACAGAAGGATGCCAACATACAATCCCATCATTGCTGCGGCTACCCTGGCTCACTAGTTTTTTTTTCTTACTACACAGCTCACTTTCATTTCTTTTACAAAACCTATTTTACTTGATCCATTATTATGATTGTCTTCAGTTAATTTTTTAAATTTTTTTTGTCTTTTTCTGATTAGTATTATTCGGATTATTCGGACTATTGTCCTCATCTTTATTGTTATCTGTACAACGTTTCATCCGATGTGCCCTCCGGCCTTCTTCAGGTATTTCTTGTCAGACTCGGCAATCTTCTCGGACTCAGGAACCTTCTTTTCAAACTCAGAAACCTTCTTGTCATAATCGGGAACCTTCTTTTTGTAATCGGGAGCCATCACGGAACTTTGAACCAAACCCTTTATTCAGTCAGAGAAATAGTATTTTTCTGATTAACCCAGTTATTGATCTTGTTCGGTTTCGAATCTGATTTGTAGGTTATGACATTCTGTCATGATGAATCTTTGATGACTCACTGAATTTAAGCTAATGTAAAGAGGAAATATATATCGTCTCTGAAGTGAGAACATACAGTGATAAAAAGATAAGGAAGCAAAATCAACAAACATAGTTCACATGACTTTCGGAAACATTTTTTTCACGCTCACAGTTGCTGAGGCATGGAACAAACAACCTTTATCAGTTGTTGGCTGCCAAAACACAGCATCTTTCAAAACCTTCATGCTTCCTGTAATTTGACAACACTATACCTGATATCCCCACTCCATACATATACACACATGCACAAACATATACATATATATTATGACTGTATGCTATTCGTTTTCCTGACATTAGTACATTATTCTATATACTATGGCCGCGTTAGCTCAGTCGGTAGAGCGTTCGGCTAGAAACCACAAGGTTCCTAGTTCGATACCGGCCCTCGCCAACTCAGCGTATGAGTAGCACAGGGATTTGTACAGTAAAGTAAGGAGCTGATGGTAGGTGTGGCGCTCCACCTCAGATGCAAAAACAATCTCCTTGGTCTAGCGCTAGTGAAAAGGGGATAGACTCCCTCGCTGATTGGCTGATACCGACTCTAGACCACTCCGACGACTTACTATATACTATACATGAGCCTTTGAGGAGTTGTGGTGCACCTGAGCACTGTACGCAATAATTTCCCAAGGCTTAATAGCCCAGTTTGCCCTTTTATTTTACCCATATCTGGAGGGAGAATAGTTAAATTTATACCTTTCCTAAGGGTATTAGTGCTATGTGAAATGTAAACAGCTTTGTCTCAGGTTAAACTTGAGTTGCCATGTCCATTTTCTATGACAATAACCATTACACTATAAGCACCTCTATAAAAATATCAATATATAGAAGAAAAAAAAACTTTTATATTTACATTAAGATTATTCCTAATTGCAAAAAGCCCACTTAAAACATTTTTACAAAAAAATTATTCCTAGTAAAAATTTAAAAACTTTTCCAACCATATCAGTGATAAATCTGAGTTTAGTATGTTTTAAAAAATGAAGTAGAACTGGCAATATACAGCACATACTATATATATATATATATATATATATATATATATATATATATAGTGTGAGATGGTCACTGTTTCAGCTTTTGCTGGAATGGTGTACCAAAGGCACTATTATTGGTAGAGTGCTCAATATAAAACAGAGCTGTTATATAATATAATAAGATAAATATATAAAGGTTTTACATATTTATTTATTAGGTGACAAAGGAACATTCACAAACATATTGGTTTCATGCAATGCAATCATCAGATTTGAAACATCTTCACCTGATGATTGCATCACATGAAACCAATATGGTTGTGAATGTTCCTTTGTCACCTAATAAATAGATATGTAAAACCTTTATATATTTATCTTATTATATTATATATATATATATATATATATATATATATATATATATATATATATATTTATAAACACTTTCGCACGAATAGGATGTGACACAAGGTCAATTTCTTAAGCAGAGTTTAACAGGTTTGAATTCAATTTTCCTTCTAGATTGGTTACGAAGCCAAGGTTAAAGAGCCCAATCTGCCCTACTATTTACCCAGGAGGGAGAGTAGTTGGATGCATACCTTTCCCAAATGTATTAACACTATGTGAAATGCAAACAGTCTCATCTAGGATTTGAACTCAAGTTGACGAGTCCATTTCTTACAGCTCTAAACATTACACCACACACCTCTATTTCTATAAACTCCATTTTTAAGATTAATAATCTCTTACCTTGATCAAACATATCTGTTTTCTAAGACAACACCAAAACGGCCCTAAGAATGGACTGACACACCATAACAATAATGAATAAAATTTTAATAGCATTGTTAAAGAGAATTTCTATGGGAAAAAAAAAGAAATGTGTTGCATAATCTATGTGGTAGCATAGATTATAGGCAACACCCTGTAGGAGAATTCTAAGGAGCCAGTGTTTTCAGATCAAGGAATGGAAAACTACTGGACAGTTAGAATCTCGCAAGTCACATGAGACTTAGTTAAGTCAGTTTACAACCAGATCTCAAGAGGGACAGATGTGTCCTACTTTGGTTGTGATGCCGCACGATGAGTTAGAATGGGCTAAAATAAACCTTTGATCAAAGTAACTACAGTCTTGTTAATTGATTGTGCATGACTTGAAAAGAAGCCCTTAGTTAGAAAATGAAGCATCAACAAGTTAGAAGACCAGACAAAGTAAACAGAAGTAAAGATCCAACATGGCGACTCAACAAGATACTGTAAGGGCAGTCTCCCTTGTCTGAGGGTTTTGGTGAATCTCCTGTATCAGGAGACCCTATTTTGGTCACGTGACACAGGAATCCAAGGAGAGAACCCTCTTCTTCCGATGCCACTGAACAAGCCTGGACGTGCTTGTCATCTCTCTTCCAGCAGACACCTATGGTGCATACCAGACGCTACAGCCTCTACTTACAGTAAGTGGTTACCACTTTGTCTATTAACACTATTGTGTATGTTTGGACACTTGTGACATTAAATAGCCTGGAGAACTTTGTTCCCTTAATATGTTATAATAAAGTTATATAAATGTAACTAACGCATTTGTTGTTTTCCTAACTGAAGTATTCAGCATTGGGTACTTATCCTTTAAGTAACCCAAAGTTTTATAAGAACCAGAGTTAACACTCTGTGGACCTCTTATAATACAAAGAAGTAAAGCAACAACCTAGACATTCACATCATGGCCGAAGTGGAGAGGAATAAGATAGAAAGTAATAAGCAAGTAAGTAAATATTTATCTGTCTGTCACTCTCTATGTTGGTCCACTCACTCTCTCTCTTTCTCTCTATCACAGAAGAACTCTTTATGTACCCGACGAGAAAGAGGCATGTAACAAATGGATATATCTAATTAAGCCCTGTCAATTATTTTTACATTCTTTCAGTTAGTGATAAGCTTTTGTGTTTCATTTTTTCTGATATTTTTGGTGTCATTCTAGTATTATTGGCATTTCAGTCTCGGAAGACCATAATAAAGTTTTTGTGCCCCTGAATTTACAGCGCCTCTGTGACTGTGAAGTCCAATGTTTGAAAAACATTCTCGACCACAGATGTTGCATGTGAAGGCTGTCCCTGAAGATGTTGATGTGCCGGTACTTTGTTGCCGCTGCTTTCTTCTAGACCTCTTAGCTTCATGGTGTTGCATCAGGGTGACTTCTGACATGAACAGTCCTCTATATCTAGCCCGTTATTCTAGTAATACTAATGACAATCAAATAAGGTAGAAGCTAATCTTACTTAAAAAAAAAAAAAAAAAAAAAAAAAAGGCAGCTTTTTGTAGCAAGATGGGGATTATCCTGAGCAAGAACTACTATATTAGAAAAGAGAGGAAGAAGAAATAAGAGATAGTAAAGGTTTTAAAAAAAATAGTGATGAGCACAAAACTGTTGTCGTGATTTTGACTGGGGCATACCCCCCCACCCCCGAATGGAGAATTGAATGTCAACCGGAAGTTTCAGGTGTTGACCGGAACCGGAAGTCACGTGGTGACGTGGAACGACGAAGAAAAATACCAGCCTCTTTTTGCTTTCCGACGTCGTAGGGTACAGATCGGACCTTGGGCCCCTTGTGGGATCACAGTAATCGAGCAGTGTTCTCTCTCTCTTTCTCTCTGCCTTTCCTCCTCTCCGATACAGCCCACAAGACGCACGAGACAAGCCTAACCTGGAAATAAAAGCTAGCAGCTTGTGACGATATATTTCTCGCGTTGTACTTTTTTTATCGACAAGATGACCGCCACGTGGCGAACACCTTATTAGTGCTGCAAATTTGGAGGCTTGTTGACAAGACCCGCTATACAATATATATCGATATTCGAACGTTACGTATATCCGTTTAGGTATGGTGAATATACCGCCACGTTACATTTTTATGGCAGGAGTTATCTCCCTTCATTAAGCATTAATCAATGAATGTAATGTGGCTTGAATGTCATGGTGGCATATGTCAATGTTACAAATGGTTGAATAAGAACAGAGCATGTAATCAAGTCACAATTTAAGTATACAATAGGATTAAATGGATTTAACCATGAAAATGTATTGAAAATAACTAGGTAATCATGTTGGTGAGTAGATAAAAGCAGACAAGGAAGAGATTTTACTAGAGTCCTGCTGTACTCCTTTACTTGTAGGTAGAACTGATCAGATGAAATGGGTTTGGTTTGGTTTGTTTTACGGCATAACAACCTCAGTGGGTCATTTAATTCCGATAAAGTTTTTAAATAAATCAATTCTTAATGGATAATACAATTTTTTTATAAATACATTTTTCTATTTAACCCATAGATGGGACCCTAACAGGTACTACCACTCCGGGTCAGAGTGGACCAGGGAGCAATGGTGATGAAGGGGTGCTCCACATTCCCCAAACCTCCAAAACTGGAACCTCACCATCAAATAGAGTTTAACATCATTCCCAGGACATGTAGACCCTCAGCCACCGCCTTCTAGCACCCATATGATAAAAAAGGGTTGGGGCTTGCCATAAGGGCAATAGGGTTGGGAAAATCATATAAGTGCTAGGGCTTGACGTGACCAGCCGATTGATCGGAGGGCGCCTCTCCGACTGCCCGTCTAGCCTAAGTAAGATTCTAAGTGGAGTGTTGCAGGTCATGGACTGCTCATCCATCAAGACTCCATCCTTAGGCATCATGGGCCAACACCCACGACCAACAGGTGGCCCCATTTGGGGGAATCTTATCCCTCTGCAGAAGTGCATTCTAACGCCCCAGCAGACAGGGCGGAGATGAAATGGGATGTTTGATTGAAATCTCATACTTATTATATATAGTCATTGCAGATATATAAACGAGAGAGAGAGAGAGAGAGAGAGAGAGAGAGTTAAGACTGACTTATTTATTCTTCATTCTTTTCTACAAGTAGTCGCCATGTTTTTGTTTCCTTCTTCTTTGGCCAGCCATTCTGTTGTCTAGATTCTAGCTGCTTACCATGTTGCTGTCTCTAACTAAGGGCTTCTTTCGGGGCTAGCTCTTTTTAAAGTCATGCAAACAATCAACAAGACTTTGTGTTTCTCTGATCAAAGCTTTATTTCTGTATTGCCCATTTTCACCGCACGGGAGTTAGCAGCCCCGCAGTTGCACAGCATCCCATTTAGGCTGAAACTGATTACCTAACTAGTCAAATCAGGTGACGTGCGAGATTCCCACTTTTACCAATGGTCTGGTGCTTTTCCAACTGAAACTTACCCACCTACATTCTGATTTGAAGGCCAATGGCCCCTTATTCTACAATAGTCTATGCTACCACATAGATTATGCAACACTTTGTTCAAACTATCATCCCTCTTTCTAAAACTAACATTTTGAAGAAAGCAAGATTTGTCAACCACAACAGAAAAGTTCTAGTTGTATTCTTAATTATCGAAGAAATGATTATATTACAATTGGTAAAAGGTGGGAGTCATAGGTAATGAACTCCTCGGCCCGAGTTTAAATACTGGACAAGGCTGTTTGTATTTTACATAGCGCTAATACCCTAGGGAAAGGTATGCATCCAACTACTCTTCCCCCAGCTATGGGTAAATGGGCTCTTTAACCTTGGTTAGGCAACCAGTCTAGAAGGAAAACTGAATTCAAACCTATTAAATTCCACGTAACAAATTGACATTGTGTCACATCCTTCTCGTGCTGAGAGGTTGGTATATATATATATATATATATATATATATATATATATATTTTTTCAAGGCAAAATAATGCAATTTATGTTGGAAAAACATATTTATTTAATTCTTTTGTGTTCTTTATTATTATTATTTTTTTTTCTCTTAATATTTTCGGATAATAATATATCTTAAATGATTTTCAAAAATTCCCGCAAGACGCAACAACAACACGGAATTTAATGATCTTTGCCGAACTTTTAAATTTCCATCAGAAGATTCAACGGAATAATACCAACAGTTGATTTTAACAAACACGGATGGAATGTGAACTTTTCAATACTCTGAAGATGGACATTTGTCCAAAAATATTAAGAGAAAAAAAAAAAAATAATAAAGAACACAAAAGAATTAAATAAATATGTTTTTCCAACATAAATTTTTATTACATTTTATGATTAATGCTTCAAACACATTATAAAAAAAAAACTTATATATATATAATATATATAATATATATATATATATATATATAATTACAATTTGTACCATGACTGATTTAAAATATTAATTTCCCTCTCATTCTAGAAAGAGAACAAAAGTCTATTGTTTGTCTTAATTTTTTAGATGAGGCTTGATAATTCATATTATCTAGATTTTTGGGACTGTTGTCTTCATCTTTATTGTTATATACAAAACGTTTTGGCCGATGTGCCGTCCAGCCTTCTGAGGTGTTTCTTGTCATAATCAGGAACATTCACAGAACTGACAATTGGCACAACGGATAGAAGGGTTGAGTTAATAAAGTTATAAGTGACAATCTGAGGATTGCAGGTTCAATCCTGACTACAGGCAAAAATAACAGAATACTTAACATAGCTTAACACTTGTACCCAGTCATGGTTAATGGAATGAGAACAATCTGCCCCCCAATGGATTTAATAAAGAGTTTTGTTTGAAGTTCTATGAAGGATCCCAAGTTCAACAAGAAACACCATGTATATGACAATAAAAATGAGGACAACAGTCTGAAAATCTAAATAATACAAAAGTCTATTGCACCTTTAAATCTTTTGAGGTTACAAAAGTGGAAAGGGAGATATTCTATATTAATATTCTGGTTATTTCCTATATCTCCAACATAAACATAGGGGAACCACTCTTGACTGATGAATTATTTATTTATTTATTGATCTACTAGGAAAAAAGAAGATGGGGTTAGGGTTAGGGTTTAGGGTTAGTTTAATGGAAAAATAATTTATCAGTCAAGAGAGGTTCCCCTTTGTTTATGTTGGAGTTATAGGAAATAACCAATATTCGTATGTATAGATGTATATAATGCCAGCCTTATAATGAAAACAAAACTGTGTGCCTGCAAAGTGTGTGTTCTCACTACACTCCTCTACAGTAGTGAAGCCTGGACCACATACTCAGGCCACAAGAGGAAACTGGACAATTTCCACCTCAGATGCTTACGCCACATCCTATGCATTTGCTGGCAAGACAAAGTGCCCAACACAGACATGCTGGACTGAGCAAATATGAACAGCATGTTCCCCATGATTTGTGAGAGGCACCTGTGCTGATCTGGTCATGTCAGGAGGATGGACAAAGGCCGCATCCCCAAAGACCTACTGTATGGTGAATTAGTAGAAGGCTCCTGACTGGTAGGGAGACCATGCCTATGTTTCAAAGACGTTTACAAGAAGGATATGAAGACATGCCACATCAACACCAACACATGGGAGGTTGGTGCAGAAAACTGAGTGACCAGGTGCTTGCTTGTCAAACAAGGCATGAAAAGGAGTGAAAAAGAGAGGAAAGAAACTGCCACAGAAAAGAGAGCCAGAAGGAAGGAGAGGCAACAACTCCAGAAAGTATCACTGTTTGTTTGCAGTCACTGCACCAGAGATTGCCATTCAAAAATAGGACCGTTCAGCCACTCGCGCAGATGCAGTTGAAAAAAAAAAAAAAAAAAATATTGGACACTATGCCATTGTCTTTAGCAGACAGAAGGATGCCAAAAATAATAATAATAATAATCTAGTAATGTTGCTGTAAACAAGTTGCTTTTTGTTCAAACAAATAAATAGAATTGCTTTTCAGCTATAAATCAAATTTGGTCATGTAAGGAAACACTTAGAATATATACCAACACATACTGATACCATTTACACCAGTTCATCAAACTTTTCCTTTAGATGTTTCTTTGTGAATACCTCATTTGCTGTAGAAAATCCTGTCTCAATCAACCAGGTAGTGGGGAAAACCAAGTAAGAATGGAAAAAAGAGCAAAAGATGAGAGGATTTTACTTTCAGCAATCTAATCAATCCTCATTGGGCCAACTCCAGGCCCATTTTGAAAATTCATCAGGCCCACATTGAGAATCACTGTTTTACACCTTATAACTTTACAGAGGATAACATGATAGTATTAGAAATTACCGTATTGACAGCATATAGGACGCATTTTTTTCCAAAAATTTTGGCTCAAAAAATTGCCCTTATACATCGTAGGTGAAGTGAAACTAATGATAAAAATCCCATTGGACTTTACAGTCACAAGAGGCGCTGTAACTTCAGGTGAACAAAAACTATATTATAGTCTTCCGAGATTGAAATGCCAAGGATAACAAATAATCCTTGTGTAATGCACATTTAGACTGTTTTCAACAATATATGCTTAAATACACAAAAACCTTTTTTTCCTGAATCTGACCTGTTGAAATAGGGATGCGTCTTATATGTCGTCAAATATGGTAGGTAACAGTAAATGATTATTTATCAAACCCAGTTTTGTTAAAATCATTATGCAAATTATTCCCACCATATACTATGTAAATCTTTATTTCTTAGAGATATATAACACATATTTCAGGATTTTAAATGCATTAATAATATGGGCAGTTTTGCAGCAAATCTAACTCAGCTAGACTTTAATTGAAACATCATTAATAAATAAGATGCTAATTAAGATTAAGTAATGACTATTTCATAATTGTTGAGAATATAACTTGAATAACTAAGGAAATGGTGATGTAGCTACAGACAGACAGTTACATTATCTCCATTATAATAAGATATACAGCTGATAAAGATTTTTCAGGTGCTTCATTTATTCTTTTTGATTAAAAAGCGCATGTTTACAAAAATAAATTTTGAAAACAAAAAACAAAAAAGAAAACAACAAAACTTACCACAAATATTACAATTCCCAGAAAAACAATAGCTCCCAGAGGCACCAGAATGTATGCCCAGGTATGCTTTCCATCCGTCCCTGGTGACGTCGTGGGTGTCGTAAGAGTGGTGGGTGTTGCTGTGGATGTGGCATGAAAGGTAGCCAGCATACTGGTCGAAGAAGCACCTGGGTCTTTGTAGACATGGTAATGTGTGGGTGGGGTTGGCATGGGCCATTGCCGCCTGATTTTCCAGTCTACATGACATGTTCATAAGGAAGTTCAGTTAAAAACGTCTGCACAATTTTGTATTTTTTTCTAAATTAGAAATAAAATATAAAGGCTAAGATTCCTGTTCATGTTGGTAGTTTTCTACAGGAGGTCATCAAATTCCAAGAAGTAATCCATTCTTATTTTAGTCAGGATCACATCTACAAGGGGGGAAATTCAACCTGGACAAAGAGAATTGAACAAAAGAATAATAGATAGCTTAGACAGAAGTCTGGGGTAACAAAAGACTTCCTCTGTACAAACAGGAATTTGAACAAAGAGACTGGAAGGGGAAGAAAGAACTTCCAGTCAAGGGAACAAAAGGATGTGTGAGCAAGTTGCTTTTATAAGGGGAGCAGTAGCAGTTAGTCAGTCAGGAAGAGACGGCCGACCTGGTCACGCACCGCCATGGCTAAGGGCGGTGACGTCACCACCCAATGCTATGCATCCCAGCAGTAGTAGTTCCCATTGTCAACGCTTGTCCACTCACATGCACCACGAGGGTAAATAAAAGTCAATCTCTACTATGTCTACGTGTGAATCTTTATACTACTACACACATACGACCCAGCAACACAATTTTGTGGCCCGAGTCAAGCGCTATGCACTAAAAGTAAATAAAAAAAAAAATCACTTCAGGTATAGTCTATTAAATAATCAGTAATTTTGATCTTTTGTCGTCCTGCCCTAATTTATGCTATGTTTTAGCATGCTAGTGGTTAGGTGAATTTGTGGTGCAACTTAGATATTTTCCAAATCCTGTTTTTGTTGCTTTTTGTTGGCAAATTAATGTAGATATTCTATAGAATCTAACCCCCTTTTAGAAAAAAATTTTTTTCAATTGAATTTGTACAAATTTCAAATCTTAGAATGATGTCCAAAGACAGAGTGTATGGTATGAAAATTGTTTTGAAATTTATACAAATTCAATCGCAAAAAATTTTTTTTTAAAAGGTGGGGGTTGTAAAATATCTACATTTATTTGCTAATAAAAATCAGTGGGCAGGCAGGTAAAACATCTACATTGATTTGCTGACAAAAAGTGACAAATACACAACTCGGAAAATATCTAAGTTGAGCAGGAAATTCGTCTGACACCAGCACACTAAAACATTGTGTAAATTAGGGCAGAAGACTGGGACATCAAAAGATCAAAATTACCAAATAATCTGCAGGTAAATTATATAACTTATTTGGTCATTCACAGAGAAAAAAAAATATTAATAGCAATCATTTATAGCAGAGGTTCAATTAAAGTTTTATTAAAATTATTGTTAATTAATAAAGGTACTTCATCATGAATCAAATGGTAAGGAAATTCATTACAGGTTTTAAAAACAATGATATATAATTATGATCCTTTCTAATTAGTTTGAATCATCTTTGGTTTTTTTACAATGATATCTCAATAATAATTGACATTTTCAAAATGCAATTATTCTTTTTTTCATTTTTTTTTATACTGTAACCTAAAGAATTACATGAGTGGAATTATCTATTCAAATATAAAATACATATTAATATAAAAAATCATAAAATGCATTAGTGTGAAAAAAAATGGAGGAAAGTTTAAATAATTTTTAAAAAGTCAGAATTTCAAATTCAACCATACATCAAAATTGTATATTATTAATGAGTATCTACATTCTATTAAATAATTCTAGAAAATGATAATTCATCCCTGATGAATAAACGGTGGTCTTCCAATATGTGATCTACCAAATGGTTTCTAATCCAATATGTGATCTACCCATTATTTTCCCATTAACCTAATGCTAACCCTGTCTTCTTTTTTCCTAGTAGATCACATGCCATAAATAGTAGATAACAAACCCTCGGTAGATCACATATTGGAAGAGCACTGAATAAACTTTATGGTACAGTTTTTTCTCAAAGAAAAAGTAATCCAATTTTTATTGAAATCGGAATTTTTTGGCTATGCATACAAAATGCATTTTGAACTAATATATTTTATCTATATACAAATTTATTTCCTGTATGTCATATCTTAAAACAATATCTAGTATAATTGCATTCTATTTTCTATGCATACCAAATATATCAGCATGTTTATATTACATAAACATTCATATTGAAATTATATCTGTATAAACTCTAAATGAAATTAGTACCTCATTTTATTTATTGGTCAAATAACAAAAGTCAATTATTTGGAAGAAAAAGCAAAATGTATACAAATTCATAATCACTTTTTATTATTTCTATTATTAAATCTATAAAATTTAAATCAATAAATTCTTTTTATTTTATAGCTTTTGCTGTCTGTAATTGTATGCCCAGGTATGTTTTCCTTCAGTCTTGGTGATGTAGTTAGAGTGGTAGGTATTGCTGTGGCATGGAAGCTATCCAGCATTCTGGTTAAAGCACTTTTTTTTTTTTACAAATTTATACAAAGATTTTGCCAGAATATTTTTTTGAACATATTTATCATATCTCAGATCTGATCAGTGCCAATTTCAGATGAAACTTTTCAACAAATCCCCAAGAGAAAAATTATCAACCTTATTTCAATTGACCTTAAAAGGAATTATTTTTGCCAACTCCAAGACACATATGGAAAAAAAATGTGATCATCACATTCCTTTCAAGCAAATATTCAAATATATTATTTACCAAGTATGAGCAGGATGCAGCACATGGTCAGAAGTTTTCCTTCTCCTCTAGACTGGTTATCTAGCGATGGGTAAAGAGCACAGTCTGCCCTACTATTTACCCATACCTGGAGACAGAGTAATTGGATGCATACCTTTCCCAAGGGTATTAGCACTAAAATGCAAACTACCTTGTCCAGTACTTGAACTCTGTCAACAAGTCCATTTCCTATGACTAACCATTACACCAGGCAAATGTTCAAATATAGGTGTTGACAACAAAAGATCTGTTACAATTAATCATCGTTATATGAATTAACAATAAGAACTTATCATATTTGGCATTACTCTAATGGAAAAGACATCAGAAATCATTGGAAGTGGAACTAAAAGACAATAATTCATTTTTGAAAATTGATTCTAATTTAGAACCAACAGTGTTAGGAAAGAGGCAAGGGAAATTTAAATGAATGACCGATATCATTATAAATTTTAATTGACACAAAGATATACCTTTATAAGAGGTGTAATATGTGACGTGCCTGGCCTAGAATGCAAATGGCGGCCTCCACTGTCTATAAGTAGACGGCCTGCCATAAAAATCTGCATAATACTAAGAACGATCACTCAAAGCTACTTTTAAATCAAGGGAGGTCACTTTAACCTACCCACACAACCATGTTTTTGTTTTTTTAAAGAAGAAAATAAATTAGGATTAGAGTAACACACAGCTTCTGGTTTGTACATATAGCATTCATTAGTATGGAGAAATTTCAGTTTCTTGTGCAATTCCCAGTGGATCACCTTCCTCATCCAGTCTTGCCTGATCCTGTATTCCTTTTAGTACTAATTTGCTGCATTTGCTTTGGTTTGGTTTGGTTTGATTTGTTTTATGGCATATCAACCTCAGTGGGTTATTTAATGCCGTCAAAGTTTTTAAATAAATTCATTCTTAATGGATACTCAATTATTTTTGTAAACAACTTTTCTATTTAACCCATAAATGGGACCCTAAGAGGTACTACCACTCCGGGTCAGAGTGGACCAGGGAGCAATGGTGATGAAGGGGTGCTCCATATTGCCCAAACCTCCAGAACTGAAACCTCACCATCAGAGAGTTTAACATCATTCCCAGGACCTGTAGACCCTCAGCCACCACCTTCTAGCACCCAAATGATAAAAAGGGCAACAGGGTTGGGGCAATCCTATAGGTCCTAGGGCTTGACATGACCAGATCGGAGGGGCCCTCTCTGACCGCCTGTCAAGCCTAAGTAAGAGTCTAAGTGGAGTGTTGCATGTCATTTTGCTGCATTTGATACTAATTTAAAATAGAGGGTGCATTTAAGATTTACCATATTATTATAGGACTAGTGGGACCCATGGAATTTCCACAAACGAAACAAAAATCAAGAGGAGTTATTTAAATAAGAAATGATGATTTGCAATTTCATTACATACAAATTCTACCAAAATTACTAAAATATCTTCCGTAAGTCACAATTTCAAAATTACAAATAAAACAAACACATAACTATTTTAAAAATTTTATGTTGAGTATTTAAGCGACACAAGACCATTTGAAGTGTTTCATTTTTAAAATTGGGTGAAATAAGATAAGAAGAATAAGAAATCTTCAATTAAGTATTATGAATCTGTATTCATATTTTTGCATTGCATCTTGGACAATTTTGACAGTGGGATTTTTAACCAGGGGGTGTTGCAGGATGATAACGGATGGAAGATTTAGGAACAAACATATTATTATTATAGGATATTGCTTATTTACTTAACATAATTGTATTCATAGTTCTTTTCGAAGTCTGTCGCAGACGATGATGACATCACTCCATGTCTTCATTTGTGGACCCTATGGTGGCTCATTAGTCCAATTTTGGACTTGCAGATGTGTAACTGTTATAGTACATGTATTTTCCATTCAAAGGTTATACCAAGGGTTACTAAAAACTGTTAAGATAAATGGTCTTTCAAAAAATATGTATATAGTATATACTTATCTAGATATTTCTTTTACTCATTAACTTTTTCTTTTCTTTTTTTTTTAAAAACTTTAGAAGTTACTTTAATTCATTCCTATTAGTGGCGTCTCGAATTTTAATGTTTATTTCGACCGTTTATTCATTAGAGCTGTATATCTAACTTTATCTTTGATCTGTTTACTTCGACTGTCAGCGTTCGGAAACATTGATCCTTAGTAGTAGGATTGGGGTACTTACTACTCACATAAATTCCCGGTGCAAGCGCTGGGGCTTCCGGGGAGGCTTGCCTCTCGTGAAGTGACTCAACACTACCTGAGACAGCACCCTGCAAGAGCTCGGCAGCCCAGTCGTCACGGACTTTCCACTGCCACTGGATTAGCTGCGGGACTGCCATAGTGGACTGGGGTCTGTGCAGCCTCTTTCCACTTATTTCCAAGTATCTCACGCACAAATTTCACTTCATACCACCTTCAACTTTCAACAGAGATTATACAGGCAAAGTATAAGTTACTATATATCTATGAGATTGTATACAAATCTACTTCATCTTCTGAACAACACACTAAGTACTATCTATACTTTTGTTATTTATTGTAGACTTACATAAGAGCAGAACATTTTAAATAAGCTGAAAAACAAACCATGCCAAATCAATCATATATTTGGCAACATAACAGACTGACAAAGTCAGGCAATGAAATTAAAAGGGAAATTGATGATTAAAGACAAAATTAATTAAATAAACTTGCAACTTGACAACCAATTCTCTAAACACTTATATATAGATACAATGATGCTGATAGCTTTTTAATTTAGTGCATCCTGGGACACACATATTTACTCTGAAGGAGTCACCAGGAAAATTTATGGGTCCAACTAAAGTTTCTTAATAGATTGTAGGGTTTTTATTTATGATCTGGGGAAACAACTAAAGCTGGCTAACTCCTACCTTGTAACTTATCCTGTGTAATTCGTTTCTAAGAAACTATTAAAAATGTATTTACAGTCAGCTTGAATTAGTGAGGGAAGAAAAAGGAAAAACACTGGGATGCATGGATATGATTTTACTGTGCCCTTTTAGATTTTTGTACATCAGAGATGCATGACGCATCTCTGTAGGTACCAACAATTATGACATTATAGATGTATTTTAAATAACTACGCTGTTGGCCATGGGTGGCGACCCATGATGCTTAAGGATGAGCAGTTCATGACTTGCAATACTCCACTTTGGCCCTATCTTGGGCTAGACGGGCTGTCGGAGAGACCCCCTCCGATCAATCGGCTGGTCACATCAAGCCCTAGCACCTATATGATTTTCCCAACCCTATTGCCCTTATGGCAAGCCTCAACCCTTTTTTATCATATGGGTGCTAGAAGGCGGTGACTGAGGGTCTACATGTCCTGGGAATGACGTTAAACTCTATCTGATGGTGAGGTTCTAGTTTTGGAGGTTTGGGGAATGTGGAGCACCCCTTCATCACCATTGCTGCCTGGTCCACTCTGACCCGGAGTGGTAGTACCTGTTAGGGTCCCATCTATGGGTTAAATAGAAAAATGTATTTATAAAAAAAGAAAATTATAACAGTTCTCAGCTACCATAATTTAAAATATTTCTCGGGAATTTCCCCTAAACAATCAAGAGTAAATGCTTTCAGCAGACTTTTTTTCTGTGTGTTTTGAACAAAAAAAAAAAAAATGATATCACATTGAAATAAGATATAAACATGCGAGTAATTTTTCTGTACATAATGTATTTGATGTTTTTTTGTTATTGATTATTTCTAAGAAGAAACCTTCATAAGTTTATTTCAAACTTTTAATAATCTGTTTTGTAAGTATATAAGTTACTGTGTACTTTTGTAAATTTGGGGGCAAATTTAATGTTTAAAATGTATTAAAAATTAATTACATATGTAATATTATTTTGCTTTTTTACTCATGCTCATTATGTTACTATTATTTTGACTAAAACTAAAATTTAACATTAAATAATCAATTTAATTTTAATTCCTTTTTTAAGTGAAAATGTGTGCTTGAATTGTTAGTCCCTACTTATATAGGCTTACTTTTTTTCTGAAACTTTGAGATGGGGTAGGGTTAATATTTAAACTTTTCTTTTATCTTTTTTTTTCCCTAATTAACATCTCTGGCCATCTTCAGGTGAATTTTTATCTGATACAAAGTTGTTATTGTTATTCTAATTATACAATCTATAGAATCGTTTTTCTTTTTAAATTGAAATCAACAAAATAAATTGTAATTACTCTAACATCTCAATAAAAAATATCATGACAATGTGATTTAGCACACAGAATTGATGATGAAGCAATAGTATGTGACATAGCACACAGTTAATTCATGCAATGTTCTCAATTTTAGAGATACACATGGCTTCATAAATGGGAAATAACTGTGATATATTAAATTATTTTGTGTATTTAATAAAAACTAGAAGGGGCTACCCAGCATCACCTTGGTAGAGGGGGGGGGGAGACAAAAACCCTAGTGTATTGATTTTGAGATTTACAAATGCTGGAAATTTTTAAGTAGAATTTCAATGCTATTTCTATGTATATTTTAATTTTTAAATATCTTCAAATATAAATCAAATCTACATAATTTTTGCACAAAAAGCTAGAAATATTTAAATTAAGGTCTGTTTGATTTAAAATCAGGGAGTCCATGGAAAATCATCCGGTGGGAGGTTAATAACCCTTGACTCCTTAGAGGTGCCCGATTGGGCGCTATGAGAATAGATTTAGTTTTAGTTAGCAGATACGACCCTGATTTCAAGGAGAGCAGATACGACCCTGATTTCAAGGAGAGCAGATACTTTGTCATTAATTGTTTTATTTTTGTAGTTTCATCTGGAACTTATCAACAAAATAAATTGCAATTACTCTAACATACACACTGTCCTTTATATGTGTATGCATAGATAAATTAATCTGGAAAGGAGAAAAAACTATAAACTCAATAAAACCTAAATATAGAGACTTTAAAAATGATTCCAAAAGCCATTTTGATCTGGATAACACTAGACAAATTTGCTAAGAATTATAATAAAGAATTAAAAAACAAAACTATTTATTTTTATTTGATATTAATCAACAGTCTCTAACTCATTGGTAGATCATACGGATTAAAAAACTCCCTAATCCTAAAAACAAATTTAAACCTCATTTTTGTTTATCTCTTAATTATATGATACAAAAGGCAACAAGTACATTACTATAACCACAAAAAGAAAGGTTAATATCCACCAACAGGATGAATAGCCAAGTTATTTTGTTTGTTTTATCACAAAGTAAAAGAATCTTGAGTTAAAAGAGAGAAAGATTTAGTCAAGTGAATGCATTTACAAGTTTACAAAGGTTCTTAACCTCTAGGCATGAAATAACCCTAGACAGGGTTGGTATACTGTTAAAATCAACCAACCAAAGGTAAATGGGAAACCAACTGTCCTTTAAACCCTTCTGGGATTGAATTGGCCATTGGCTATTTGTCAACACATCATGGACAATCTGGCTTGTACTGCCAATTAAAAAAATAGAGTTCTTCAAGGTTTTGCATCAGGCAGATTCATCCAGCTTAAGATATTTAGAATCTGTTTCAATTGTGTCTGTAAACCTACCTTCTGCCGGCAGAAGGAATTTTACAAAACACTCAAAATACTTGGGTATAGTATTATCTGCGTTTATTCGGATTATTGTCCTCATCTTCATTGTTATCTGTACAATGTTTCGGCGATGTGTTCCGGTGATGAAGGGGTGCTCCATATTGCCCAAACCTCCAGAACTTGAACTCACCATCAGAGAGTTTAACATCATTCCCAGGACCTGTAGACCCTCAGCCACCACCTTCTAGCACCCAAATGATAAAAAGGGCAACAGGGTTGGGGCAACCTATAGGTCCTAGGGCTTGACATGACCAGATCGGAGGGGCCCTCTCTGACCGCCTGTCAAGCCTAATAGAGTCAATGGAGTTGCATGTCATTTTGCTGCATTTGATACTAATTTAAATAGAGGGTGCATTTAAGATTACCATATTATTATAAGACTAGTGGGACCCATGGAATTTCCACAAAGAAACAAAAATCAAGAGGAGTTATTTAAATAAGAAATGATGATTTGCAATTTCATTACATACAAATTCTACCAAAATTACTAAAATATCTTCCTAAGTCACAATTTCAAAATTACAAATAAAACAAACACATAAACATTTTAAAAATTTTATGTTGAGTATTTAAGCGACACAAGACCATTTGAAGTGTTTCATTTTTAAAATTGGGTGAAATAAATAAGAAGAATAAGAAAATCTACAATTAAGTATTATGAATCTGTATTCATATTTTTGCATTGCATCTTGGACAATTTTGACAGTGGGATTTTTAACCAGGGGTGTTGCAGGATGTAACGGATGGAAGATTTAGGAACAAACATATTATTATTATAGGATATTGCTTATTTACTTAACATAATGTTATTCATAGTTCTTTCGAAGTCTGTCGCAGACGATGATGACTCACTCCATGCTTCATTTGTGGACCTTATGTGTGCTCATTAGTCCAATTTTGACTTGCAGATGGTAACTGTTATAGCACATGTATTTTCCATTAAAGGTTATACCAAGGGTTACTAAAAACGTTAAGATAAATGGTCTTTCAAAAAATATGTATATAGTAATATACTTATTAGATATTTCTTTTACTCATTAACTTTTCTTTTCTTTTTTTTTTAAAAATCTTTAGAAGTTACTTTAATTCATTCCTATTAGTGGGTCTCAATTTTAATGTTTATTTCGACCTTATTCATTAGAGCTGTATATCTAACTTTATCTTTGATCTGTTTACTTCGATGTCAGCGTTCGGAAACATTGATCCTAGTAGTAGGATTGGGGTATCTTACTACTCACATAAATTCCCGGTGCAAGCGCTGGGCTTCCGGGAGGCTTGCCTCTCGTGAAGTGACTCAACACTACCTGAGACAGCACCCTGCAAGACTCGGCAGCCCAGTCGTCCGGACTTTCCACTGCCACTGGATACTGCGGGACTGCCATAGTGGACTGGGTCTGTGCAGCCTCTTTCCACTTAAAGTATCTCACGCACAAAGTTTCACTTCATACCACCTTCAACTTTCAACAGAGATTATACAGGCAAAGTATAAGTTACTATATATCTATGAGATTGTATACAAATCTACTTCATCTTCTGAACAACACACTAAGTACTATCTATACTTTTGTTATTTATTGTAGACTTACATAAGAGCAGAACATTTTAAATAAGCTGAAAAACAAACCATGCCAAATCAATCATATATTTGGCAACATAACAGACTGACAAAGTCAGGCAATGAAATTAAAAGGGAAATTGATGATTAAAGACAAAATTAATTAAATAAACTTGCAACTTGACAACCAATTCTCAAACACTTATATATAGATACAATGATGCTGATAGCTTTTTAATTTAGTGCATCCTGGACACACATATTTACTCTGAAGGAGTCACAGGAAATTTATGGGTCCAACTAAATTTCTTTGATTGTAGGTTTTTATTTATGATCTGGGGAAACAACTAAAGTGGCTAACTCCTACCTTGTAACTTATCCTGTGTAATTCGTTTCTAAGAAACTATTGAAAATGTATTTACAGTCAGCTTGAATTATGAGGGAAGAAAAAGAAAAACACTGGATGCATGGATATGATTTTACTGTGCCCTTTTAGATTTTTGTACATCAGAGATGCATGACGCATCTCTGTAGGTACAACAATTATGACATATAGATGTATTTTAAATACTACGCTGTTGGCCATGGTGGGACCCATGATGCTTAAGGATGAGCAGTTCATGACTTGCAATACTCCACTTTGGCCCTATCTTGGGCTAGACGGGCTGTCGGAGAGTTTATAGCAGAGGTTCAATTAAAGTTTTATCAAAATTATTGTTAATTAATAAAGGTATTTCATCATGAATCAAATGGTAAGGAAATTCATTACAGGTTTTTAAAAAAATGTTATATAATTATAATCCTTTCTAATGAATTAGTTTGAATCATCTTTGATTTTTTTGCAATGATATCTTAATAATAATTGACATTTTCAAAATGCAATTATTCTTTTTTTAATTGTTTTTTTTATACTTTAACCTAAAGAGTTACATGAGTGGAATTATCTATTCAAATATAAAATACATATTAATATCAAAAATCATAAAATGCATTAGTGTGAAAAAAATGGAGGAAAGTTTAAATAATTTTCTTAAAGTCAGAATTTCAAATTCAACCATACATCAAAATTGTGTAATATTAATGAGTATCTACATTCTATTAAATAATTCTAGAAAATGATAATTCATCCCTGATGAATAAACGGTGGTCTTCCAATATGTGATTTACTGAATGGTTTCTAATCCAATATGTGATCTGAGTTGTTTACATTCCAATATGTGATCTACCCATTATTTTCCCATTAAACTAACCATAACCCTAATGCTAACCCTATCTTCTTTTTTCCTAATAGATCACATGCCATAAATAGTAGATAACAAACCCTTAGTAGATCACATATTGGAAGAGCACCAAATAAACTTTATGGTACAGTTTTTTCCTCAAAAAGTAATCCAATTTTTATTGAAATCAGAATTTTTTGGCTATGCATACAAAATGCATTTTGAACTAATATATTTTATCTATATACAAATTTATTTCCTGTATGCCATATATCTTAAAACAATATCTAGTATAATTGCATTCTATTTTCTATGCATACCAAATATATCAGCATAGAAGCATGTTTATATTACATAAACATTCATATTGAAATTATATCTGTATAAACTCTAAATGAAATTAGTACCTCATTTTATTTATTGGTCAAATAACAAAAGTCAATTATTTGGAAGAAAAAGCAAATTGTATACAAATTTATAATCACTTTTTATTATTTCTTTTATTAAATCTATAAAATTTAAATCAATAAATTCTTTTTATTTTATATCTTTTGCTGTCTGTAATTGTATGCCCAGGTATGTTTTCCTTTTCAGTCTTGGTGATGTAGTTAGAGTGGTAGGTACTGCTGTGGCATGGAAGCTATCCAGCATTCTGGTTAAAGCACATTTTTTTTTTACAAATTTATACAAAGATTTTGCCAGAATATTTTCTTGAACATATTTATCATATCTCAGATCTGATCAGTGCCAATTTCAGATGAAACTTTTCAACAAATCCCCAAGAGAAAACTTATCAACCTTATTTCAATTGACCTTAAAAGGAATTATTTTTGCCAACTCCAAGACACATATGGAAAAAAAATGTGATCATCACATTCCTTTCAAGCAAATATTCAAATATATTATTTACCAACCCCTCCATATGAGCAGGATGCAGCACATGGTCAGAAGTTTTCCTTCTCCTCTAGACTGGTTATCTAGCGATGGGTAAAGAGCACAGTCTGCCCTACTATTTACCCATACCTGGAGGCAGAGTAATTGGATGCATACCTTTCCCAAGGGTATTAGCACTGAAATGCAAACAACCTTGTCCAGTACTTGAACTCGGTCAACAAGTCCATTTCCTATGACTAACCATTACACCAGGCAAATGTTCAAATATAGGTGTTGACAACAATAGATCTGTTACAATTAATTGTCGTTATATGAATTAACAATAAGAACTTATCATATTTGGCATTACTCTAATGGAAAAGACATCAGAAATCATTGGAAGTAGAACTAAAAGACAATAATTCATTTTTGAAAATTGATTCTAATTTAGAACCAACAGTGTTAGCGAGGCAAGGGACATTTAAATGAATGACCAATATCCTTATAAATTTTAATTGACACAAAGATATACCTTTATAAGAGGTGTAATATGTGACGTGCCTTGTCTAGAATGCAAATGGCGGCCTCCACTGTCTATAAGTAGCCCCTATTGACGGCCTGTCATAAAAATCTGCATAATACAAAGAACGATCACTCAAAGCTACTTTTAATCAAGGGAGGTCACTTTAACCTACCCACACAACCTTGTTTTTGTTTTTTTAAAGAAGAAAATAAATTAAGATTAGAGTAACACACAGCTTCTGGTTTGTACATATAGCATTCATTAGTATGGTGAAATTTCAGTTTCTTGTGCAATTCCCAGTGGATCACCTTCCTCATCCAGTCTTGCCTGATCCTGTATTCCTTTTAGTACTAATTTGCTGCATTTGCTTTGGTTTGGTTTGGTTTGATTTGTTTTACGGCATATCAACCCCAGTGGGTTATTTAATGCCGACAAAGTTTTTAAATAAATTCATTCTAAATGGATACTCAATTATTTTTGTAAACAACTTTTCTATTTAACCCATAAATGGGACCCTAAGAGGTACTACCACTCTGGGTCAGAGTGGACTAGGGAGCAATGGTGATGAAGGGGTGCTCCACATTGCCGAAACCTCCAGAACTGGAACCTCACCATCAGAGAGTTTAACATCATTCCCAGGACATGTAGACCCTCAGCCACCACCTTCTAGCACCCAAATGATAAAAAGGGCAACAGGGTTGGGGCAACCGTATAGGTCCTAGGGCTTGACATGACCAGATCGGAGGGGCCCTCTCTGACCGCCTGTCAAGCCTAATTAAGGGTCTAAGTGGAGTGTTGCATGTCATTTTGCTGCATTTGATACTAATTTCAAATAGAGGGTGCATTTAAGATTTACCATATTATTATAGGACTAGTGGGACCCATGGAATTTCCACAAATGAAACAAAAATCAAGAGGAGTTATTTAAATAAGAAATGATGATTTGCAATTTCATTACATACAAATTCTACCAAAATTACTAAAATATCTTCCATAAGTCACAATTTCAAAATTACAAATAAAACAAACACATAACCATTTAAAAAATTTTATGTTGAGTATTTAAGCGACACAAGACCATTTGAAGTGTTTCATTTTTAAAATTGGGTGAAATAAAATAGGATGAATAAGAAATCTACAATTAAGTGATACCAGATAATCTGTATTCATATTTTTGCATTGCATCTTGGACAATTTTGACAGTGGCATTTTTAACCAGGGGGTGTTGCAGGATGTTAACGGATGGAAGATTTAGGAACAAACATTATTATTATAGGATATTGCTTATTTACTCAACATAATTGTATTCATAGTTCTTTTCGAAGTCTGTCGCAGACGATTATGACGTCACTCCATGTCTTCATTTGTGGACCTTATTGTGGCTCATTAGTCCAATTCTGGACTTGCAGATGCGTAACTGTTATAGCACATGTATTTTCCATTTAAAGGTTATACCAAGGGTTACTAAAAACCGTTAAGATATATGGTCTTTCGACAAATATGTATATAGTATATACTTATGTAGATATTTCTTTTACTCATTAACTTTTTCTTTTCTTTTTTTTAAAAATCTTTAGAAGTTACTTTAATTCATTCCTATTAGTGGTGTCTCAAATTTTAATGTTTATTTCGACCATTTATTCATTAGAGCTGTATATCTAACTTTATCTTTGATCTGTTTACTTCGATTGTCAGCGTTCGGAAACATTGATCCTTAGTAGTAGGATTGGGGTACTTACTACTCACATAAATTCCCGGTGCAAGCACTGGGGCTTCCAGGGAGGCTTGCCTCTCGTGAAGTGACTCAACACTACCTGAGACAGCACCCTGCAAGATCTCGGCAGCCCAGTCGTCTCGGACTTTCCACTGCCACTGGACTAACTGCGGGACTGCCATAGTGGACTGGGGTCTGTGCAGCCTCTTTCCACTTAAAGTATCTCACGCACAAGTTTCACTTCATACCACCTTCAACTTTCAACAGAGATTATACAGGCAAAGTATAAGTTACTATATATCTATGAGATTGTATACAAATCTACTTCATCTTCTGAACAGCACACTAAGTACTATCTATACTTTTGTTATCTATTGTAGACTTACATAAGAGCAGAACATTTTAAATAAGCTGAAAAACAAACCATGCCAAATCAATCATATATTTGGCAACATAACAGACTGACAAAGTCAGGCAATGAAATTAAAAGGGAAATTGATGATTAAAGACAAAATTAATTAAATAAACTTGCAACTTGACAACCAATTCTCTAAACACTTATATATAGATACAATGATGCTGATAGCTTTTTGATTTAGTGCATCCTGGGACACACATATTTACTCTGAAGGAGTCACCAGAAAAATTTATGGGTCCAACTAAATTTTCTTTGATTGTAGGGTTTTTATTTATGATCTGGGGAAACAACTAAAGGTGGCTAACTCCTACCTTGTAACTTATCCTGTGTAATTCGTTTCTAAGAAACTATTGAAAATGTATTTACAGTCAGCTTGAATTAATGAGGGAAGAAAAAAGAAAAACATTGGGATGCATGGATATGATTTTACTGTGACCTTTTAGATTTTTGTACATCAGGGATGCATGACGCATCTCTGTAGGTACCAACAATTGTGACGTCATAGATGTATTTTAAATCACTACGCTGTTGGCCATGGGTGGTGACCCATGATGCTTAAGGATAGAACCCAGGTGGATGAGCAGTCCATGACTTGCAATACTCCACTTTGGCCCTATCTTGGGCTAGACGGGCGGTCGGAGAGGCTCCCTCCGATCAATCAGCTGGTCACGTCAAGACCTAGCACCTATATGATTTTCCCAACCCTATTGCCCTTTTGGCAAGCCCCCAACCCTTTCTTATCATATGGGTGCTAGAAGGCGGTGACTGAGGGTCTACATGTCCTGGGAATGACATTAAACTCTATCTGATGGTGAGGTTCTAGTTTTGGAGGTTTGGGGAATGTGGAGCACCCCTTCATCACCATTGCTCCCTGGTCCACTCTGACCCGGAGTGGTAGTACCTGTTAGGGTCCCATCTATGGGTTAAATAGAAAAATGTATTTATAAAAAAATTGTATCATCCATTAAGAATTGATTTATTTCAAAACTTTATCGGCATTAAATGACCCACTGAGGTTGATATGCCGTAAAACAAAACAAACCAAAATAAATCACTACTCCTGATTGAAAAAAAAAGGAAAGGAAAAGAAAAGAAAATTATAACAGTTCTCAGCTACCATAATTTAAAATATTTCTCTGGAATTTCCCCTAAACAATCAAGAGTAAATGCTTTCAGCAGACTTTTTTTTTCTGTGTGTTTTGAAAAAAAAAATGATATCACATTGAAATAAGATATAAACATGTGAGTAATTTTTCTGTACATAATGTATTTGATGATTTTTGTTATTGATGATTTCCAAGAAGAAACCTTCATAAGTTTATTTCAAACTTTTAATAATCTGTTTTGTAAGTATATAAGTTACTGTGTACTTTTGTAAATTTGGGGGCAAATTTAATGTTTAAAATGTATTAAAAATTAATTACATATGTAATATTATTTTTCTTTTTTACTCATGCTCATTATTTTACTATTTTTTTGACTAAAACTAAAATTTAACATTAAATAATCAATTTAATTTTAATTCCTTTTTTAAGTGAAAATGTGTGCTTGAATTGTTAGTCCCTACTTATATAGGCTTACTTTTTTTCTGAAACTTTGAGATGGGGTAGGGTTAATATTTAAACTTTTCTTTTTTTCCCCCCTAATTAACATCTCTGGCCATCTTCAGATGAATTTTTATCTGATACAAGGTTTTGTGTGTTATTCTAATTATACAATCTATAGAATCGTTTTTCTTTTTAAATTGAAATCAAAAAAATAAATAGTAATTACTCTAACATCTCAATAAAAAATATCATGACAATGTGATTTAGCACACAGAATTGATGATGAAGCAAAATTATGTGACATAGCACACAGTTAATTCATGCAATGTTCTCAATTTTAGAGATACACATGGCTTCATAAATGGGAAATAACTGTGATATATTAAATTATTTTGTGTATTTAATAAAAACTAGAAGGGGCTACCCAGCATCACCTTGGTAGAAGGGGGGGGACAAACACCCTAGTGTATTGATTTTGAGATTTACAAATGCTGGAAATTTTTAAGTAGAATTTCAATGCTATTTCTATGTATATTTTAATTTTTAAATATCTGCAAATATAAATCAAATCTACATAATTTTTGCACAAAAAGTGTTACAATTTATAAGAAGTCATAAATTGGAAACAGACCTGTAGCTAGAATATTTAAATTAAGGTCTGTTTGATTTAAAATCAGGGAGTCCACGGAAAATCATCTGGTGGGCGGTTAATAACCCTTGACTCCTTAGAGGTGCCCGATTGGGTGCTATGAGAATAGTTTTAGTTTTAGTTAGCAGATACGACCCTGATTTCAAAGAGAGCAGATCTATATTTACTTTGTCATTAATTGTTTTATTTTTGTAATTTCATCCGGAACTTATCAACAAAATAAATTGCAATTACTCTAACATACACGCTGTCCTTTATATGTGTATGCATAGATAAATTAATCTGGAAAGGAGAAAAAAACTATAAACTCAATAAAACCTAAATTTAGAGACTTTAAAAATGATTCCAAAAGCCATTTTGATCTGGATAACACTAGACAAATTTGCTAAGAATTATAATAAAGAATTCAAAAAACAAAACTATTTATTTTTATTTGATATTAATCAACAGTCTCTAACTCATTGGTAGATCATATGGATTAAAAACTCCCTAATCCTAAAAACAAATTTAACCTCATTTTTGTTTATCCTCTTAATTATATGATACAAAAGGCAACAAGTACATTACTACAACCACAAAAAAAAATAAATGTTAATATCCACCAACAGGATGAATAGCCAAGTTATTTTTTGTTTGTTTTATCACAAAGTAAAAGAATCTTGAGTAAAATAGAGAAAGATTGTAGTCACGTGAATGCATTTACAAGTTTTACAAAGGTTCTTAACCTCTAGGCATGAAATAACCCTAGACAGGTTGGTATACTATTAAAATCAACCAACTAAAGGTAAATGTTGAAACCAACTGTCCTTTAAACCCTTCTGGGATTGAATTGGCCATTGGCTATTTGTCAACACATCATGGACAATCTGGCTTGTACTGCCAATTAAAAAATAGAGTTCTTCAAGATTTTGCATCAGGTAGATTCATCCAGCTTAAGATATTTAGAATCTGTTTCAATTGTGGTCTGTAAACCTACCTTCTGCCAGCAGAAGGAATTTTACAAAACACTCAAAATACTTGGGTATAGTATTATCTGCGTTATTCGGATTATTGTCCTCATCTTCATTGTTATCTGTACAATGTTTCGGCCGATGTGTCCTCCTGCTTTCTTCAGGTATTTCTTTTTGGACTCGGAAACCTTCTTGTCATAATCGGGAGCCATCACGGAACTTTGAACTTAACCCTTTATTCAGTCCACGGGGGTATCCTGTTCTCATTCCACTAACCATAGCTGGGGTAGAGGCGTTAAGCTGTGTTAATTATTATTCTATGTTACTGCTGTCCTTGACCAGGATTGAACCTGCAGTCCAGAGATAACTGTTACTTAGAACTGTCTTAACCTAACTCCATTATCCACTAGGCCATGTGTCCAATTAATACTAATCATCAAGCCTCATCTCAAACATTCAGAGAAATAATACTTGGGGATTATTTCCACTGTGATCCAAAGAAAAGGTAAGGAACCAATGCAGTTTGGCAATAGTAGTGTCGCAGGAGTTGATGGATAGCACTGGATTTCAGCATCACACCACCTTAGGGAATCCGTTTCCTGATTTGTTTTCGGGTTTACTCCCCTAGCCTTTCCTTGAAAGGCAGTAGAGGTTTTGTGTCGGACTTTTCCTTGACTTAGATGGGTTGCCGACCAAGGCTAAAGAGCCTCTTCTAACCCATTCGGGGATTTATGTGAGTAGTAAGTACCCCAATCCTACTACTATCGGTGTTCATTAGCAAAAAGGAGATAGACTCTCTCGCTGTCTGGCTGATAAAGACAAAAAGCCTCTCTACCAACTTTACTTTTCATTATCATTTTTATGGTCATAGAATGATGGTCTAATTAGTTTAAATGAAAATCAACTGAAATTGAGACGAATGAAATACTAGTCAAAAATTAATAACAATATTTCAACTAATAAATAAAAAATAATTTTAATACTAATACTACAAGTAATTCTGTGTTCAAAATATACTGTATTCTCTAGAGTAATAGTTCAATATAGAATGCAATCAAAATAATTTTAATTTTAATACAAATACTACAAGTAATTCTGTGTTCAAAATATACTGTATTCTCTAGAGTAATAGTTCAATATAGAATGCAATCAAAATAATTTTAATTTTAATACAAATACTACAAGTAATTCTGTGTTCAAAATATACTGTATTCTCTAGAGTAATAGTTCAATATAGAATGCAATCAAAATAATTTTAATTTTAATACAAATACTACAAGTAATTCTGTGTTCAAAATATACTGTATTCTCTAGAGTAATAGTTCAATATAGAATGCAATCAAAATAATTTTAATTTTAATACAAATACTACAAGTAATTCTGTGTTCAAAATATACTGTATTCTCTAGAGTAATAGTTCAATATAGAATGCAATCAAAATAATTTTAATTTTAATACAAATACTACAAGTAATTCTGTGTTCAAAATATACTGTATTCTCTAGAGTAATAGTTCAATATAGAATGCAATCAAATAATTTAAATTTTAATACAAATACTACAAGTAATTCTGTGTTCAAAATATACCGTATTCTCTAGAGTGATAGTTCAATATAGAATGCAATCAAAATGTAAATACAGTTACAATTCAATATTGCTGGACTTAAAAAACATCCGTGAATCTTTCTTTATGAATATGAAAAGACGAAAATGTGGCTGGATAAGATTTTTTTTAAATATCCCCAGATTTCATATAATACTCTTTTTTGTTAAAGTTCAAAGTTAAAGGTCTAAGACTTTCAATAAAACCTAATATAAAGAAAATACATATTCAAAAAGCTAAACTGTAGATCAAATAATGTATTCACTCTTGACTGAATAAAGAGGACAAATATAGGTTACTTGGTAACTATGCATATTGGCATGGATATAACATAGTCATAATGATGATATCATTGTAGATTACCATAAGCAATCCATTTCATATTGTCTGGGCAAGATTTCAGTTGATATAATCAGGAAACTATTACTAAAGGAAAAACATCAAATTTTAGATTAAAAGAAAATTTTGCATCTTTGTTTTGATACAAAAGCTCTGCATGCAGATTCCATTTTAAAAATTACAATTCTGTCTAAGTAGATGAAATAATATCTTTTCAAATGAAAGTTTTTCCCCCACTCCATACAAATACACAAAATACCAACTAAAAAGTTATTTATACTTAAATATATTAAGAATTTCAAGTGAGGTTTAAGGCTCGAGTATAAACTCATTGTTAAACCAAGAACAACTGGTATAAATATAACACACACACACAGCATTTTAATAATATCCATGCAAATCTATTAACCAAATTTGATTTGATTTAGGTTTTACTGAGATCTAATTTATTTTTGAAAAATTCTCAAACAATATTTTTTCCAGACTTTTCAAAAATAAAAAAATAAATGAAAATAAATAAATAAATATATATATACATATATATATATATAGACATTTGAAACATCTTCACCTGATGAATGCATCGCATGAAACCAATATGGTTGTGAATGTTCCTTTGTCACCTAATAAATAGATATGTAAAACCTCTATATATTTATCTTATTATATTATATATATATATATATATATATATATATAAATGCAGACAGTGATGCTGATAGCTTTTTAATTTAGTGCTGTCCTGGGACGCACATATTTGCTTTGAGTGAGTCCCCAGAAAATTTATGGGTCCTAACTAAAGTTTCTTAAAAGATTGTTGGTAAACTATCCTGTGAAATTCGTTTCTAAGAAACTACCGAAATGTATTTATAGTTAGCTTGAAATGGTGAGGGAAGAAAAAAGAAAAAACACTGGGATGCATGGATATGATTTCACTGCGTCCTTTTAGATTTTTGTGCATCAGGGACGCAGGATATATACCTATCAGGATCTCTGCACGCATATAAAAAACCTTGATAAACTTGTAAATTAGTCAATTTTCTTTCATTTGATGTATGGTTTGACAGGATTTTATAAGAATTTTGGACCAAGTCATTTGGATTCAGAAGGACATGTTTTTTATTTACACTGTCAAATTCCGTTTTTTTTTTACCAGATGATTTTTAGACGCATTTTTTGTTTATTTCAATAGTTTTTTTTAAAAATAAAAATAGTTTTTTTATTTACAAAAACTTTAAACAAAAAACAAGTTTACACGGGAATAGTTAACAGTTTTATGGGACAATCCTAAATCGCCACTCTGTCACCAGAGCATTACTTTTAATAAATCAGAAGTTTTGCTTATTAATCAGAAGTTGATGAATATTTTTCAACAATAATTTTTTTTAAATTAGGAAAAAATATTAATTTTTAATTCTTAATCTGATAAAATAGTTTTTGATTTTAATAAAAAAAAAATTAGCTATTTTAAATAAAACTTAAAACATGTTTATTTATTTTCCATGTGCCTCTACGAATAGTTAATATCAAAAAGTATTTATTTAAAAATAGATTTTGCTAGGGTTAGGGTTAACAGTTAGTTTTATAATTTAAAAAAATAATGCGTCTAAAAATCGTCTGTTAACAAACAACCGGATGTTGACGGTGCAAAGCGAAACACGTCCTTCTGAATCCAGGTCGCCCCTGGGGTGCTTAAAGATGACTTGGTCCATAATTTTTCTGAAACCTACCAAAAAAAGAAAATGTCTACAAGTGTTTTAGAGTGCCATGAGCATTGCTACTATAAAAAAAAATATTCCATGATATTCTCCAGCAAATTTTACATATACCTTTTGAATAGTTTTTGCAGTAAATGGGATTTATTAATGAAAACAACCCATTGTCCAAAAATGTCCAGGAAAATAGGATCCTTTTTTGTCCACAGTATCCATGGAAACAGAAGTCTGTATAGTGTTAGCATCAACAGCCAGTTACTGTAGCAATGGTCTGTGAAGTTACAATCTATGATTCATTACTACAAAAAAATTATCCATTTCCAACACATTCACATTGGCCAACAGTAAGTCCCAATTGACGGTTGAAGTCAGTCAGTCAGTATACTGTTGGTTTGGACAACAGCAACTGGCTAAGCACAACTGAACTAGTGCCCAAGATAGCTGGTACTTATGGGACTCAAGAATAGTCCATGGCAGAATTCTGTTTAAACATGGGCCCAGTGGCCTTGTCTGTTGACTCTCTGCTGAGAGTCCTTATTTAACACAGGGTAGAAAATGGTTCTACCCGAAAAGTGACTTAAACTAGCCCAACTGTGCTGACGCACGTTGTCACTAGTTCAGGCGTGCTGATGCACATCTGTACTGTCCAAAACCCCAGTCCAACGTGACATGGCAGAATTCTCATATCCGGGTTCCCGTCAATCCCTTAATGATAAAAGGGGAGAAACTATTTAGCAACTCGTTAGGTTACCTAACACACACATTGGCCAACAGTAAGTCCCAATTGATGGTTGAAGTCAGTCAGTCAGTATACTGTTGGTTTGGACAACAGCAACTGGCTAAGCACAACTGAACTAGTGCCCAAGATAGCTGGTACTTATGGGACTCAAGAATAGTCCATTCATGTATTTGGGTGATTCCATTCCTTGAGTCTTTATTGGCTGCTTGGTTTCTATGATGTTATGAGGCTTCATAAATACTCTAGCATTCTGCAGTAGGATTGCAGCGAGGTTAGATCTGTATTGAGTTACAGCTACTTGTTGCCTTGTCTTACCAATTCGACGGTAATTGGAACTTAGTATGATTATTCTACATTGACCAACATTGATCCTTAGCCTAAAGTTGATGGTTGTGTTTTTTTTTTGCCAAACATGTGGAGGTACCATTAAGTCTGCAAACAATTTCCTTTTGGACACCCGAGAATTAGCCATATGAAGGCCTTAGTTTGCAGGTATGTTGGTTGGATGGATTTTACAGCATGTCAACACATTGGGTTATTTTATTCTGAAGACATTTTTGTTGTATTCATTCTTGATGGGTACTCAATTTTCTTTTTTAACTCAATTTTTTTTTCAAACTCATTCTTTTCTATTTAACCAATACAAGAGACCCCAACAGGTACTACCACTTCGAGTCAAAGTGGCTCTGGGAGTAACAGTGATGAAGGGGTACTCTACATTCCTCAGAGCTCAAGAATTGGAATTTCACCATCAGATAGTTTAACATCATTCCCAGGACAAGACATGCTGTAAAAATCAATCTATCATAGAGATGTATCTTACAAGTAGTATTTCCTCATTTCACTAAAATAAGTAAGATCAGGAATGTTGGATTTTGTGTAGTATTCAACTCTGTTACAAGATGAATGCAAAACTAAAACTAGAGTTTGGTAGGTGGCTTATATGGAGCTTTGGATTGTTCCATTATGAACTCAGGCAAGTTCATTTCCTGAGTTCTGATTGGCTGTTGGATTTCAGGGTAAGAACATGGATAAGTACCAACTCTTCAGCCATCACTTTGCATTATGCCAGCAGCATGCAAGGACTGTATTTAAGTTACAGCTTGCCTGTTGTTATCGTCTACTAACTCGACAGTAGTTAGAACCCCACTGCAACGGTGAGTATCATATTGTTTCTATATCTGGAGGATAACTTCTACAGTTACTTGCTGCTTAAAGCAATGATGATGATGATGATGGTGGTGGTAGTAACCTAATATTTATATTTATCCTACCACACAAATATAAACGTATGTGGGCTCATACATAAAAACAAAAAAGATTCTATAATATACTGCATTCCATTCTGATTTGGTTGTTTTATTTTATGGCATATCAACCATTTTCGGGTCAGTATTATTTGTATTATTCAGACTATTGCTCTCATCTTCATTGTTATTTGTACAACATTTTGGCCGATGTGCCCTCCATTCTTCTTCAGATATTTCTTGTCGGACTCAGGAACCTTCTTGTCTTAATCAGGAGTGTTATGTATAATCGATTACCGGCAAATGGAAAACTAAATTCAAAAACCAAAAAAAGAATTACACTAGAATGTTCTTAGCTCTTGACTCAGAGTGAGTGATGTCCTAAAAATGAATCTCTCTCT
>CM042153.1:62995079-63079608 GCA_023376005.1 Doryteuthis pealeii | reverse complement strand
CCAGAGAGAGATCGGAATTTTTCCTCCACTCCATACAAAATACAAAATATAGTTATTATATATATTCGATATTCAAGTGAGGTTTAAGGCTCGAGTATAAACTCATCGTTAAACCAAGAATTACTGGTATAAATATCACACACACACACACACAACACACACACACACACATTTTAATTATATGCGAATCTGTTAACCAAATTTTATTTGATTTAGGTTTTTTTACTGAGATCTAATTTATTTTTGAAAAATTCTCAATATTTTTTCCAGACTTTTCAAAAATAAAAAAATAAATGAAAATAAATAATATATATATATATATATATATATATATATGCAGACAGTGATGCTGATAGTGCTGTCCTGGGATGCACATATTTGCTTTGAGTGAGTTATTGGGAAATTTATGTTTCTTAAAAGATTGTAGGTAAACTATCCTGTGTAATTCGTTTCTAAGAAACTACTGAAATGTATTTATAGTTAGTTTGAAATGGTGAGGGAAGAAAAAAGAAAAACACTGGGATGCATGGATATGATTTCACTACGTCCTTTTAGATTTTTGTGCATCAGGGACGCAGGACATATACCTATCAGCATCTCTTGAAAAAAACCTTGATAAACTTGTAGATTAGTCAATTTTCTTTCATTTGATGTATGGTTTGACAGGATTTTATAAGAATTTTGGACCAAGTCACCTGGATTTAGAAGGACATGTTTTTCATTTACACTGTCAAAATCCGATGATTTTTAGATGCATTTTTTGTTTATTTCAATAGTTTTTTTGTTTTTTTTAAAATAAAAATAGTTTTTTTTATTTACAAAAACTTGAAACAAAAAACAAGTTTACACAGGAATAGTTAACAGTTTTATGGGAGAATCCTAAATCGCCACTCTGTCACCAGAGCATTACTTTTAATGAATCAGAAGTTTTGCTTATTAATCAGAAGTTGATGAATATTTTTCAACACTAACAATAATTTTTTTTTAAATAAGGAAAATATATTAATTTTTAATTCTTAATCTGATAAAATAGTTTTTGATTTTAATAAAAAAAAAAAATTAGCTATTTTAAATAAACCTAAAAAGAAAGAGATGTTTATTTATTTTCCATGTGCCTCTACGGATAGTTGATATTAAAAAGTATTTATTTAAAAATAGATTTTGCTAGGGTTAGGGTCAACAGTTGGTTTTATAATTAAAAAAAAAATGCGTCTTTTGAATTGTTTTTGCAGTAAATGGGATTTATTAATGAAAACAACACATTGTCCAAAAATGTCCAGGAAAATAGGATCCTTTTTTTGTCCACAGTATCCATGGAACCAGAAGTCTGTATAGTGTTAGCATCAACAGTCAGATCACTGTCAGTTACTGTAGCAATGGTCTGTGAAGTTACAATCTATGATTCATTACTACAAAAAATTATCCATTTCCAACACACACACATTGGCCAACAGTAAGTCCCAATTGACGGTTGAAGTCAGTCAGTCAGTATACTGTTGGTTTGGACAACAGCAACTGGCTAAGCACAACTGAACTAGTGCCCAAGATAGCTGGTACTTATGGGACTCAAGAATAGTCCATTCATGTATTTGGGTGATTCCATTCCTTGAGTCCTGATTGGCTGCTTGGTTTCTATGATGTTATGAGGCTTCATAAATACTCTGGCATTCTGCAGTAGGATTGCAGCAAGGTTAGATCTGTATTGAGTTACAGCTACTTGTTGCCTTGTCTTACCAATTCAATGGTAATTGGAACTTAGTATGATTATTCTACACTGACCAACATTGATCCTTAGCCTAAAGTTGATGGTTGTGTTCTTTTTGCCAAACATGTGGAGGTACCATTAAGTCTGCAAACAATTTCCTTTTGGACACCCGAGAATTAGCCATATGAAGGCCTTAGTTTGCAGGTATGTTGGTTGGATGGATTTTTCAGCATGTCAACCCATTGGGTTATTTTATTCTGAAGACATTTTTGTTGTATTCATTCTTGATGGGTACTCAATTTTCTTTTTTAACTCAATTTTTTTTCAATCTCATTCTTTTCTATTTATCCAATACAAGAGACCCCAACAGGTACTACCACTTCGAGTCAAAGTTGCCCTGGGTGTAACATTCCTCAGAGCTCAAGAATTGGAACATCATCAGATAGTTTAACATCATTCCCAGGACAAGACATGCTGTAAAAATCAATCTATCATAGAGAGGTATCTTACAAGTAGTATTTCCTCATTTCACTAAAATAAGTAAGATCAGGAATGTTACTTGCTGCTTAAAACAATGATGATGATGATGATGATGATGATGATGGTAGTGACTAATATTTGTATTTATCCTACCACACAAATATAAATGTGTGTGGGCTCATACATAAAAACAAAAAAAGTTTATTATTCAGACTATTGTTCTCATCTTCATTGTTATTTGTACAACATTTTGGCCGATGTGCCCTCCAGTCTTCTTCAGATATTTCTTGTCGGACTCGGGAACCTTCTTGTCTTAATCAGGAGTGTTATGTATAATCGATTACCGGCAAATGGAAAACTAAATTCAAAAACCAAAAAAGAATACACTAGAATGTTCTTAGGGCTCTGTGACGTCAGAGTTGAGGTGCATGTCCTAAAAAAATGACCCCAACCACTAAGTACGTTAGAACAACGTATCTATCGGAAGGAAGGGAACATATCTTGCTTAGTCACGTCACGTAGGCATTGGAAAAAGAAAGGGCCAAGCAGATAGGCAGAGATGTGACGTCATGACTTGTTGGGGGAAGGGAGAAATTTTAACCACTAGGCATTTCCACTTCAGACCCCTTCGAGGGCGGTCGCTGATTATCTCCATGCGGTATAGAAGAAATTAGACCGAAGGTAGTCTTTGACATAGGTACAGGCCGAACCCGGGAGATAGACTTCGGCTCCCTCTCGACCATCGAATAAATATGGTTAAGAGCCCCCGGGAAGATAAAATTTCAACTCCACAACGAGGAATGGAGAACTTATAAGAATGCCATCTCTTTACCTTGAAAACAGGAAATTCATAAAAGAAATAAAGGAAGCTTACCGGACACAACTCCACAGAAACAGAAGGTGAACCAGCCAAAACAAAAGCTAAGTGATATACTCCGTCATGGAAATTTTCTATAATCTGTTCCCTTTATATCTTATCCAAGTTTTATATATGTATGTTTTTGAATTGACCACGACATGTGAACAAGTTATAATGAGGCCTACCTCGCCGTCTCATTCAAAACCCTAACAGACATATCCACGATAGATATCCCCCTTGATGATTTTATATATATATATCCCAACCTATGGACTTCCATTTTATCCTCCTCCCAAACTTGGAATATCGAATAAAATTGATTTGTAAAATAATATATATGTCTTGAGTTGTTTTTTTTCCAATTTGCATGTTGCACCTCTCATCTCATCTCTTCTTTGGTCTCTGATGGAAACATAACGCGTCATACATTAAAACGATAGGCAAACGTAACAGGAGCCATGATGGAACTTTGAACCTAACTCTTTATTCAGTCCATGGGGGTATCCTGTTCTCATTCTGTTAACCATAGCTGGGGTATTTTCGGGTCATTTGACGTTGAATCAAATCATTTTTTGATATCAAGTTGCTTACAGTACCTGCTATTGCTTAAATGGTCACCCATCTAAATATTGAACAGGATCATTGTTGCTTAACTTCTGTGATCTAGTGGTAACTGATGCTTTCAACGTGACTTGACCATAAACTGGTAAGAGAATGTATTAATCTTACTGGTACAAATCATGTATTTGCATAATAAAAAAATGTGACTTTGGATAGCATTGGGATGTTGGTAGAAATTGAATGGGATGAATAGTCATTATCTTACTTTACTACTGACAGTAACTGAAAGAAAGTTTCAAGAAAAAATAGTTTATTTCTAATGCAATGCAAATCTTAGATGTCAAGAGAAAATTGTTCAGAGCAACTTTTAACCTCACTTTCAAAACTGAAATTAATCTAATTCAAGAAATATTCGATACCCTTCCAATATGTGATCTACCGAAGGTTTGTGATCTACTATTGATCTACTAGGAAAAAGAAGTTAGGGTTAGTTTAATGGGAAAATAATGTGTAGTTAAGGGGTAGATCACATATTGGAATGTAAACAACTCAGTAGATCACATATTGGATTAGAAACCATTCAGTAGATAACATATTGGAAGAGCACCAAATGATCTATATATTAACAGTGATGCTGATAGCTTTTTCATTTAGTGTGTCCTGGGACGTACATATTTGCTTTGAATGAGTCCCCAGCAAAATTTATGGGTCCCAACTAAACCCATCTAACTCCTACCTTTTAACCTATCCTGTGTAATTTGTTTCCAAGAAACTATTGAGATGTATTTACAGTTAGCTTGAAATGGTGAGAGAAGAAAAAAGAAAAAGCACTGGGATGCATGGATATGATTTTACAGCGTTCTTTTAGATTTTTGTGCATCAGGGATGCAGGATGAGTACCCATCAGCATCTCTGTATTAATACTCCTGTTCCTTAATTGTATGTCTGTTTTATCATCTTGTAACACCGTCTGGTTAAAAATAAGACCATCTAAAATGTAAATCCTGATTATCTGGTGTTGTTTATTCACTGAATTCTTATTTCTTAGGAGTGTCCTCACCTCAGCTAAATAATGGACCATTCCAAGAAAGAAAGGGAAGAAAAAGGACATGCTACACAGACAAAAATATAATTAGAAAAAAAGAAAGAGGGGGTGAGCACGCGGAAGCAATAACACTAATCTGTTTCAAACAAACGTGATGAAAACAAGGAAAGAAAGAAAAAAAGTGAGTGAGAGTTAAAGCAAGATTATTATATTTTTTACATATTGAGCTACTTTATAATAGCTCTTAAGTAAATATATCAAACATTGTAATAATTGAATTATCATACTGTTAAATACAGATAATAAATATTAAATAATATAAAATATCTCATTTTTATGTGGATTTATGAGATGATAATTATCATAATTATTCATATGAAATATCATTTCGGAAATATAAAAAGATTCTCCAGTTCAATAATAGTTGCACAAAAAGGAAAATATATTTTTGTTTTTGTCAAATTTTTTTTCTTAAAGTCTGATGAAGAAATCCTAACTTTATTATTTTACAATATAGAATTTAAAAAAAAAATGAGGTCACATATCATAGCATCATTTATATTGAAATTTATGAGTATTTTTTATTTTAGAATTATTTTCTCCTCTTATCAAAATTAAATGTTCAGGAGTTTATTTTTGAAAATTCAACAAAAAAAACAAAAAAAAAAAACAAAAAAAAAACAAAAGATAATATATCCTATAGTTTTATGGGCATTACATTGAGATTGTAAAACTAAATTATTTAAGAAGATAAAGATAAAACCTACAAATTATCAGATTTAACTTCTTAAATCATAAAACAAATACAATAACACATTTAAAAAGGGAGGGGAGATGTGACTTTATATACAAAGCCATATATATTGGCTTTGTTTTATGTTAAGCTTAGTAAATATCTATATAAAAAGTCACGCATAAATATAGTACTATTAAATTTAGAGTAAAAAAATAATATCAAAATGAATAACTATGCATCTATTAATAATGGAGATTCGCTTCCGTTTTTTTGTCTGTAACAAAAACTACGTCACTACTTACGTCACACTACCTAAAATCGTCATAACATAGAATAAAATACGCTCAAAATTTGAGCATGCAATGTTAGACAGTCCTCATTGGTTTTTTAAACAAGTTTTAATAAATACATACCTGGTATTATCTATCTATATATAGTTTGTTTTATTTTAATATATATTTAAAGTTATCAGAACTAAGTTTCCATTTCATTTTTTAAATTTTTTACTCCTTTGATAATTTATTTTATTTTTTACTCCTTTAATAAATTTGATGATTTTACTTTACTTATGATACAAACTCTTTGATATTAAATTTTCAACTCCCATCTCCTCAGGCAATATTCATTTTACGTTGCCCAGAGGGCCTTTTTTTTATTTTGCTAGTACATATAATCATTAAAAAAAATTGTTTTTAATAAACAATTAAAAGCTGCTACTGGCACCACTATCCTTGTTGCTAAGTCATCCAATATTTATAGAATTTATCTACATATTAATACTCATGTTCCTTAAAAGTACAACCGTTATCATCTTTCAACATCCTCTGGTTAAAAATGAAACCATCCAAATCACCCAAGATGAAATGCAAAAATGTAAATCCTGATTATCTGGTGTTGCTTATCCCCTGAATTTTTATTTCTTACGAGTGTATACAAAAACACCTTCGTCAAAGGAGAGGCTGTAACTAGCACCCAGTCACCAGACAAAAAAAAAAAAAGAAGACAAACTGAATACAGGCTCTGTACAAACTATCAGAACACTGTCAAGTGTTGGGTATATATGGATAAAAATATCTACAATAAAACTTGCAGCCAATGAAAATCCTGGAAACGGACTTGGTCAAGATACACAGTGGAATAGCCCAATCTGCTATATAAACCAACTACCATCTCTGGATTCAACAAGCAACACAGTTGAATACTGATCACCTTATATGAATTTTGACAATGCAAATCCCTTCAACAAAAAAGATGATCTATAGCATTGATCTCTCCTTTGATTGATATTGATATGCCGAGGTTTCAAAAACAACCTTACTTTGAAAGGCTTTTGATTTCTAAAAAAGGTCAAATCAAGGTGAGAAAATACAATGTACAGATCATCTTTACCAAAAATCAATTTGAGGAGGAGATTCTTTTTAAAGCTTTTAGTTAATATGAAGATTGGGCTTACAGACTTCTTTATAAGTATAGAATTTCATATCAATTACAGCTTTCTTGTGAAAGTGAGTATGATATGTTGGTTCTACAATAAGAATTTATGCAGTGTTTTGAAATTGAAACAAAATTTATTGAGGTCAGTCAGTCAGTATACTGTTGGTTTGGACAACAGCAACTGGCTAAGCACCACTGAACTAGTGCCCAAGACAGCTGGTACTTATGGGACTCAAGAATAGTTCATTCATGTATTTGGGTGATTCCATTCCTTGAGTCCTGATTGGCTGCTTGGTTTCTATGATGTTATGAGGCTTCATAAATACTCTGGCATTCTGCAGTAGGATTGCAACAAGGTTAGATCTGTATTGAGTTACAGCTACTTGTTGCATTGTCTTACCAGTTTGACAGTAATTGGAATTTAGTGTGATTATTCTACACAACATCTACTACATGTGCTGACCAATAAACCATGTTTTGTGTTTTTTTTATGAAAGAATAATATAAAACATTTAGATACTAAATTCATTGCAGGGTTATTTCCTATAAGTCTAACAAACAAAGGGGAACCACTCTTGACTGATAAATTATTCATTTATTTTCCCATTAAACTAACCCTAAACCCTAACCATGTCTTCTTTTTTCCTAGTAGATCAATAAATAAATAAATAATTTATTTGTCAAGGGTGGTTCCCTTTTGTTTATGTTGGACTTATAGGAAATAACCCATTGCAGTTATTTTGAGTTGATTGGAGGCTATAGCTGTCTAACTTACAAGAGGGATTTATAGGAAATGCAACTGTAATGTTTTCTGTAAGCTGTTTGACAGCACACAGGAAATAATTATGCTGCATGGTAAAAATTATGAAAGTTTCAGATCAAATCCATGTATTTTTTTCAGTTACACAGGTGTAGAATAAACATCATACTCACTGCCACAGGAAGGCTGTTACTAGCGTCCAGTAACCAGACAAAAATAAAAGAATGTAACTGAATACGCTATGCACTGAATGCTTGCATACAGTCATGCAGAGCATTACATTATCTTTTCTTTTTGTCTGGTTACTGGACACTAGTAACAGCCTTCCCGTGGAGGTGAGTATGATATTTTATTTTACAAAAGGAAATACTATAAATATGGCCACACATGAGCAGGAATCTTCAACATACAGTTGATATATCTCAAAAAGCTAAGCATAATACCAAGAATAGTAAAGCTTTTAACTTCAAATAAATTATTACCAGGACAGCTGACTATAGAAAATGCACTAAAGACAAAATGATCTCTTAATTCCATGAGAGCAAAAGCAATTATCAGTGTCTTTTCCTTGTCTGGTGATTGGACGCTAGTTACAGCCTTTGAAGGGGAGTATGATGTTCATTCTTCAATCAGAAGCCTAGGGGTATTCTTGAGTTCCATAAGTACCAGCTGTTTTAGGCACTAGTTCAGTTGTGCTTAGCCAGTTGGTACTTATGGAACTCAAGAATAGTCCATTCATGTATCTGGGTGATTCCATTCCTTGAGTCCAGATTGGCAGCTTGGTTTCTATGATGTTATGAGGCATCATAAATACTCTGGCATTCTGCAGTAGGATTGCAATAAGGTTATATCCGTATTAAGTTATGACTACTTGTTGCCTTGTCTTACCAATTCGATGGTAATTGGAACTTAGTATGATTATTCTACAAATGTCAATGAATCTGAGACCCTATTCTGTTGTTGCCAATAGTTCCAGATGATTTATCAACACACTAAATTCCATCATATCCACACTTCAGTAAAAATGTAACATAGTGGGTCTTTGTACTTATAAAAATGGGCTCATTTCTTTGTGTGTGAAAACGACCCTTAAATTAAGATCTGGGGTAACACTTTACTGATTGAAAACTAATTTGAGTGCAACTCTTTTCTTTGTCAACAAATCTATTATGGCCGTGATCAGTTGTATTGCAGCCATCATCACAAAAAGATATAGGAAGATGTTTATAACAATAGAATTGGCATAATTAGAGATAGTAAACTTATGACTCTCCTACCTGTCAGTTAAGTGTCAATATAACTTTGACTTTTTAGCCTGCACTCCCTTTTTCTGACTTTGAATACTTGACGCCCTCATTTATAATTACCATTAATCAGCTGATTATTTTTCTTACATCATTATTTCTGTATATCTTAATTCTATTGTATATCGTTATATTGTATTATATAAGTACATTGGAATTTTAACCAAACAATCCTTTCCAATTGTTTTTAATTCCCCCCAAAATATTTAACATCGGTATTTTCTCTGGTTTGGAATTCAAACAGCAATTCTAAATGCATTCCAACCAGATTCTTCCTTCCAAAATATTTCTTTCTTTCTTTTTCACCCATAATTTACTTTTACTAAAACAGGTTCTTTTGCAACGTTTAATTACCCAATGTCCTTAATTATGTAACACAAAGGCCATACCTGAACTTAGAAGTTAAAGATAAGGTTTATGCCAAGCTTGCTAAAGCCATTTCATTTACTCTGACTATTTACAGTTTCAGGTTTCAAAACTCTAACAGTCCACTTTATCAAAGATGAGTGGAGTATTGGGAACTATGCATTACAAACCAGACCCTTACATGAATCTCATAGTTGAGAAAATATAGCCATTGTATTAAACAAAGGTGTGGAAGAATGGAAATTGGAGAGACCAGGAGTTTCTATTCCATGTGTGACTAACCGCAACATGTGTTGTATACCCTTCTTTACTTACTTTTTCTATTCTTCTTCTGGCATCTTTGACATCTTAAGTTCTTCTAGATCAGTCTTGTTACCAAGACATTCATTAATCACAAAACTGTGTTATTTTTGTAAGCTTTTATTTACTTAACTAAACATTTCCTGTAACTAAACATAGCGCGCGTATGCAGTGAGTTCCAGTTAAGGCAGGACATCTTCTCTGCTCGACGTCCAAACTAAAACTGATGACCCAACCAGGTCCCACGTGACTTCACATATTTTGCGGGCTTTCTGTACTATTCCATGGAAAGTCCCGCCCGTGATATGAAAAGGGCCATCCCTTTAGAAATACAGGGGATTGACAATAATCTTATGCAACCGCATAGATTATGTAACACATGGATATAGCAATAAGAAACACAAATTTGCATCCTCACCCCCCTTTCATTGCTTGCTTTGCACATACTGTGAATTTTGCCAGTCAGAGAGCATTTGATATTAATAAAGTGTTAAGACTATGTAAGTAAAGTCGACGGGGCGGCCTAAAGTCGGTATCAGCCAGTCAGCGAGGGAGTCTATCGCCTTTTCAATAGCGCTAGACAAAGGAGATTGTTTTAGCATCTGAGGTGGAGCGCCACATCTACCATCAGCTCCTTACTTTACCGCACAGATCCCTGTGCTACTCATATGCTGAGTTGGCAGGGACCGGTATCGAACTAGGAACCTTGTGGTTTCTAGCTGAACGCTCTACCGACTGAGCTAACCCAAGGGTGTATTGGTTGGCTGGTTGGATTCTTTCCAACATAATCATATGCAATATTAGACAATAAGACATTTGGATCAGTACACATGTTAAGTTCTGAAAACCAACTGAGTAGACTTCCTGTCTAGTATAGAATTCAACACCACATGGGATCATTTGATGAGAAAAGAACAAAAATTAGGTTAAACACTTCAAAATTACATTATCCAATTGTCGAGTAAATATAAGAATTGATTTTTTGTTTGGTTTGGTTTGGTTTGTTTTACGGCATATCAACCTCAGTGGGTCATTTAATGCCGATAAAGTTTTGAAATAAAGTCATTCTTAATGGATACTTAATTTTTTTTATAAATACATTTTTCTATTTAACCCATAGATGGGACCCTAACAGGTACTACTACTCCAGGTCAGAGTGGACCAGGGAACAATGGTGATGAAGGGGTGCTCCACATTCCCCAAACCTCCAAAACTGGAACCTCACCATCAGATAGAGTTTAACGTCATTCCCGGGACATGACGACCCTCAGCCAGTCTTCTAGCATCCATATGATAAAAAGGGCTGGGGCTTGCCATAAGGGCAATAGGGTTGGGGCAATCATATAGGTGCTAGGGCTTGACATGACCAGCCAATTGATCGGAGGGGGCCTCTCCGACTGCCCGTCTAGCCCAAGAATGGGCTAAAGTGGAGTATTACACTGCTCAACCACCTGGGTTCTATCCTTAAACATCACAGATTGCCACCCACAGCCAACAGGTGACCCCATTGGGGGAGTCTTACCCCTCTGCAGAGGTGCATTCTAATGCCCCAGCCGACAGGGCGAAGAATTGATTTAGTATATGCAGTTTTTCTGGTGATTGTTAGTTCAATCACTGGATCAGGTAGTGAAATCCACGCAGTCTATTCATTTGGGTGAAATAAAAGTTTTAGTTTTAAAAATCCTGGGAACATTACTGAATGACAGACATAATGATAAACATTGTAAAAAGAGAGAGTCAAAAATTATCCACACATTTACCATAACATACTTTTATTGTTGTCACACTGCTTTCTGCAGCATGTGCTTATAGTTTGCACTGTTGTGGTCATATGGTCAAAGTTTGAGCCTGATTGTGCCATTTTGCTTTACAGTGTAAACATGGTCACTCCACTAGTAGTATGTACCAAAGAAAATCAAAGAGCAGTGACCCAATTTCTCTAGTCAGAAGGAAGGAGTATCAGGGGTTGAAATTCATCAGAGGCTTTTATCACAATATGGGGGCAGTGCACTACTGTGTAAAAGTATGAGTGGATAGAGAAATTTAAAAGTAGCTTGACAAGCATAACGCATGAATGGAGATGTGAAAGAATCAGTGCATAAACAAAAAAATCTTCTTGGAAGGAATACACAAGCTTGTTGATCAATGGAGCAAGTGCATTGAAAAAGAAAGAGTCTATATAGAAAAATGAGGTACTTGCAAGTCATGGACTGCTCAACCACCTGGGTTCTATTGAAGTCAGTCAGTATACTGTTAGTTTGAACAACAGCAACTGGCTAAGCATAACTGCCAGTTTGAGATAGCTGGTATTTATGGAAGTCAAGAATAGTCCATTCAAATATTTTGATTGGCTGCTTGGTTTCTATGATGTTATGAGGCTTCATAAATACCCTGTCATTTTGCAGTAGTATTGCGACAAGATAGATTCGTATTCAGTTATGATTACTTGCTGCCTTGTCTTACCAATTCGACGGTAATTGGAACTTAGTGTGATTATTCTACAATCCCCTGCTTTTGTGTAAATACATTGAAAAAAATAAGAGTGCAAAAATTTTTTTGACTCTCCTGTCATAATTATAACAATCAAGTTTTCAAATGAATTTGATATTAAAGGATGAAAGCTATTCTGAAAAAAGAAAAAAAAAAAGGTAATTGTCTTTAATGCAATTATATTTATAGCACACAATATAAACCTACCAACAGATAAAAATGTGATATTTATTCATACTTTAGAATAAACATCATACTGGTAGAAGAGTTTCAGTTACTGTTGAATTGATAAGACAAGGCAACAAGGAAGCTGTAACTTAATATGGATCTTACCTTGTTGCAAGCCTACTGCAGAATGCCAGAGTATTTATGAAGCATCATAACATCATAGAAAACAAAGCAGCCAATCAGGACTTAAGGAATGGAATCACCCAAATACCAGCTGTTTTGGGCACCAGTCAGTCGTGCTTAGTTGCTGTTGTTCAAACCAACAGCATACTAATCAACCAACAAATTTATACACATACAATGAAGGGAAAAAAGACTAAAAGTTTCAAAATTTAGTAACATTTTTTTTAGATGAATATTAGATTTTAAAAAAATCAAGGTAGCCTTGATTTTATTGAAAAGTGAAAAGTATACTTTTAAAATTACTTTCCTTTTTTCAGCTTGGTTATGTAGAATTTACTTGCACATATCAGTATTCAGCTGTATCACAAATTGAGTCTGTTCTGAGAATATCAGAGCAAATCAGTAGGTGCTTTTTATAGCAGGTTGGGATATTCCATCATACACCTTATGCAAGCTTATTCTCTGGGTTCTGATTGGCTGCTAGGTTTGGTGGGGATAGTTTGATCAATATATATCCAACACATGACTTAGTATAGGGTCTGTATTTGGTTACATCCTGTCAACTGGACACTAGTTGAAGCCTTCCTGTGAAGGTGAGTATATGTTGATTCTACAGGTTAGTATATTTGAACGATAGGAAGTCTACTAAAATAAAATAAAAGTACTGGTCAATTATCCATGGAATAGTGATAATACTTTATCTCAGAATTATAGACAATACTTACATTATGTAGCAAGATAGAAGGTCCTGAGTTTTGCGAGGACTACTATTAGAAAAGAGAGGAAGAAGAAATAAGAGATAGTAAAGGTTTTTAAAAAAATGATGAGCACTAAACAGTTGTCGTGAGATTGACCAGGGCATGACCCCCCGAATGGAGAATTGAAAGCCAACCGGAAGTTTTGGGTGTTGGCCGGAACCGGACGTCATGTGGTGACATGGAACGACGAAGAAAAATACAGGCCTCTTGTTTGCCTTCTGAGGCCTAGGGGATGGACGGGCCTCTGGTCCCTAAAGTGGGATCACCGTAATTTAACAGTGTCCTCTCTCTCTTTCTCTGTTTTTCCTCCTCTCCGACACAACCCACGAGACGAGCCTAGCCTGGAAATAAAAGCTAAGCAGCTTGTGACGATATATTTCTCACATTGTACTTTTTTATCGACAAGATAACCGCCACATGCTGAACACCTTTTTAGTGTCGTGACTTGGGAGGCACGTTGACAAGACCCGCTATACAACGTATATCGATATTAGAACATTACGTATATATCCGTTTTAGTACTGTGAATATACCGCCACAATAATTTTTGAAAGAGCAAACAGAATATACTTGTAAAGAATTTTTCCAATTCTATTCATAAAACATGCAAATCTTAAAATAATCAAATGTAACAAAAAAAAAGAAAAAAAAAAGAAAACTCCTTTTATGTTACAGTGCCTTTTGCAAGATGTAAAAATTATCGTCATAGGAAGTGGATTCGGCTACCAGAGTTCAAATCCTGAATAAGGCTGTTTGTATTTTACATGAAAGGTATGAATCCAATTATTCTCCCTCCAGTTATAGGTAAATAGTAGGACAGACTGGGTTCTTTAATGTTGGTATGGCAACCATTCTAGGAGAAGGAAACCTTTGAATTCAAACCAGACCAGGAGAGGGATGGGTTCTTCCAGGCTATTGTTACCCAAGTCATGCTATATGGTATTGCCTCCATGACCAAACCAGATTATGTGACCATTGTGTTTGCCTTTTGAAAATATTCACTCCCACTTTGCATTTTCCCTATCTTGTTGCTGTAGAATCAACATATCATACCCACTTTCACATGAAGGCTGTAACTAGCATCCAGTCACCAGACAAAATAAAGAGGACTGTAACCAAATACAGCTTTGCCACTGACCAGTTTGGAGAGTTTCTAGGTGTTCATGGGGATACTTAAATATAATTCAACCTGTGTGCAATCTAAAACATTATGTGATTGTTAAAGGTAATTGGTTTAAAAAGAATGTCAAAAATGGCTTTATTTTATGCCTAGAGGCTATACATTCATATTTACATTTTTCATGTAGTTTCTTAAGAGTTTTTTTTGCACACAGTTATGATATGGTATATTTCTAATACAAATAATTGGCTAACAGATATATTTAACCCATAGATGGGATCCCATCTATGGGTCTGATATATCCGGGTTAAGGGATATATTCTGAAGTTTGTATTTGGTATATTATCGCAGTAGTAATTGGTACATAGAAATAGCAATCCGTCTGTCGTGCAGTCGTCTAGCGAGTAAAGTTAGCTTGTAGGCATAAGGTGGAGAAACCAACACAGTGTCGACTATTTATACATAACACTGTCCAATCAGATTATAGTGAGGGGTACCAAGGTATTTACATATTCATTATATCAGGGTCAAATACCAATATGTTCATATTTACATTTTTTGTGTAGTTGTTTTTTTAGGGGTTTTTTTTTTTTTGCACATGGTCCTATTGAATACAAATAATTTTTAAACAGAATGGAACTGAATGTAATGGAAATGAAGGGGTTCGCCACACTCCTCAGATCTCTAGAACTGGAGTCTGACCATCTGATGCCATTTAGTGTCATACCCAAAACACACTTTTTGGAGATGGAGGGGAGGGATCTTATCCCTATGTAGTGGATACGGTCAGTGTATTTTAAGCTTCGTTGACAGAGTAAGATAAAAGTAATTAGTTGCAATAGATTTTATTAAGCAGTCTCATTGCAATGGAGGTAAATATGCATGCATTATTTTTCAAAATTTGGTTTATTTTGTGTCTGTGTGTTATAAAATAAAATCCAAATAAATATCTATTCAAATTACATGTTGCAATCCCTGTTCTTTTTTTGAAAAACAAAAAAAAACAAACTTTTTTTAATTTAATTTTTTTTCTTTGCAATTCATATTGATTCTAATGAGCAGCATAAATGCCCATCTCTTTGATATCTATTGCATTATCACTAACAAATATAAAAAGTATTTTCTATCATGACATTTTTTCATATCCAAAAGTAAAAACATAGACTTTTAAAAAAATGATTAGACTTAACCGAATAATTATCTCAGGTTTTTTGTGTTGTAACTATTGTTTAAATATGCATCTTGAGACAGAACTGGGAACAAATTGGTAACAATCACCTGGATTAAATTATTATTATTATTATTATTTTCAAATTGTGATACAAGACAAAATTATATACAGACAAGACCGATCATTAAATACATGGCATGGCATGTAATTGTGAATACCCAGTCCCAGGAAAGTCGTAATTTATATTTAGGCAAAGAAAAAAGTCACAATTTTGGTTAAGAAGTCATAGAGAAAAAGAATCACTTTTATAGTCATGATTTAAAAGATTATAATTAAATCATTTCTATTACTTTTAAATGACATACATTTTTTAACGGTTGTGGCTATAAATAATGAATTTTTGTTTTGAAGCTTTAAAAAACACAGAAAATATAGCTTTCATCTTCAAATTTAATCTATAAACTTTTATAATAATAATGATAATAAACATTTATTTAACAACCATATTCAGTTGTTGCTTTCCACATTTTTTCACGTTGAGATGAACAAAAATTGAACATTCAGACGAAACATTAAAATCATGAGATTTAGTCATCCTTCCCCACACGAGGGTGATGGAATGTACTGTACCTGAATTTGTATTTGTTTTTATTTTAATTTTTCTTTTCTTTCTTTCAGCATAAGCAACAAAATGGGAGAAAATAACTTAAAATTCAGTTCTTTACTTATCCTAAGTAAAATGAAAATGAAAATAAACAATTTAAAAAAAAATGCCCCCCCCTCCCTATTTTGAAAATATAAACGTTGGGTGTATAATTTCTTGTCTGTGAGAGATAAATTAATATTTGCAATATGAGACGACATAAAATAAATTTTAACTTAAGAATATTTACTTTGGATAAAGAGTCGGAGTGTAGAGTTTATCAAAATTATTAAACACACACGCACAAAGAAAACGTGTGATTCATTTTAATTTCTTTAAGAATTTTCAAACTGCAATGTGTTTTACAATTTCTGGAAAATTACATAAGAGTTTGGCTTTTATGAATCATACAGCACAAAAACAAATACGACAACAACAAAAAAAAAAAATAAATAAATAAAAATAAATAAATAAATAAATAAAGCCAAAGGGCATTTAATTTTAAAAACATGGATGTAATCTAGAGCGAGGAAGAGTGAAAAAGAAAACTGATGAGTGGTTTTGATTTGAGGAAAACACAATAATAGTACTTTACTACAAACATATTTTTAAGAATGAAATGAAAAAGTAAAAAATGAAAAAGTAAAAAAATGAATAAAAAAGAAAAGAAAAAAGGAGATAGAAAAATAAATAAATAAATTTGTGTCTCGGTTTTTTTTCTTTTCTTTTCTTCGTTGGAAGCGAAGCGATTCATTGATAATTTACTAGTTTATATTATGAAAGTGAAAGTGAAACATGACAACCACTATCAACAACAACGGGACAAATTCACCAGGTGATTGTTGACGGGACGGACGACGAGATTGTTCACACAATTAATCCCATTATGACAAAGGAAAAGGGTGACATTCTTTAACAGAATAGAAAATAAAACAAAAAACGTAAAGTGATATTAACCTGGTTGTTGATTTTACCCTGGAGCTTGTAGGTTTTTAAGCAAAACGAGAGACCAGTACTAGAATTATTTTCTTCTTTCGTGAATCATGACATGATGATGGGGTGACTCAACAACCGAGCTTTAGAATAGAGAGGGAATTATTGGGGTCAATGATGATCATAAGAAATAATTTTTCTCTGGAGAACTACCTCTTTTTGAAAAATGTTATTTATTTAATGAAAGAAAAAAAATGATGGAAAATGTCCTATATAAAAAATTAAATACAATAGAATTGCAACAGGTGTGGCGTGAAAAGTTCAAATATCTGTTATTAATAACCATAAGCAACAATTCAATTAACGTAATTTAAAAAGAATAAATAAACATATTGTTAATGTTAAAGTAGTTAAGGTAGAATTAAAGAAAGACACCTGTCTAAGTCTATGAATTTAACGATTTTGACTTAATTATATTTATTTCCATATCAAAATGTTCAAAATGAAGAAAACGATAAAAAAAAAAAAAAAAAAAAATGAAAATAAAAATACAATAAAAAAATAACCTACTTTTCTTATCCTTTGTGTAAATTATCAATGAATAACAAAATCCTCGTAAATTATCAATGAATAACAAAAAAACAAAACAAAACAAAAAAATAAATTCCTCTTTAATTTTAATTTTAATTTCACTACTCAATCTTGTAATCAATTATCTCTTCCGTTTTCCAAATTGTTCAGCTTAAAAATTCATTTTATGGTGCGTATTAAAAAAAAAAAAAACAAAAAAAAACGTATCTCTTTTCAAAGCTTTTTTGGCGTTTCGCAAATTTTTCAAAAGAAAAATATACATATATAATTTTAAATGCAAATAAAATATTGGATCTTCAGAAAAACTGTTCTTGGTTTTACTTTTTTAAAAATCTATATTTGCAGTGCATGTAAATATCAACAAAATGGTTTTGAGTTTTAAAGACAGGTTTTTATGAAAATATTTTTTTTAACTTGCACTTAGTTAAGTAGATGGAATTTTTAAACGGAGAAAGACTGAAACATTTTTTGTAATTGCATAAAACATTAAATTGAGCTACAAAGAATTAAACATTTAAAAATCAACAGTATTATTATGATTTAGCAAAACTGTCTTTTTTTCTTTCATTAAAAAAAAATATTTTCAGGAAATAAATACTGCCGTTAGAGTAATTTATTTTTTAAATCTGAAAACCCCAAAACAAAATGCAGATTGTAAAATTTGAAACCCTTCTTCACACCCGATTTAAGATTTGCTTGTTGATTAAAAAAAAAAAAAAAAAGAAAAAAAAAAGGAAAAAACAAACAAACTTGGGAGTTGGAGGGAGGCCATGCTTAAACGGATTAAAAACAATATTTTATCAGATTTATCAAAAAGCCGGTAAGCCTCCCTATGTATACATAGATATAAGTATGTCAGTAGCGCGTGGATAGTTGATTGATTGATTGATTAAGTAAACACACGCACTTACACGTTTTTGGTTGGGGTCGACGAGGAAAGAGAAGGAAGAGGAAGGATTCCCTTATCATAACAATAAAAAAAAATAAAATAAAAAAGCGTGAGTATTTTCCTGAATGAATAAATATGGAAGCAGAAAAATGACGAGAACAATTTTTTCAAGAACTGCTGAACTTGATCGGAGACATTGAAATAAGTCAAATCCTAGACAAACAAGAATAAATAAGATTTCTTTTTTTTATGATTATAATCATATTGAATAGTTGAGTAATAAAAGAATTAAAATTCTTTTATTACTCAACAATGTGTAAACAACATAAAATAAATAGAATTAAGTTGAGAACTAGGCATAAGTATCTTTAATATTCTGATTATTATACGTTTTTCTGGGAAAAACTAAGGTGTATCATTCTTGAAAAATCCAACTGAAGCTACAAGGAAATTTCCCCGTGATAAAAAAAAAAAGAAATTATCTTATCAAAAAAAAAAAAAAAAAAAAAAAAAAAAAAAAAGAAAAAAAATTTTTATAATTCTCACAAATGTATCATCTGAATATAATTAAGTAATAGAAATATTTAAAAAAAATAAAATAAAATAAAACATTTTCCTTATCTTTCAATTTAAACTTAAACTGTTTCTCAAACTATTTTTCTGTAAAAATTACATGAAACGCACTTTAGAATTTTTTATCATTTTTTCTTCTTATCTTACAGAAGCAAAACTTAAGTACATTAAAAACAGCGTAGAATTTGAAAATAAAATAAAACAATTTGTTTGCATTTAAATATTAGCAATTATAGGCTACCATACTGGAGAAATGTGGATTTATCCTAACTCATGTTAGCTCATTTGTCAAAAAAAAATAATTAAATAAAAAGAGGTTAGTCAAAATGCCAAAAATGAGAAAAATACCTTAAATTAGTAAAATCATGATGCCTCTCTCCAGCGTCAGTATTTTCCCCACTTGTAATTCAGTTAATCCGTGGATAAATAATTATAATACTTTCAACTGCTGTTGGGACAGCGGCAATAATCTAATTGACTTGTCGAGTTTGTTATTCCGATTGCATACAACCCGGAAGTAGACAATTGACTGCACTACCCAACGGAAGTGACGTTAATGCGTCGCCCTCGATTCCATTTACGTTTGGCACAAGACCAAGAGGAAGGAGGTTTTTAGGGGAATAGAAAGATAGTGTTGCATAACTTCTAAGTAGGGAAGGCCCACCTGCGCGTTTAAAAAAAAAAATTTTTCCATCGACGATTATGTTTCATTTTCAAAACATTAAAAAAAAAAATTAGTATCAAATTTACACTAAAGTTTATCATCAGGGATTTACTTGTGGCACAAGTATGAGACACCCAGTTAGAATCCAACTCATTATCAGTAGTCTGCTAGCTTAGGTCGCTTGTTTATAATTTTACATAGCAAAGCAATGGCCCTGCGAGACTAGTTTGCTAACACCACGACAATATGCCTGAAACTTTATTCATTAAAGCATATGTGCATAAAACGTGAATATATTTTTGCTGTGGAGTGAGAACTTTAGTAAATCTACCATAATTTTATGACAAGCAGTGGCAGATAAGCTGCTACCCTCATGGTCAACCTCGACGGAGTCTTGCAGTGTATTTTATTTTTGTGTATGTATATATGTCTAAATATTGAATTAGATACAATAATTAATCCTAAGGGCGAACCTGTGTGCGTATGTGCACGCATGCACACATTTTAGTATATTTGTTTTATTTATATTTACATCAAAATAAAGATGAATTGAGTAACAGACTGTAACTTCCGCCTGGTCCGGTCAGGAATGAATTCTTCTGAAACAAAATTATTTGACTTTAAAACTCTATAGATTATATAATTTCTTTTCATTTTGTATTATGATAAATTTTAAAGTTCCTAAAAACCTTAGAGATATTTTCTTTTAAAAATATTAAAAAATTTTAATTGAAAGAGATTCATTGAATGTTCAGCTCATCTGTTGTGATGAAAACCTGACCAGACCAGACCAGACCGGAAGATGGAGATTTCGACTGGATGTGTTTTCAAAAACAAAAGAGTCATTGACTTTGAGATTGCGGCGTGATTTTTTATTTAAAAATGTTATTTAGGCAGTTTTTGCGGTTCCCTTTCTTTCGATGGAAACCGATGAGGCGGTCTCCTTCAGGTTTTTGTTCAGAGATTTTTTTAATTCAAATTTTCCTAATATCTAACCATTCATATTATTGTGCATTTATTTTGTTCGCTTTCTTTTTGTTTTTGTCGTCTTAAAAACAACAGAATTGCAAAATTACCAAAACAAAAAATTGGAATTAAACTTTTATTTTTGAGAAGTTGTATTAATTTTGTTTTTTCGAAATATTTAAAAAAATATAGATAGCATTGATCGTCGACGATAGAGTGGAAATTGAAAATTGTTGGTAAACAAACAAACAATTAAAAAAGTAAACATTAAACGAATCGTGTAAAAACTCTCCAGAGTTACTGATTACTACTGTTATAGTAAAAGTAAATTAATCATTGAATAACTCATTGATTAACTCAAATGGAAAAAAATAAATAACAATTTTATATTTCTTTATTAAAGAACGATACAAAAACAAACATTAAAATTCCACGATTTTGCTCTTTTTTTAAAAAATTTGATTAATTTTAGTATTATTTTAATTTTATTTTTTATTTATTTATTTAAAGTTCAATAATAACAGTAAAAAAAAAAATAAAAAAAAACAAAAAAACTATCAGATGATTTTAGAAGAATTTTCACTTCTATACGAAGCGGGAATGTAAAAGTTTTTATCAAATTCAAGATCGATCAAATCTCATTTAAAACTAAGATTTTTAAGTCTCAATCGAAAGAAGCAGAATGTGTGTGTGTGTGTGTGTGTGTGTGTGTGAGAGAGAGAGAGAGAGAGAGAGAGAGAGAGAGAGAGAGAGAGAGAGAGAGAGAGAGAGAGAGAGAGTCTCTACAGAAAGTAAACAAAAATTGAATTGCATTGAACAGTTAAATTTATTTTTACAGCATTATTGTGGGGATTCATAGAATATTTTTTGTGCTATTTTAGGAATGAAAATTTGGAATACATTCGCCCTGTCAGCGAGGTTTAGAATACACTCACTACACCCACCCCCCAAAAAAAAAAAAACAAAAAAAAAACAAAGAGGTGTTCTGGGTATGCCACTAAATTACATTTGACGTCGAGGCTCCAGTTCTGGAGCCCTGGGGAGTGAGAAATATCTCTTCATTACTATTTACCCCCATGTCTACTCTTATCCTAGCCTTTCGGGTGGGGCTTTAGAATACACTGACTGCACCTCTGCAGAGGTAAGACCCCACCCACCCCAAATAGGGTCACCTGTTAGCCGTAGGTGGCAACCATTCCATGACATGCAATGCTTTAGGTAATAACGACCCAGCTCAGTCTATTCAAAACTATCCATCTTCATATCTATCTATCTATCTATCTATATCTATCTATCTATCTCAATTTGTTCATATTTATCTATATTACTTTAAATACTAAGATTTTTTTTATTTTATTCATGTTTGTTTAATGTCTTGTTTTTAGTTTGAATAAACAAGAATTACGACAAAAAAAGATGCGACCTCCCCCCAAATACATTTACTTGTCGAAAATATCTATCTATCTCCATTTGTTCATATCTATCTATATTATTTTATTTGTTTATCTATCTATCCATCTCAGTCTATTCCAAACTATATATCCATCTTCATATCTAAACAAGAATTACGACAAATTACGTCTACAATAAATAAACTCTGGGGAGTGTGGAATACCCCTTCATCACCATTACTCCCAGGTCAACTCTGCCCCGGAGTGGTAGTATCTTATAGAGTCCCATCTATGGGTTAAATAGAAAAATGTGTTAATAAAAAAATTGAGTATCCATTAAGAATGAATTTATTTCAAAACTTTGCATTAAATAGTGAAAAATGTGTTTTAAAAAAATTGAGTTTAAAAAAAAAGAAATTGAGTACCCATTAAGAATGAATAAAACAAAACGTTTTTGCCATAGAATAACCCAACAAGGGTTGAGATGCCGTAAAATCCAACCAACCAGAAACCACTCTTATCCGGAGTAGTAGTACCCCACGAATAGTATTTATGATAAATTACCAAGGAACTCTTGTAACCTAATTCCTGGAATTCTGGCTATCATGCATCACCGCTTCACTGCATTAATGTAGTATTATCTAGGTTTTGTTCCAGTACTTGCTGTAAATTCTTTTCTACTTATACACAGATGTGTGTTTGTTTGTTTGTTTTGTTTTACAGCATATCAACCACAGTGGGTTATTTAATGCCAGCAAAGTTTGAAAAAATTCATAGTGATAGTTTGGAAGAAAATTGTTAAAACTCAATTTTTTTTGTAAATATATTTACTATTAACCCATAGATGGAACCCTAATAGGTACTACATTCCAGGTCAGAGTGGACCTCGGAGCAATGGTAATGAAAGGGTGCTCAACATTTCCCAAACCTCCAGAACTGGAACCTCACCATCAGATAGAGTTTAATATCATACCCAGTACATGTAGACCCTCAGCCACACCTTCTAGCACCCATATGATAAAAACGGTTGGGGCTTGCCACAAGGTCAATAGGGTTGGGGCAATCATATAGGTGCTAGGGCTTGACATGACCAGCCGATTAATCAGAGGGGGCCTCTCCGACCGCCCGTCTAGCCAAAGTAAGGGCCAAAGTGGAGTGTTGCATGTCATGGACTGCTCAGCCACCTGGGTTCCATCCTTAAGCATCATGGGGTGCCACCCATGGTCAACAGGTGGGTCCATTTGGGGGGGGGGGTCTTACCCCTCTGCAGAAGTGCAGTTGGTGTATTCTAAAGTCCTGGCCGACAGGGCTGTACATGTGTCTCTGTCATATTTACCCTCTTGGGAAGGCATTGTGTAATCACAGTTTTTAATTAACAAACAAGACTTTGCTTTGTTTAGAGCTCTTTTTTATTTTATAAGATCTAGATCAACAAACACGTGTGAGAATTTACCTTCAATGTCCAGAGTGTCATTATGATCTGTTCTGTTCAGCACCCAACTAAAATCTGGCTTTTTAAAACTTTCTCATGTTCATAGTATTGTCTGTTCTCTTCAAACACTCAGTCCAGACTGCCCAAACTTTTCACTGTCTCTTTCACACTTGTCACTGTTGACACTCTTCAAATTCAGTAAAAATTTTGAAAAAAAAAAAACATTAATTTAAAAAGTTGACTATTAAATCTGCATTAAAGTATGAAAAAAAAGATTTTTTTCTCAACAAAACTAATGCTATTTGTCTGAATTTTTGAGATGAGACTTGATAATTTGTATCATTTGGATTTTTTTTACTGTTCTCCTCATCTTTATTGTTATATACACAACGTTTCAGCCAGTTGGACACATGGTGCAACAGATTTGCTGCTGATTTTGGGAAAGTTTATAAATAAAAATGGTGATTTCTCATAATCTTATACTATAATAAGTCCAACATCCTCTCCATGTGGAAACATCTGAAGGTGCTGCAAACAATCATATGATCAGTATGTCTCCATGATGGATGATAAGCAGTTGTCGTGGTGATTCAGGATGATGTCATATTTGACATCCTCTTCTCCAACCAGAATTATTCAACCTCATTTGTTGCAGGTGCTTTGAATGGCTGGGAATGCTTGACAACTGGCCATATGTCAGACTTGATGATCACTTTTCTTTTCCATTTGTCCTGGTTATGACGTTAAACTGCATCTAGTAGTGAGGTTCCAATTCTAGAGCTCTGGAGAGTGTGGAGTACCTCTTCATCGCCATTACACCCAGGTCCACTCTGACCCTGAATGGTAGTACCTGTTAGGGTCCCATCTATGGGTTAAATGGAAGAAAAGTTAACAAAAATGTTGTTTTTTTTAAATTGAGTTTAATCAAAAAAAAAAAAAAATTGAATATCCATTAAGAATGAATAAAACAAAACGTCTTTGACATAAAATCACCCAACAAGGTTGACATGCCATAAAATATCAACCAACCAACCAACCAATATCTCTTATATTCGTTCCAAAGTATACTTAAAAGCAGTGCATGCTGTGGATATAAGGGTGAGTTGCGTGTAGCATACTCTTGGAGGTATGCTATTATCTGTCTTTTGACATTTTGATTGAGCCTGCAGAACTGGCTAACTCCTGCATTGCCATTACCCGTAAAATACACTTGCACATATTTGGACTCTTCATCTAAAAGTGGTCACACGCTATCCAAGCGGTGACAGCACTGCCTCTGGATCTTGTATGTGGTAAAGAAGCTTCATTCCATCAAGCCTTTGTCCACACATCATAAATTGTAGAATAATCATATTAAATTCCAATTACTGTCGAATTGGTAAAACAAGGCAACAAGTAGTTGTAACTGAATATGAATCTATCTTGCTGCATACTACTGCAGAATGCCAGGGTATTTATGAAGCCTCCTAACATCATAGAAACCAAGCAGCCAATCAAGACTCAAGGAATGGAATCACCCAAATACATGAATGGACTATTCTTGAGTCCCATAAGTACCAGCAATCTTGGGCACTAGTTCAGTTGTGCTTAGCCAGTTGCTGTTGTCCAAACCAACAGTATACTGACTGACTGACTTCAACAGTCAATTGGGACTTACTGTTGGCCAATGTGTGTGTTAGGTAACCTAACGAGTTGCTAAATAGTTGCTCCCCTTTTATCATTAAGGGACTGACGGGAACCCGGATATGAGAATTCTGCCATTTTACATTGGACTGGGGTTTTGGACAGTACAGACGTGCAGCAGCAACCTGAATTAGTGACCATGTGCGTCAGCACGGTTAGGCTAGTTTAAGTCACTTTTAGGGTAGAACCATTTTCTACCCAGTGTTAAATAAGGACTCTCAGCAGAGAGTCAACAGACAAGGCCACTGGCCCCATGTGTAAACACATGCATAACACAAAGGACGGCCTATGTGTGACCACACATGATAACCCAAAGACATGAATGGACTATTCTTGAGTCCCATAAGTACCAGCTATCTTGGGCACTAGTTCAGTTGTGCTTAGCCAGTTGCTGTTGTTCAAACCAACAGTATACTGACTGACTAGCTTCAACCGTCAATTGGGACTTACTGTTGGCCAATGTGTGTTTGTTGGAAATGGATTACTTTTTTGTAGTAATAATCATTGGTAGTAACTTCACAGACCATTGCTACTACTGTAACTGGTAGTGATCTGACTGTTGATACTAACATTATACAAACTTCTGGTTCCATGGTATCCATGGAACTGTGGACAAAAAAAGGATCCTATTACATGAATGGACTATTCTTGATTTCCATAAATACCAACTGTTTTGGGCTCGGGTTCAGTTGTGCTTAGCTAGTTGCTGTTGTTCAAACCAACAGTACACTAACTCACTTCAACATAAATGATGCACTGTACTTCCAGATTTTACCACAAAAGTGTCTTAGCCTTTCAAGTGTCATTTGTAAGGAGCTGCTTCACTATGTATGGAGGATCTTGTCTCAAATCTCACCCTCCCTCCCTCCAGTGCTTGGAGACTCACCTGGCCACTTAATGTCTCTACAGTATACACACACATTATCCATGTGTCCTGGGTATGACATTAAACTGCATCTAATTGGGGAAGTTCCAATTTTGGAGCTTTGGGGAGTATGAAGCACTCCTTCATTGCAATTACTCCCTGGTCCACCTTGACCCATATCCCAACCCTATTGCCCTTATGGCAAGCCCCAATCCCTTTTTATCATATGGGTGCTAGAAGGCGGTGGCTGCGGGTCTACATGTCCTGGGAATGACGTTACTCTATCTGATGGTGAGGTTCCAGTTCTGGAGGTTTTGGGAATGTGGAGCACCCCTTCATCACCATTGCTGCCTGGTCCACTCTGACCCGGAGTGGTAGTACCTGTTAGGGCCCCATCTATGGGTTAAATAGAAAAATGTATTTAAAAAAAAATTGTATTAAGAATTGATTTATTTCAAAACTTTATCGGCATTAAATGACCCACTGAGGTTGATATGCTCTTCCAATCACCATTGCTACTCTGACCAGAGTGTAGTACTGTTAGAGTCCATCTATGGGTTAAATAGAAAATGTATTTAAAAAAAATTGTATTATCCATTAAGAATTAAGAATTTCAAAACTTTATCGGCATTAAATGACCCACCGAGGTTGATATGCCGTAAAACAAAACAAACCAAACCTACATTCTGGGATATAACAGTTGGGTTGTTGGCAACTAAACTGGCACCCCACCACACACATGTTGCTTGTCAAGTGTGTGGTCACCTAGCATCACTAAAAACAAGAGCTGTCAAAGAGCAGATGAGCTCCAAGGGAGCCAACAGTCCATCCACATGATAGATTGCGGTACTTACTACTCACATAAATCCCAATACAATCTGGTGCTAGACTGTAAATGCTGGGGCTTCCGGGGAGGCTTGTCTTTCGTGAAGTGACTCAATACTTACCTGAGTCAGCACCCTGCAGCAGTTCGGCAGACCAGTCATCTCGGACTTTCCCTGCCACTGGCCCAACTGCCGGACTGCCAAGACAGTAGACAGAGGTCTGTGCATCCTCTTTCCACTTAAAATATCTCATGCACAAGTTTCACTCCATGTTGAGTGAGGTCATTGTCATCTGATGTATCAGAACAGTATACAAATGAGTTTTCTCCTTTTTAATTGAAAATATCCGGATTTTCACTCTGGGAACAGTAACAACTTTTTCTGTGTGAGTGTCCTTGTGTTATTTTTACTTATGTTTTTTGCTATGCAGTGTAACTCTCACATTTGAAATTTTATACTTATTTGCTTCCATAATTTTTTATCTGATGTCTGTATTTCAAAATGTTTGAAAAAAATCAGTTATCCCCCCTTTAACTTGACAAAATGAATATACTTACTTAATTAGATATATGGTTCTGTAAAAATCTTGTCATCCTGGATTCCTGCCTTTATTTACGCTATGTTTTTCCTTGACAGTAACAAGCGTAAAACAGGCCCAGTTTAGATATTTACTGGGGTTTATTTCTCACTTTTTATTGGCAAATTTAGATTGTGAAAGTCTTTGCCACATTTTTTGTGGACACAGTTTGAGCATTTAACCTTGCTTGCTTTCATAGTGGCATTGCTTTCTTTGGTTTTGAGAAGAAAGCACACCATTAGATATGTCTTTAAGTAGGAAGAATCCAAGACGTCTCTGGTGCAGCATCTGTAGAATAGAGAATCTTCAAATCTCAATCATTTCCTGGTTCATCCTTTTTTTTATTTAAAAAAAAATAATATTTGATTAAAATGTTTACTACTACTGCTACAACTACCGTGTAATCTATTTTTAATTTTTTTAATTTTTATTCTTTTATTAACTACAATTATGCTGCCTGCGTTTTTAATTTCTTTTTTTTTTTCATTTCAATTCATTAATTTTCCCTTTTATATTTTCAAGTATTTTACACTTAAATTGTTCAAATTGATAAAAACTCAAATTTTGCCTTTTTAATTAAATTAAAAAAGAAAGTGACGTTATTTTACAAAAGATTGTTTGTAATTCTAGATTCCCTTAAATATTGCCCATATATATATTATATATATATATATATATATATATATATATATATATTATACCAACCCCTCCGCACGAACAGGATGCGACACAAGGTCAATTTCTTAAGCAGAGTTTAACAGGTTTGAACTCAGATTTTTCCTTCTCCTAGACTGGTTACCTTGCCAACGTTAAAGAGCCAGTCTGCCCTGCTATTTATCCATAGCTGGAGGGAGAATTGGATTCATACCTTTCCCAAGGGTATTAGCGCTATGTGAAATTCAAACAGCTTCATCCAGGAATTGAACTCGGGTCGACGAGTCCATTTCCTATGACTCTAAAAATTAGACCATGCGCCTCCATATTGCCCATATATGTTATTTAAAAGTTACTTGTTACTACTATTATGACTGTGTAACTAATTCTTTTTATTTCCTTTTAAATCTTTGTTAAGTTTTTAAATGTCATCCTTGGCCAGTTGAAAAGGCTTAAAGTAAGTAAGTCCTGAGTTATGGAATCCTTTGGTAAGTGGTAAGTGTAAAGTCCTATCCTGTGTAGTGTTAAAGGTCCTGTGATTCAATCCTATGTCCGTCATCCACAAAGGTTCAAAGTAATTGTAGCCAGTATGCTTAGTATGCTCAGTTTAAGTATTGTCTCGGCAGCAGAGTACTGTCAGTGATTGGCCAAGAGTATGATCACATGGTTATCGCCGAGTCTATAAATAGGAGCGGGCGTCTAGCACACACCTTATATAAGAAATTTCTCAACAATCTTTAATTCTATTACTAATATGATGACAATGCAAACGATGTCTGCGTTATTGAATCTTTTTTTTCCCTTTTAATTCATGAATTTTTCTTCTCTTTTTTTAAAAGTATTTTATGCTTAAATTGATAAAAATTTTGCCTTGTTAATTAAATTAAGAAAGAATTGATGTTATTTTACAAAAAAAAATCTTTGTAATTTTGATATAAGATTCCCTTGAATATTGCCATATATGTTGTTTCATTAAAAAAAAATTTTTGAATATTGCCTTTTAACAAAGTAAACAACAACATTGTTATATTATTTCTTCCACCGCCATATCCAAAAGTTTGCACCATCTTGAATGAAGGTTTCAATTAGTGTGATATTGAAGCTTGAATGAAAGCTTCTAGTGCAATGACGAAACTTGAACCAAACTTCAATTAGTGTAATGTTTATGCTTGAATGAAATCTTCAATTAAAACAATGTTGAAGGTTTGCCTCAAATGCAAAATTTGTGATGTGGCATTATTGAAGTCAGTCAGTCAGTCTACTATTGGTTTGAACAATGTGACTGGTCAAGCACAACTTATATTTGAAGCACACTCATGTACTCACTCCAAATTCTTTATTCAAAAAATATGAAGTGAATCATGACTCGGCATATAGCCGGAAGGTTTAGTTTGGGGGGGGGGAGGGTAACAAAGCTGGTCATACCACTACATGGATCTATTTAGCTAGGTTCACTCGCCAACCGATCCATTCAAAAATAAACCTGGCATTCTCTCCTTGCACAGCCTACTTGCACCAAAATACCACTTTCGCTCTATGGCTTTATCCTACTTAAAATTTTCCCTTTCGAATGATTTAGGATTTTAAGCGTATGTTCGCTTTGTATGATTTAAGGGAGATGGAGGGGTTGGGGTAACAAAAAACAAAAGATTCCCAAGAAACTGAAAAATGTAACAAAATAAAATTGTGGGCCATTTTGGTTACCCCCTTTCCCTCTACTATTGTATAGGACCGCCGATTGTCTTTCGGTCTTTTCAAGGTTCGAAAGCAAGCCAATCGGTTCTTCTAAGATGGAGTGGGTGTCCCTAGTGGGTCTGTTGGTGAAAAAATTGGGGTTTCTCTTTAGGTGGGGTGGGTTTGGTTAACTAGAAAAAACTGACTTTCCAGGAATAAATATGCTAGGGTAAGATGGATGGCTTTATAAAAAACTGGGGTTTGGGGTCCTGGACTGGCCAAGCACAACTGAACCAGTGTCAAGACAAATGGTACTTATGGGAATTCAGAATAGTCCACTCATGCATTTGGGTGATTCCATTCCCTGAGTTCTGATTGGCTGCTTGGTTTGTATGAGCCTCTGAGGCTTAATAATATCCTGCCATTTTGCAGTAGTCTTTGCAGCAAACCAGATTCGTATTGGGCTACGATTGCTTGCTGTCTTGTCTTGCCAATTCGATGGCAATTGGAATTAGTATGATTATTCTACATACATCAATAGTGACTACATGAAAAAGTAACATAGTAGTGCTAGTGACATATGCACAATGTTCTATTTGTATATTTATTAACAATATTAGTAAATATTTTAGTCCTCTCTCATATGTAATCTATCTATCTATCTATCTATACATATATAAAACATATATAAAGGGCAGTTGTGAATCTGTATGTCTGGAGGAAACTTCGAAAATAAAACAATTGACGACAAAGTAAATAGATATACACATTGAATATCACCAGGGCTTGGTTTTTGAGCAAAATAATAGAGATTTGATTTATATATGTTAAGATAATTAAAAAATAAAATTTAAATGATAACAGCATGGATTTTTTTTTCATTTAATATTTTAGATAGTAGACATTAACATTTCTTTTCAGAGTAGCTGGATCAATGCAAGGTCTTTTTTTTTTACATAGGGATATAAATGGAGCATCCCGCGAGGATTCAACTCACGATTAAGTAATAATGGATCTGCAGAAATAACTTTAAAAAAATTCCATTCTACCCAGGCGATGCCAGATAACTGCTGCTATTACATATATAAAGGGCAGTTGTGTGTATGTGTATGTCCAGAGGAAACTTCGAAAATAAAACAATTAATGACAAAATAAATATATATCTACACATTAAATATCACCAGTTTTTTGAGCAAAACTAATAGAGATTTGATTTATATACGCCGGGTAGCCGCTGCTAGTATACTTATATCTATCAGACCATATAACCTTAAGGCACCCTTTTTGATCTGGATTAAGAAAGGACATATTTTTTCATTTACACCATCAATATCTGGTTGTAGGGTTAGGGGTTAGTTTTATAATTAAAAAAAAAAATCTAAAAATCATCTTAAAACAACCAGATATTGACGATGTAAATGAAAAACATGTCCTTTCTTAATCGAGATCAAAAAGGGGTGCCTTAAGGTAATATGGTCCTATCTATCTATAAAATATAAGTGTCATTCAATCAAATAAGAATTTTTTTGAAAAAATAATTTTTTGGTGCATATCGCATAAATACCTCCTGCCCGTAAAAACGTTAAGTGGGTGCTTGCTGAAAAATCCACCCCCGTTATGATTGAAATCCTTAGCTGTTTGAAGGACAGTTGTTTTGAATTAAAATAAAATGAAAATACCGAAAAAAAAAAATATCTTAAAGGGATTGGGAATAAAATATTTACATTTACTTGTCACCTGGGTGGTGGCTTACTTTTAACACCTTCAAACACGAAAAAAAGTTATTTGTCGATAAAAATGCCTTCAAACCGCTAAAAGAAATATTTTAAAGAGGGTGAGGGTTAGAATATTTACATTTAATTGTCAAGAAAAGACTGGGGAGGAGTAAAATAACACTTTCAATTCGCATTAACTTTTTGGGAAAAACGCCTTCAAACAGCTAGGGAGTTCAATCGTAGCGCAAGTTGTTTTTTTCAGCAGGCACCGCTTAGCATTTTTTAGGGCAGGAGGCCAGGACGCATTTATGCGATAATACCCATTTTTTTTTCCATAAATGTAAACGCATAGTTTGGAATTGGTTTATAGAAAAAATAATTTGAATCTTGCAAAAATATTGGTTTTGAGGCTATTCAAATTGGAGGCAAATCAAATAGAAAGCTCCAGGCATGAACAGAGGTCGGTCATCAAATTTTTGGTGGCTGAAAATTGCAAACCATGTGAATTTCACATGATGTGTACGGAGAACCACGTTTTAATAAAAAAGAAAATCTTTACAAATGGGCTAAACATGAGTTTGCCACTACAAACCTGGGTAAAAAAAATGGTCCATGGAGTGGAAACACATTGACTCTCTGGTAAAGAAAAAGTTCTGAGTGCAGCAGTCAGTAAAGAAGTACTATTTCTCTGAATTTTGAGATGAGGCTTGATAATTAGTATTATTTGGATTATTTGGGCTATTGTCCTCATCTTTATTGTTATCTGCACTATTTCTCTGAATTTTTGAGATGAGGCTTGATAATTAGTATTAATTGGATTATTCGGGCTATTGTCCTCATCTTTATTGTTATCTGCACTATTTCTCTGAATTTTTGAGATGAGGCTTGATAATTAGTATTATTTGGATTATTCGGACTATTGTCCTCATCTTTATTGTTATCTGCACTATTTCTCTGAATTTTTGAGATGAGGCTTGATAATTAGTATTATTTGGATTATTGTCCTCATCTTTATTGTTATCTGCACTATTTCTCTGAATTTTTTAGATGAGGCTTGATAATTAGTATTATTTGGATTATTCGGACTATTGTCCTCATCTTCATTGTTATCTGCACTATTTATTTGAATTTTTGAGATGAGGCTTGATAATTAGTATTATTTGGATTATTCAGACTATTGTCCTCATCTTTATTGTTATCTGCACTATTTCTCTGAATTTTTGAGATGAGGCTTGATAATTAGTATTATTTGGATTATTCAGGCTATTGTCCTCATCTTTATTGTTATCCGTAATGTAGCAGTAACAATAAAGGCAATAGTTTAAATAATCCAAATAATACTCAGTAAAGAAGGTCATGCTGACAGTCTTCTGGGACATGAAATGACCCATCACTATGGATTTCCTTGAAAAAGGTGCAACTGTGAACAGTGTTTTCTATTGCCAACTCCTTAGGAAGAATTCCCTTTATTTATTGAACTAGAAGCGGCTACCTAGCGTCATCTGGGTAGAGGGGGGAAGCAAAAAAGTTAGTCTCGCAGATCCATTATTATTAAATCACGAGTTGGATCCTGGTAGTATGCCCCATTAAAATCCCTATGTAAAAAAGAGACCTTGCATTAATCCTGCCACTACCAGGATCCAACTCGTGATTTAGTAATAATGGTAGTACACCCCATTAAAATCCTATGTAAAAAGAGACCTTGCATTAATCCTGCCACTACCAGGATCCAACTCGTGATTTAGTAATAATGGTAGTACACCCCATTAAAATCCCTATGTAAAAAAGAGACCTTGCATTAATCCTGCCACTACCAGGATCCAACTCATGATTTAGTAATAATGGTAGTATGCCCATTAAAATCCCTATGTAAAAAGAGACCTTGCATTAATCCTGCCACTACCAGGATCCAACTCGTGATTTAGTAATAATGGTAGTATGCCCCATTAAAATCCCTATGTAAAAAAGAGACCTTGCATTAATCCTGCCACTACCAGGATCCAACTCGTGATTTAGTAATAATGGTAGTATGCCCCATTAAAATCCCTATGTAAAAAGAGACCTTGCATTAATCCTGCCACTACCAGGATCAACTCGTGATTTAGTAATAATGATAGTATGCCCATTAAAATCCTATGTAAAAAAGAGACCTTGCATTAATCCTGCCACTCTGAAAATAAACGTTAATGTCTACTATTCAAAATATTTAATGCAAGAAATATAACGTTCTGTTATCATTTAAATTTTATTTTTAATCCTTTCACAAATATAAATCAAATCTTTATTATTTCTGCTCAATAACCAAGCCCTGGTGATATTTAATATGTATATATATATATTTACTTTGTCGCTAATTGTTTTATTTTGGAAGTTTCCTCCGGACAGACGTATACACACAACTGGCCTTTATATATGTATAGATGATCCTTGTATATATAAGAACATCAGGTGTATCTATCTTAATCTCTTCCTATCCACTTATCTATCACAGTCTTTTCAAATGAGGGTAATCTCAAAGGTAAGGTCTCCAAAATATTTAGAAATCACAGAAACGTTTATTGTCAGTTTTATAGTTTATATAATTTCAAAGTTTGAACATGCATCTATTTTCTATATAATCGCCATTTCGGTCAATGCATTTTTGATAATTTTATGCTAGGAATTTAGCCAACTAAAGGTGAAAATTACCTTTGGGATTACCCTTATATATATATATATATATATAAACATGAGATGTATCTGTTCTAATCTCTTCATGTCCATTTGTTTATCTGTCTTTTTATATCTTAATATTTGTATTATCTGCGTTATTCGGACTATTGTCCCCATCTTCATTGTTATTTGTACAACGTTTCGGCTGATATACCCTCCGGCCTTCTTCAGGTATTTCTTGTCGGACTCGGGAACCTTCTTTTCGAACTCGGGAACTTTCTTGTCGTATTCGGGAGCCATCATGGAACTTTGAATACAACAAGAAAGTTCCCGAGTTCGAAAAAAAGGTTCCTGAGTCTGAGAAGGTTCCCGAATCCGACAAGAAATACCTGAAGAAGGCCGGAGGGTATATTGGCCGAAACGTTGTACAAATAACAATGAAGATGGGGACAATAGTCCGAATAACGCAGATAATACAAATCTTCAAGCCTCATCTCAAACATTCAGAGAAATATCTTAATATTTATTTATCTACCAATAAATGCAGTATTAATGCACTATAGTGCGCAAGAGATAATATTGTTAGATTACATATAAAAAGCATTACAGTTCACGGAAATACCTGAAACCTTTGTGACAATAAGGGTTAGAGTAAGGCTACTTAGAGCGTTTCTTGTAGATTATGAGTTATCTCCCTTGGACTATTTCAAAAGAAGGAACTCTTTGGCAAAAGAGAAAGAAAGTTAATTGTCAACAGACTATATAAACGACGATCGTCCACCATTAGAGTGACTGCCATTCAACTTTCTTTTGACAATTGATAGCAGAATGCGACCCAGTTGTGGGATAATTTATATCGTTTTGTGTTTTACACATTGCCACCTATACTGTGTCTCGAGATTACTCATAATATACATTTCTGACATCTAATGCTCTTTACATGTAAAATGCAATTAATAATAGGGCAATTCCATGTCAAATCATCCAGAAAAAAGTAAAATTGTCACCCACCCCCCTTCAATTTTTCTGAAATTTTGTACAGTTGTGCAGAAACCAAACTATCCTTTTAGTACAAATAATGTTCAGTAGATGTGAAATAATAATAGAAAAAAATCTTTGTCATAGATGCAGTGCCACATCAGGATATTGATCTTGCTATGAAAAAATAAAAATAATCCTCAATAACTTAAAATTGGTTAACTTTCAGACTTTTTCAATAGCATTTTTAGATTCCTTGGGAAAAAAATGCTTTTATAAACCAATTTTTAGGAGTAGGGAAGCTATAGAACACATTTTACAGATAAAAATAGATGTAAAAAAGTCGCCATTTTTCGTGACCCCCTCAAATTTGGAGAGCTAAAAATCCAAATAACTCTGACAATTTTTGGAATTGGAAGCTCAAATTTTGGGGATTGTCTAACTTTAACATAGTCCACACCCGTACAAAATTTTAGAAAAATTGCAGGGGGGGGGGGTGACATGGCCTGGATGATTTTGTGTGGGTAGGTCAAAGTGACCTCCCTTGATTAAAAGTAGCTTTGAGTGATCGTTCTTAGTATTATGCAGATTTTTATGGTAGGCCGTCAATAGGGGCTACTTATAGACGGGTGGAAGCTGCCATTTGCATTCTAGACCAGGCACGTCGCATATTACACCTCTTATAGATTTGACATGGAATTACCCAATATTATCTCTTGCGCACTATTGTGTATTTCTACCACAAATTCCTGCATATAAAGGAGAGAAAATTAAAGGCATTAAATCATTGTGTATGTGTATTTTCCTTATTGAAATAATTTTTTTTCCCATACAACAGGTTCTCCATTATGGCTACAAGTTCAACTTCATTCATCTTGTAGAGATGAAATTACAACTGTTGGATATATAAATAAAAAATGGACAATTCATTTTTCCTTGAATGGTATTCCGGAACCACAACAATCATCTGACCTCATCATTGCTAATGTTCTCAATCTACCAACAGTAAGTCATTTATATATTTACTAGCAGGACCCGTAGAATTTCCATGAAATGAACCAAAAAACAAGAAGAGATATTTAAGCCAGAAACAATGATTTGCAATTTCATTACATATAAATCCTACTGTTGCCTTTGCAATGAATAATACAAAAATAAAAGTGACAAAAACATGACTTGGAAAAAAAAGTTGGCTGTAAATAAAATTCGCCTGATGCTGGCTTACATAGTGTAAATTAAGGCAGGAGGCCTTGACAACATCAGATCAAAATTACCAAAATATCTTCCATAATTCACAATTTCGATATTACAAATAAAACAAACATGTAACTTCTTTTTTTTAAAAATTCATTTTAATTTTATGCTGGGCATTTAAGTGATACAAGACTAATTGGAATGTTTCATTTTTAAAATTGGTGAAATAAATTAGGACAGATAAGAAATTGCAATTAAGCAACACCAGATAATCTGTATTCACATTTTTACATTGCATCTAACGGGTCAGGTTAGCTCAGTCGGTAGAGCGTTCAGCTAGAAACCACAAGGTTCCTAGTTCGATACCGTTCCTCGCCAACTCAGTGTATGAGTAGCACAGGGATCTGTGCGGTAAAGTAAGGAGCTGATGGTACGTGTGCACTCCACCTCAGATGCCAAAATCAATCTCCTTGGTCTAGCGCTATTGAAAAGGGGATATACTCCCTCGCTGACTCGCTGATACCGACTTTACTTTTTTTTTTTACATTGCATCTTGGATGATTTGGACAGTCTCATTTTTAACCAGAGGGTGTTGCAGGATGATATCGGACAGAAGATTTAAGAACAACAGTATTAATATATATATATAGATTTTAATTTTTGTTTTTAATTCTAAACCCTGATGGTATGAAAACCAGATGGTGCAGTTTGTAATAAAGAAATCTACAATCTGATATCTGGGTTTGAGTTTGAGTTTTGTTTAACGGCATATCAACCTCTGTGGTTGATTTAATGCCAAAAAGGTTATTTTGGATTTCAGACTTTAAAGTAGTGGTTCTATCGAGATAATTGGTTATGTTCTGTTATATTTTGTTGAAAAGGTTGCTTTTTTTATAAAATTTAAAATGTTTTCAGGGTTTGTATTCTTAAAGATGTCTTTCAGGTTTCTTGCTTGATAGTAATTTGTGCGGATATGTTTAAGTCTGTTACAATTTAGAAGGATATCTGGTAAAAAATAATCTAAAAAAAGACCAAAGCACCTGTACTGTCTGAAAATAATCAAAGGTATCATGATGAATGGTCAAAAGGAAAAAAACGCAGAAAGAGTTGTCAAAGTTAACTTTGTAAAAAGTGTTCGATACACTACTAGGACCTAAAATGGCCGACTGCTCTGCCTGACGTCTAACTGCAAACTGGGGACTCTGAAAAAGGTCCCACGTGACTTCACATATTAGGCGGGCTTCTGTAATTTTCCATGGAAGGACCCGGCCATGATATGAAAAGTGTCATCCTCTCAGAATTACAGGGGATTGACAATAATCTTATGCAACCGCATAGATTATGTAACACTAACCCCTAACCCTAACCCCTAACAAACAACCGGATATTGACAGTGTAAATGAAAAACATGTCCTTTCTTAATCGAGATCAAAAAGGGGTGCTTTAAGGTCATATGGTCCTTTTTTCCTTTCTCTTTTCCCCAAGTCATTTTCTTTTTTCAATATATAATAATAATAATAATAATAATAATAATAATGTGTTTTAGCTTTACAGTGTTCCACCTGAGACACCTTTGACTGAAGATCAAGTGAATCAAGTGACACTAATGTGCGAAAAACGAATGCAACGGTAAGTAAAATGATTATTGCTTTATATTCTCTTCATTATGGACAGATTACAAATCTTGTTTGTCTGAACGAACAAAAACACACTGTGGCTCACACCACCATACAGATACCACACCCAAGCAAAGTACAAAAACTGATGGTTAGTTCATTATAATTGAGCAGAACACTCAGATTGAGACTCAGATTACAATAATAATAGGACTTTATTTGAATAGAATGAGCTCTGAGGTGAATAGATAGTGAACTTTGAAATATCCTATAATACAGGTAAAAAATACCAAGAAAATTTGGTACAGCCGTGGGAAAAGTGTGGTAAGCAAATAGTTAACAACCTGGTCTCACTACTGACTAGCGAGAATGAGATAGTGTGACAAATTTATAAAGTTACTAGATAAAACCTGTTGGGTCACCCATTCAGCTCTGGGTAGATGAGTGAGATTAGGGAAAAGGAAGTTAGCAAAGCAAATAAATTTAAAAAAAAAATGAATATGGCTGGACGAAACCTTAAAATCATTTTGTAAGTATTTGACCTCATTTAAGCTATGGGTCACTGGTTGTGAAATTTAGCATAGAAATATATTTCAAATTCTCCCAGCTCTCTCTCTCTCTCTCTCTCTCTACTCTCCAAAGAAACTAACATTATATAACGAGGAGGTAGTCAAGAGATACATAGAGGGAAAAAAGTGATAGACAGAGAGTAAAGTAAGAGATTGGTCGGTTTTTGACTTAATTGCAAATTACGACTAATTAGAACCAATTAAAACAGAATTTTTTTCAAACATAATTCAATCCAAAAAGTCAGGAATAATTTAGTATAATTTTTGTGTTATTTAATTAAACAGTAAAAAAGCCTTTAGGAAGCAAAAGTTGATTAACTCAGCTTTAGTATTGTTAAGTTTCTGACCACAATCTTTGGCCAGTTGAAAAGGACTTAAAGTAAGTAAGTCCTGAGCTATGGAATCCTTTGGTAAGTGAATAAGTCCTGAGTTATAGAATCCTATGTAGTATCAAAGGTCCAGTGATATAATCCTATGTTCCGTCGTCCACGAAGGTTCAAAGTAGTTGTGAGTAGCTAAGATCAGAACAGCCGATATAAATAACAATATCAGCAGCAGAGTACTGCCAGTGATTGGCCAAGAATATGGTCACATGATTATCGCCAAATCTATGAATAAAAGTGGGCATCTGGCACACACCTTATATACAGAAAAATCTCAACAAGTATAATAATATATTTGTTTTGTACATTCTATTGACTTTTGATGACTAAAGTGTAAATTCCTTTTCAGTTTTACTGTAGTTAAATACTTAACAAGACTTTACTTTCAAAGAAAACGTGTTATATTAATTTATTTTATTATTCTAATGTTTGTTTTTGTGTTTATAAGAATGAACTCTACTTTCACAGTAAAAATAGAAATGGACATTTTTCAGAAAATAAGGGCAGATAATCAACATTCCTATATTTTCAGCAGTACATAAACTATATTATTTTTTAAAGGAACATTAGCCAAGCCTTTCAAACATTTTATATCTCTATTAATAATGGAGATTCGCTTTCAGTTTTTGCCTGTAACAAAAACTATGTCACTGCTTACGTCACATTACCCCAAAACGTCATAACATAGAATAAATACACTCAAAATTTGAACATGCAACATTAGACAGTCCTCATTGTTTTTTAAAACAAGTTTTAATAAATACATGACTGGTATTATATATCTATATATAGTTTGTTTTATTTTAATACATATTTAAAGTTTACATTTCAAATGTTTTATTTTTTAATCTTTTAATGAATTTGATGATTTCTCTAACTTAGGGTACAAACTCGCTGACATTGAATTTTTAACTCCCACCCCTCAGGCAATATGTTTCAAAAATCTATTTTTACATCGCCTGGAGGGTGTTTTTTTATTTTGCTAGTAATAATAATAATTAAATTTATTGTGTACAGTGCTCAGGTGCAACACAACTCTTCAAAGTCTCATGTCTAGTACACAGAATAATGTATTAGTGTCAGGAACATGAACAGTGTACAGTAACAATATACATGTATGTGTAAGCGTGCGTGCATACGTGTGTGGATGGGAGTATCAGGTATAGTGTTGGCGAACTACGGGAAGCATGGAGGCTTTGAAAGATGCAGTATTTTGGCTGCCCACAATGGATGCAGGCAGCTTATTTCATGCCTTGGCAACTGAGAGTGAAAAAATGTTTCCAGAAGTCATGTGAGCATGCTCACATGTGTTAGAAACATGGAAATCAAAAAGGTGCTCAAGGTTGCTGTTGTTAAGATGATTAATGACCTTATGAGAATTTACCAGGTCAGTTACCAGATGCTGGAGTTTCAATGAATCCATTCCCAGGGCAGCAAGACATTCAGAATATGGCAGACACCTGATGGAGGGTATTCGTTTGGTTGCATGTCTCTGTACAGTTTCTAGGAGGTTAATGTTCTGAGCAAGATAGGGGTTCCAGACTGGTGATACAAATTCCAAGTGTGGCCGTACCATAGCTTTGTACAGCTTTAAATAGATAGCCGGTGAGCGGATGACAAAGGCCTTGCTGAGTGACGCCAGGACACCCTTGGCCTTCTTGACAATTTTAGAGATGTGTTTCGTCCAACGTAAATCACTGCTGACAGTAATACCCAGAATCCAAACTTGATTTAAATGTTCAGAGTTTAGGATTTATTGGAGGCTTTTGATTTATTTCTGTTATAGGTGACACACCCTATAAGACCAATGGAATGCACCAACAGATTACTATAAATAAACAGGGATAATTGTGGCTTAAAGCAAGCCAATGCGAGTGCCAGTAACTCTGTTCGTCGGACGTAATTTCCACATCTCTCTATTGTATTGTCTACTTTCTGTTAATACATTTTTCTACTTTTCGTTACCCGTTGTTTTGTTCTTATTTGACCCCTTAAAACCTCACAACAATTTCTTTATTTAAAAAATTTTTTTTGACTGAAACTATTCACACAATGGACTAAATTATCCGTATTTTATTATTTTGTAGACAGTTGGATTGAGTATTAAAACTTAAATACTTACACCTGGCAGAGAATGCATATTCTTGCTAGTTCCATTAACATTCAATCAAATTTCAATTATCAATCATACGTTCATTTCTCTTGAATTGCTTTAATGATAAAACCAAAAGTGAAAAACTCAATTTCTTCATCTCCTATTTTAATAATTCAAAATCTTTTACAGAATTCCTGTACAGTACATCATTGGAGAATGGGATTTTTGTGAACTGACTTTAAAAATGGTACCACCTGTTTTCATCCCAAGACCAGAAACTGAGGTATGCAACATCTAACTAAGAAATATATATATGTAGAATAATCATACTAGTTCCAATTACTGTCGAATTGGTAAGACAAGGCAGCAAGCAGTTGTAATTTAATATGAATCTGTTTTGCTGCATAGTTCCAATGAATCATTATATTTAGATATAGGTTACATGTTGGAGGTACGTGGTGTAATGGTTAGAGTCATAGGAAATGAACTCGTTGACCCGAGTTCAAATCCTAGACAAGACTATTTACATTTCACATAGCGCTAATACCCTTGGGAAAGGTATTCGTCCAACTTTTCTCCCTCCAGCTATAGGTAAATAGTAGGGAAGACCTTGGCTAGGTAACCAGTCTAGGAGAAAACTCTCAATTCAAACCTAACTTTGCTTAAGAAATTAACCTTGTGTCGCATCCTGCTCATGCAGAGGGGTTGGTAAATATGAATCTATACATATATAAAGGGCAGTTGTGTGTATATGTTTGTCCGGAGGAAACTTCGAAAATAAAACAATTAATGACAAAGTAAATATATATACACATTAAATATCACAAGGGCTTAGTTTTTGAGCAAAAATAATGAAGATTTTATTTATATTCGTGAAGATAATTACAAAATAAAATTTAAATGATAACAGCATGGATTTCTTTTTATTTAATATTTTAGATAGTAGACATTAACATTTCTTTTCAGAGTAGCTGGACAAATGCAAGGTCTTTTTTTTTACATAGGGATTTAAATGGGGCATCCCTGAGGATTCAACTCACGATTCAGTAATGATGGATCTGCGGGACTAACTTAAAAAAATCCCCCTCTACCCAGGCGACACTGGGTAGCCACTGCTAGTATTTAGATAAAGATTAAAGAAGGAATCCTATGGAGGATGTACGTATTTTAAAACAAAAAAATATTTTAGCCTTTTTTATTCTAATTCAACCCAAATTTATCTTTTTTTTTGTTTTTGATTTTCCTGATTTCCTATTTTCATTCTTATTCCAGGAACTTGTCAATTATATCCACGAACATTTCCGAGGTACGAGACATAAAAATAAACATGGAAAATTTTTAGAAATCGGCTGCGGTTCGGGTGCTATTAGTCTGTCCCTTTTAAAGAAACATCCTGAGGTAAATGGATTTCAATATAATCTTGTGGTAAAATAATTCAAATCATACATATCATAACTCTGTTTTCTTAACTCTTAACGTCCTATACTGCCTCATTCTGCCTGGCCAGAAGTCACGTTCATTTTCCTAATCTACCCCAAATGATAGCCTTTGTTTAAATGTAATATTAAACATATTTAGAAGTCTTTGATTTAAGGGAAATAACAGGTAACTTTAAATGAAAAGGCCATTTTTAGCCATTTTTTGATAAATCCTTATAAGAATGGGGCTCTATACTTTGTTTAAATGTAATATTAAACATATTTAGAAGTCCTTGATTTAAGGGAAATAACAGGTAACTTTAAATGAAAAGGCCATTTTTTAGCCATTTTTTTGATAAATCCTTATAAGAATGGGGCTCTAGACTTTGTTTAAATGTAATATTAAACATATTTAGAAGTCTTTGATTTAAGGGAAATAATAGGTAACTTTAAATGAAAAGGCCATTTTTAGCCATTTTTGATAAATCCTTATAAGAATGGGGCTCTAGACTTTGTTTAAATGTAATATTAAACATATTTAGAAGTTTTTGATTTAAGGGAAATAATAGGTAACTTTAAATGAAAAGGCCATTTTTAGTCATTTTTTTGATAAATACTTAAGGAATGGGGCTCTGGATTTAGAAAATTCTCAACAGGATGTTAAGAGTTAATAACGTTTTCCTCAATTTTTCCAACTTGTTTAAATGATATCCTGTGACTTCCAAGTGATGATGCCTCATCCAGCTCGACATCCATGCACATTTCCTTACCACGCCTTTCATCTAGTCAGAATACACATGCCTATATAAAAGCCGGTAATCTGAACATTAGCTACATAAATGGGAGTAACCTCCTCCTGTTTCTTTCACTTTGAGGAAGCTGTCTGTTTTAGTCGGCCATTTTCATTTCACCATAAATCTACACTGAAAATACGAATTTGTTCAAATCAATACAACTGAATGTTTTAACACGAAAATATCATAAAATGTGTTCTTAATTGTGCTTGTGCATTATTTGAAATGAACTTAATTGTTATTAAGAACACATTTTATGATATTTTCGTCGTAAAACATGCAGTTGTATTGATTACAGTGAAATGAAAATGGCCGACCAAAACAGACGGCTTCATCAAAGTGAAAAAAACAAGGGGAGATTACTCTCATTTATGTAGCTAATGTTCAGATTACCTAAAAGCCTTTCTTTCTGGTTGTTAGACTCATGGTTATCCTTCCACTTTTCTGGATATTTGTTTGCTAAAATTCTTCAGAATTTATCTAAGGCCACATTAACCACTACAAATGCACAGTGTTATATACCCATGTTGCGGGTATATAAACAATGAGTTATTTTGTGTAACAGAGAGAGTGAGAGTAGATAGCATCAGAGTATCACAGAGATATATAAGCAACACCAGATAATAAGGATTTACATTTTTGCCTTTTATCTTAGACGATTTGAAACGGTCTCATTTTTAACCAGATGGTGTTGCAAGATGATAACGGTCGTACAATTAAGGAACACGAGTATTTATATATTGATATTTTTTTAACAATTTACCTAATCAGATCAAAAACAGAAATAGTGACAATAGTTATAATATATCCATATATCCTTAGGAGATTCAACAAAACATGTTTATTTTTGTTCTGTATTGTCATTTGCTAATTGATTTTAGTGGAGCTGTGTAGCTGTGGATATTTCCAAGAATGCCTGTACTCTCACCAGAACAAATGCAGACATGTATCAGATGAACGAGAGGATCACAATTCTTGAACATGACATTAACAAAGGTGAGTCTTATTTGACTTTTGATTCATCTCAATATTTTTTGACTGTCATCAGTAACATACAAATGGTGGAATTTAAGTCCATACAGTTCGATTTAACCCTTATCTTTTTCTTATTCTATTCTACTTCTCAAGGTTGGATCAAAGATACTGCTATCTCTTGATCAGTGATTGAATTAGTTAGTGGGCTGGATGGCATTCTCGGTTGTTTTTCCACTCTGAAAATTACTTGGATCGTCTCCTGATTATATCTTGTCTTGTGCCATTCATAGCTTTTAATAACATGACATAAGGTTCTTTTTTTTCTCATGGGCTTATTTAATTTAACCCCCAAGTCAACATGCCTAGGGGAACAAATATGCATCTTGCATCTCTTCCCTTCAACAGCTTAGTCTAGACTCATTTTTCATCCCTCTCTCTTTCTCTCACTCTTTTCCTTGGCTTGTCCTGAACAAATAAGAGATTGACATGTGGCATTTTTTTTTAAATTAGTGAAATAGATCACTAATTAGGACTGAGCCCTATTCTAGTAGTGACCACCCCAAGTGGAGTTTAACAGGTTTGAATTCGTTTTCCTTCTCCTAGACTGGTTGCTTAAACAAGGTTTAAGAGCCCAGTCTGCCCTACTATTTACCCATCCAGGATTTGAACTCTGGTTGACGAGTCCATTTCCTACAACTCTAGCCATGCCCCCAACTATTCCTAAGCTGCTTCCTTGTGAGGTGCTGTTTCCATGATGGGTTTAAGATTGCACTCAGCATTCTTGTGCAGCTCTCATCTAGCTCATTCTCTAGGTACTTTGTTAGGATCCAAATGGTGCAGCCATACAGTAGCACTGATACAACTACGGTGGCATGGGTCTGAGTGGGCAAGTCTATTGCTCATACAATTCAAGCATAGGATAACACATTCTTCCCTCTTTAAAAAATTGTGGCATTGCAATCCATAATGATCAGGGGGTCTCGTCATCCATCTGGATCTCTTTATTTGTAGGGTTTCATCAACATCTCCAGTAGATGTCGTATCCTCCTCGAGAAAAAGTAGGGGTACCCCTATCTTGTTCTGCAGTGGGGACTCATGGCTTAAATCCGTTTTTAGAGTAAGGTGCCAAATCACAAAAAGACACAGTAGACTGTCGTCCATACGGATATCTTATTCCATTCCTATATCCTGGCTGTATATTCTAATGGTTTGTACCAGTGTTTCTAGTTCTTTTTCTCTTTTTGCAAAATTTTTTATATCATCCATATACATAAGGTGTTTTTTTTTTCTGTGAGTTAGTGAATTTTTAGCCCCCTGTACATTTTCAAAGTATTATTATTATTATTATTATTATTTACTCCTTTCGAGTTTTCACATCAGCATTAGCTGATGGTCTTTCACTGGAGTCTGAGTGACAGCAAGTCTCCTCAGGTCTCCAGGACTCTTCTGAGTATTCTGGCAGATTGCAGCAGTGCAGTGTTCTGAATGGTTTCAATCCTTCCTTTGATATCCAAACTTTCCAAACCCTTTTCTAATCCTTTAGGGACTGTTCCAAGTGCACCAACTACAATTGGTATCACCTTCACTTTCATATTCCATAACTTTTTTAGTTCTCTGGCAAGGTCCAGATATTTGTCCATTTTTTCATTTTCCTTTAGCTTCACCCTGTGATCTGCTGGCACTGCAAAATCCACCAGTTGACAAGTTCTTTCTTTTTTGTTTATCAACACTAGGTCTGGTCTTCTTGCTGGGATAAGGTGATCCATTTTTATTTCAAAGTCCCAGAGAATTTTATGCGTTTCGTTCTCAAGAACAGATTCTGGTTTATGCATATACCATTTTTTTGCATGGTCAAAATTAAATTTTTTGCATAATTCCCAGTGGATCACCTTCCCAACCCAGTTGTGTCTAGTTTTGTATTCTTGTTGTGCTAGTTTGCTACATTCGCAGAGTATATGGTTTACAGTCTCATCTCTATTCCCGCAAAGTCTACATTTACTATTATTATTATTATTATTATTATTATTATTATTATTATTATTATGTCATGAACTGCACATACTTTTTGAGATTGCAAATAATTCATTTTTATTTTTGCACTTGCAGATTTAGAAGTCTTACAGAAGTTATCTCCCTTTGATTTCATCGTCAGTAACCCACCTTATATTTCTAACAGTGAAATGGCATCTTTAGAACCAGAAGTAATTGGGTAAGTGACTGTTTGATATTCTTTGTTCTTCATTATTAAATTGACTAGCAAAAAATATGCGCCTTCCGGGTGCAAGTATTTCAGTTTTAATGTAATATTAATATTATGTTAAATTAGAAAGATTAGCAAAACTAAATAAGAACGCATATAAGAATGATTACACCTATTTGTATCTTATTTTAATTGATTTATCAATAAAATTATACATTGTATTGATTTTAATATGTTTGAGAATAAAAGAATAATGTTAGAAATAAATAACACCAAGATTTTAATCCAACTGGGTTTAATAAATAATTATTTATTAAACCCAGTTGGATTAAAATCAGTATGCAAATTATCCAGACTATATACTAAGGGGCCGGGTTAGCTCAGTCGGTAGAGCGTTTGGCTAGAAACCACAAGGTTCCTAGTTCGATACCGGTCCTCGCCAACTCAGCGTTATGAGTAGCACAGGGATCTGTGCAGTAAAGTAAGGAGCTGATGGTGACGGTAGCACAGGGATCTGTGCAGTAAAGTAAGGAGCTGATGGTAGGTGTGGCGCTCCACCTCAGACGCCAAAGCAATCTCCTTGGTCTAGCACTATTGAAAAGGGGATAGACTCCCTCGCTGACTGGCTGATACTGACTTTAGGCCGCCCCGACGACTTTTATATACTAAGTAAACCTTTATTGGTCATTTTCTATAACTCCGACTTTAAAAAAGGGAAACCACTCTGATTGACTGATAAATTATTTATTTATTTATTTATTGATCTACTAGGAAAAAAGAAGACGGGTTTAGGGTTAGTTTAATGGGAAAATAATGGGTAAATTAATTAACAGATAAAATTCATTCAGAGTGGTTCCCCCTTTTTAGGCTGGAGTAATAGGAAATGACCCCCTTTATTTCTTAGTGGCATCTAACTCACATTGCAGGATTTTAAACGTATCAATAACTTCAACTGTTTTGAGGCAAATATAATTGAGATATTGTTAATAAATAAGATGTTGATTAAGAATTAGATAATGACTATTTGATAATCATTGATAATATAAGGTAAATAACTAAGGGAATTGTGATGTCTGTGGTGTCATAGTTTCAATACAAACAGACACACAGTCTCCATTATAATAAGATTTCTCTGATAAAAAACAAAAAAATATTTTTTTTATTTAGCCATGAAGATCACCAAGCTTTGTTTGGTGGACCAGATGGATTGGATACAATCAAAACTATCCTCAGAACAGTCAAATATTTGATACCAATTCACAGGTAAGTCCTTAAACCTTAAAATACTGACACTGCTTTTCAGCAATCACTAAGCCTCAAGCCATAATATCATATGAGCAACTTGAGAATATTGCTTCCCTAAGGAATTTTGTTACAATTTATGAGAATCATAAACTGTGAGCGTACCTGGAAGTTAGAATTTTAAGTAAAGGATCATTAGAATTAAAAGCGGAGGCGGGTAATTTTCCATAACCGTTGGTAGTTATTATTGACGTTTTAGATGACCCATCAACTGACCTCTGATACAGACGTGAGAATAAGTTTCTAGTTTAGTTTAGATTTGACCTAGCTTTCAGAGAGAGTAGATGTGCTCTGAGTTCGGTCTCCGGTGGTGAATCAATATGGGCTAATAAAACTTGATTAAGTAAAACCAAGTCTTGTTTTAATTAATTAAATGAATGTTAAGACAATGACCAACTCGAATCAGCCCAGAAGTTAGAAGGATGAAGAACAGAGAAAAACTCAACAAGACAAAAAAATGGCGGCCGACAAGTTAGAAGAATCAGCAGGTGTAACACTATGGTTATGAGGTATGTGTTGGATTGATGATTTGTTCGGAAAAATTTATGACCAGCGGAAAAGTTTAAATGCTGATTCAGTGAATACGTGTGGATAGATTTGATTGGATGATTGGAATGTTGACGTGGCGAAGGGGAGAAAGGAAGAGTGAGAGGTGATAGTTAGAAGTTAGTAAGGAGTTTGAGTCTGGTCGTCGATGGGTGAAGACGGAAACTTGAGCCTGGTCGTCGACGGGTGGAGTTGGGCTAAGGCCCTGATCTTCCCCATGTGGTGATCATGGATGAAGTTAAAATAAATAATTACTTGATCAAGTCACAAAATGGATGTCTTGTCTTTTGTAATTCCTCTTATTTTAACGAAATCAGCCTTAGCTAGAAGCACAATTGGAAGAAGCCGGCGGACATGGTAGAATCTCTGCAAGTAAGTCTAATCTCTCTCTAATATCTTTCATAATAAGTCTCTCTCTCCCTAAAGAAAGTTCTTACCAAAGAATACTCACTCTCACCAGTGCGTATGTGACATGTATCACATTTGGTACTATGGACAACATAGGATCAGTGGGGTATGTGTGTGAGGCATATATATATATATCTACCAACCCCTCTGCACGAGCAGGATGTGACACAAGGTCAATTTCTTAAGCGGAGTTTAATAGGTTTGAATTCAGAGTTTTCCTTCTCCTAGACCGGTTGCCTAACCAAGGTTAAAGAGCCCAGTCTGCCCTACTATTTGCCCATAGCTGGAGGGAGAGTAGGATTCATACCTTTCCCAAGGGTATTAGCGCTAAGTGAAATGCAATTACCACATCCAGGATTTGAACTCGGAGCGACGAGTCCATTTCCCATGACTTTAACCATTACACCACGCACTTTGTGAGGCATATAGGGTCACATTCCTCATACGTTCACAGTGGGTGCCGTGCCAGGACCTAATAGTGATCACATGGGGTGTGTGAACCTTATAGTTTCACACAGGAACAGCAAGCAAAGTTAACAAGAATCACGTAAGCCCATCTCCTCTCTAATATGTCTCTCTCTGTCTCTCTCTCTATTATATACCCGAGTATAGCAGAAGGGTATATACGGCTATACAACAATTTTAGTCTTTAGATTTCATTAATTGATTGAGTGATTTTAATGTCATGTCAACCTGTTGAGTTATTTTATGCCTAGATTTTAATCGGTTGTCCAAAAGATAGTTTAGTCAAATAATATACAGCCTTGATAATGGTTTTAAAAAATCCGAAAGTACTTGGTTTACTAAAAATAACCCTTTTGGACAACTGATTAAGCCCTTTCAAGATGATAACATCTAAAAAAATTGTTAGAAAACTTAAAAGAAAAAAATTGAAAACAATAAGGATTCTATTATTTTTAACCAAATTTGTTTGAATATATATTATATATATATATATATATATATATATATATATATATATATATATATAATAGTAGAGGTAAAATTAAGGGTCTACCATGGTTTCAATCACAATGATTTCATCAGGACACTGCCCTACGTTTAACTAAGTCGATGTACTTTTTCTTTTTCTTTTTTCATTTTTTTTTTCTTTTTTTTTTTTTTCTCCTCTTTTTTTTTTCTTCTTTTCTTCCCCTTTTTTCCTCTTTTTCTTTTCTTTTTTCTTTCTCTTTTTTCTTTCATTTTTCTTTATTCTTTCTTTTCTTTTTCTTTTTCTTTATTCTCTTTTTTCTTTTACTTTTTCTTTTCTTTTCCTAAAAATAAAATTTCTCATTACTCAATTATGAGACCATTGTATTTTATGTGTAACTAGATTATCATTAAGAGTTTTTGGATAAAATTGTACAGGGTTGTTCAAAAGTCTTCTTATCCAGCACCACAATATCATTCTATTGTTATGATAACATAATTTTGATTGGTTGATTAATCTTAATGGCATGTCAACCTGTCTAGGATAATTTTATGCCCAGATGTTAGGGAATCATGTTCATTGTACATTTATATTTACATTTATTGATTGGCTGTTGCATATCCCAAGGACATTATAAGAATTCTTGAACTATTCGTTAAATAACAAGGAGCGAATCATAAATTCTAAGTGTTAAGATTCTTGTGGTCATTTTGATCCATTTTGAGTGAAATCCTATGATCCTTGTGTTGAATTGTTTGATATAAGGCATGGGGCAAATGGTCACTCCTAAATATAGACTCGTTGACTACCACGTGACCTGGGGTAGATTTCTATTGTCCAATCACTGGCACTGCTGCTGCTGCTTCTGCTGTATTAATAGAGACACCATTCTGAGCTTATTTCATTGACATTTGGATTCTCTTGGACGAAGGACTTACAAGGAATACTTTAACACCGGATTCTTATTGGCTTGCTTACTTACTTATTACATCTGGAACCTAGGATGCCGACCAGATACTTAACACCTTGTGTTAAGAAGAATCCTTATGTCCTTCAGTGTCTAAATAGAATCCTAGTGTCCTTTAATGTTTTGGCAGAATCCTTGTATCCACTTAATATCCTGTATATAATAGAGAGAGAAACAGACAGAGATATGATGAAATGAGTATTCTTACATGTTAACTCAGCTACTATTGCTTCTAATTCATCGGCTGCCATGTTCTTCAGGGCTGACTCTTGGGCTGATTTCTTCGGGCTGCTTTTTCTTCTTTCTTGTTGGGCTGATCATTTCTTGTCTAAATAACTCAACAAGACTTGTTGTTTTTCTTAAGTCTTTTATTTAAAAAACAACCCAGCCCATAAAGATTCAACAGTGTGGTGAGTTGCAAACCCTATGACATCCTCTTTTGCTGGGTGCCTGCTCACCTCAAAACTAAAACTATTTCACGCCTGTAATCGCTCGCATCTGGAGGAGTTAAGTCGGGGTCATCATAAATCAACGATTATGGAAATTCCCCACTTAACTCCCTCCGATTTTAAATCTAACAAATTCGTATTCAAAAATATTCTTACTACAGTATGTACACAATTCATAAAGCTGCCTATGAATTGTGTAACAAAAATAACAAAACTTTGATTCTAATGCATGATTGTATGAGATATTTTATTAAACAAAATAAGATATAAATTACTTAATATTTCTTTCTATCTTTCTTTGTTTTTTTTTTTACATATTTGATTAAGGGGTTATTTCCTATAAGTCTAACATAAACAAAGGGGAACCACTCTTGACTGATCATTTATTTATTCATTTTCCCATTAAACTAACCCTAAACCCTAACCCTAACCCCGTCTTCTTTTTTCCTAGTAGATCAATAAATAAATGAATAATTTATCAGTCAAGAGTGGTTCCCCTTTGTTTATGTTAGACTTATAGGAAATAATCGATTAAGGTTATTGTATTTTTTAATGTTTCTCTTTTGTTGATTTAGTTCCATTTGGCTGGAGGTCAGTCTAGGTCACGTTTTGGAACTTTATAAGTGGATCACAAATTCACCCGAGTTGTGTCTCCGGATGGTCAATATCTATCCTGATCATACAGGAAGGTAGGTATTTTCTTATTTATTTCTTTAGAAAATTTTAACCTGTTTTCATTTATATATAAAATGAGAAATAAATATTTCAACTTTATCATGAACCAAAGAAAAGAATCAAATAAGCATTTATGCAGTCCAACATAATTTCTATTTTTTCTATTAGTGACATTGTATTTTATCATTATCAAAACAAAAACGCACACCAGGCAGTGTAAAAATAGATTTTTGAAAGATATTGACTGAGGGGATGGGGAATTAAATAAATAAAATAAAACGTTTGATATTTTAAAAAATTAATCACTTAAAAAGTGATTAATTTTTAAAAATATAAAACGTTTTATTTTATTTATTTAATTCCCCATCCCCTCAGTCAATATCTTTCAAAAATCTATTTTTACACTGCCGGTGTGCGTTTTTGTTTTGATCACATTCACTCCACTTCACTTAGATATTTGTTTTACGACAGCAGGGGCCTCTAAAATGTTTTTATTCAGACTCTTATCTTTAGAGAAAAATTAAAAAATCATACGTACAAGTAAATTATATTTTGTTTGGATTTCAGAAAATTAAATAAGGTTGGGGGGGGTCAACCTAGTAAAAAACATTTCCCCTAATGTATTTCAGGAAAAAACTATTTCAAACATAAATTCATCTAAATGGTGAATAAGTATGGAAATTTTGCAGGAAAATTTGACAGTTGATTTTTCATAGAATTTTGATATTTTTATGTAGTAATGATACTTTTTATAAATCAAATTCTCATTGATGAACTTACTTAATTCCTGAAATGACTGTGACATAGTTTCGGTTACAGACAAATAGAGACTGAATCTTTATTATTATTAGTAGATTAAATGTATCTTTTTTTGTTTTGTTTTGTTTTCTAGAGACAGATTTTGCCATTTTATACGAGTGAGAAGCGGCGCTACTGTTGGAGTCCCAGCTGCCAAATCCTAGAGAATATTTCTTTTGCTTTTTAAAAAAAAATTATTTTATCATTGTTAACCGATTTTTTATTAACAAATGCGTATCAGGAAAATTGCTGTTTTGTTTTTGTTTATTTGTTGATAATTTGAATGTTTGCTGTTATAATTAAACAAATTATCACGTCAGACATTGAAGCTCTGATCTGTACATTCAATTGGTGTTCAATTTCTGTTTGGTGTACAGAGATTTAGTAAATGAAGATGATATTCATTTAGTCAACACTATAGCATTTCAGTTTGTTTATCAAACCATTGTCGGGGCTATTACTCTGGTCTGCAATGTTTTCAAGATTGAATATATAATAGCTTGATTTTAAGGCTGAATCCAAAAATCATACTCATTTTTTCTAATCAGATCAAATTTTTAAGATACAAGCTCTTACTTGAAATGTATAGAACAGTTTTATAACTCTATTTATTTGTGACAAGTAGAGTCCACAGGCTTTTGAATAAGTGTTATTATTATGTATAACTTGTTGTAAAGTATTCAAGCACATATTAAAAACCAGACCTGACCAAACATAATGAATGGTATTTTTTAATTCAGCATAAAATGACGATCATATATCACTTGGTAAACCTTTGACCTTTGGAAAAATTTTTTTTAACGCAGGCCAGTGTTATTTGTGTATAAAGAAAACTTGATAAACAGAGGTTTATGGGTAATCTGAATATTAACTACTTAAATGAGAGTAACCTCCCTTTGTTTCTTTCACTTTGAGTAAGCTGTTTGTTTTAGTCAGCCATTTTCATTTCACCATAAATCTACACTGAAAATATGAATTTGTTCAAATCAATACAACTGAATGTTTTAACATGAAAATATCATAAAATGTGTTCTTAATTGTGCTTGTGCATTATTTGAAATGAACTTGATTGTTATTAAGAACACATTTTATGATATTTTCGTGTTAAAACATGCAGTTGTATTGATTACGGTGAAATGAAAATGACCGACTAAAACAGATGGCTTCCTGTGAGTGAAAGTGAAAGAAACAAGGGGAGGTTACTCTCATTTATGTAGCTAATGTACAGATTACCAGTTTATGAGCTTTAGTTTATAGTGTATGGCAGCTTCTGTTGATATTCAAAATATGAGAAAACAATATAACTTAAAACACTACAGAGCATTGGCATCAATCCCAAAAATCAACTTCCCCCAATGGGGCCACCTGTTGGCCGTGGGTGGCGACCCGTGATGCTTAAGGATAGAGCCCAGGTGGATGAGCAGTTCATGACATTCAATACTCCCCTTTGGCCCTATCTTGGGCTAGACGGGCAGTTGGAGAGGCCCCCTCCGACCAATCGGCTGGTCATGTCAAGCCCTAGCACCTATATGATTTTCCCAACCCTATTGCCCTTATGGCAAGCCCCAACCCCTCTTTATCATATGGGTGCTAGAAGGCGGTGGCTGCGGGTCTTCATGTCCTGGGAATGACGTTAAACTATCTGATGGTGAGGTTCCAGTTTTGGAGGTTTGGGGAATGTGGAGCACCCCATTCATCACCATTGCTCCCTGGTCCACTCTGACCCGGAGTGGTAGTACCTGTTAGGGTCCCATCTATGGGTTAAATAGAAAAATGTATTTATAAAAAAATTGTATTATCCATTAAGAATTGATTTATTTCAAAACTTTATCGGCATTAAATGACCCACTGAGGTTGATATGCCGTAAACAAAAACGAAAGAAAAAAGAATATCAACAGAAGCTGCCACACACTATAAACTAAGGCTCATAAACTTTGCAATAGTTTTCTTTTTACACAAATAATAGCCCCAATGATGGTTTGGTAAACAAACCGAAATGCTATAGCATTGGCTAAATAAATATCATCTTTCAAAACAACTTGTTTTTAAATGAAGATAGCGAATATTTTGTGTTTTGGTTAAAAGAAAAGTTAATCTACCATAACTAGTTGTGCATAACACCCGCCCCCTAACTTTTGGCTATGAAATTCTAGGAAAAAATATCTCTCCTGTATAATACAGATTGACTTTTTGAAATTTGTAACAGTTAGATTTTAACTAATTTAACATTTGTTCAATTTTCTTTTATCTGGTTTGTATCAATGAAATATTTGAATTTTTATAGTTTATATAATGTTTCATAACAAAATTTACACCGTATTTAGGGCAAAGACAAAGATATGTCCACACGAAAATATAACAAACTTTTGTCAAAAACAAGTTCACTATAAAAGAAATAAATTATAGACAAGTACACATTCCAGTGGCTATTTCTCAATAGCAGTATCAAACAGAAGTATTTAATAATAATAATAATAATAATAATAATAATAATTAAATAATTGTGTACAGTGCTCAGGTGCACCAGAACTCATCAAAGGCTCATGTGTAGCACATAAAATAATGTACTAATGTCAAGAAAATGAATAGCGTACAGTCATAATAAACACGTATGCATGTGTGCGCATATGTATGTGTATGGAGGAGGGATATCAGAAAGACCAGAGGATACAGCGGCTGAAATGTTGTGTTTATACACATCGCAATAAAGATGAGGACAATAGGATTTTCTACTGAATTACTTAAACAAAACCTTATAAACAGTGTGTTTACCATTATTTACTGGCAGGTATCATATTTAAATATTTAGTAAGCTGTTTGCAATTCACTTTGCACTAAGTTTATTGGGAAAGGAATATATATTCAATTAAATGTAAATATTGTATAATTCAATCTTTTTTTTTTTAAACAAATCTGATGAACAAAACAAAATCAAAAGAAAACATATCATTTTAATTTGGCAAAAATAATTTTTTTTCATTGATTTCCTAAGAACTAAACAGAGCAAACATATCAAAATTTAATTTAAAGCAACTTATTTTGAAAAGTCAAAGAATGTAAGGTTATTTCCTATAACTCCAACATAAAAAAGGGGAACCACTCTGAATGAATTTTATCTGTTAATTAATCTACCCATTATTTTCCCATTAAACTAACCCTAAACCTTAAACTCTAACCCTAACTTCTTTATTCCTAGTAGATCAATAAATAAATAAATAATTTATCAGTCAATCAGAGTGGTTCCCCTTTTTTATGTTGGAGTTATAGGAAATAACCGAATGTAATTTATTTAACTTTTAATGAGAATATAATTCAAATTTGGCCAAATAAAAAATAGCAAAGTTTTATCAATTTAAAGTTGCTGACAGTTTTATTTAAAGATCAGAAAAGATGCTGTTTAGTGTCATACACAGGACACTCCTTTTTTTTATTGGAGGGTGGGGTCTTATCCTTCTGCAGTGGATACACTCAGTATATTCTAAGCCCTGCTAACATGGAGGATCAAATATTAATAGAGGCACATATCATGTAAATATTTGAATATGTAATTAAATTTTCAATTTCAATTTCAAATATGTAATTAATTTCAATTTCAATTCATTTCAAATATTTGAATATGTAATTAAATTTCAAATTGAAATTAAATGAAAATTAAATTAAATTTAAAATTAAAATTAAATTGAATTTTAAATGAAAATTAAATTACATATTTGAATATGTAATTAAATTTCAATTTGAATATGCAATTAATTTCAAAATATTTGAATATGTAATTAAATTTTAAATTGCAAATTTTAATTTCAAATGAATTTTGAATTTGTAAAGGATAAACTGTGACAATTTACTCTTAACAATTTTCTTGTAAAAATAACAAAAATAGTTTATCAAGGAAACAAATTTTTAAAATTGATTTCAAATTAATATTTTAATAGTCTGTACAAATTTTGACAGACCAACTTTAAATGAAGATGTTTCTTGGCTCTACTTGCCTCATTTACAGGTTTAAAAGAAAATGAATTAAAATTTTTGGTACAAATGCAGAATAGTGCGCAAGAAATAATATCATTAGAATCGCATTTTATGTATAAATAGCCTCAGATTATGGAAACTCCCAAAATAGCCTAACCCAAACCCTAACAATAATACTAACCCTAACGTCTCAACGGTTTCGGGTATTTCTGTGAAATATCATTAGAATCGCATTTAAGTATAAATGGCATTAGATTATGGAAGCTCCCGAAATAGCCTAACCCTAACCCTTACACTAACCCTAATATCTCAAAGGTTTTGGCTATTTCTGTGAAATATAATGAAATGTAATGTTTTTTTTATACAAACTCTAATGATATTATCTCTTGCACACTATTCTGCATTAGTACCAAATTTTTATAAGAAATAACAAATAATGATTAAATTATTTTATTGAGATTGGTATTGATAAATTCAACGATTGAATTAATTTCTTATGTTTTTCAGTAAAAACAAATAAACATACTTTTCAAAAATATGAAAAGGATATTTCTTTTTCTTTTTTAAATTTCTCTTTTCTGTTTTAAAGAAAAGATCAGGTTTGATGTGTGAATTTGTTTTTTCTTTCAGAGAATTTTATAGAAATTGTATCATTTTATATATACACCCACCCAATATATATATATATATATATATATATATATATATATATATATATATATATATATAAAAGAGTTTTATAGTTTGCTTGAATTATTGTATATATATATATATATATATATATATATATATATATATATATATATATATATATATATATGTAAAACTAATAAATTTGTTATGGACTGTTTGAATTTGTTTTGTCTTTAATGAAGAACAGATAGATTTGCATGCATATTTTGTGCTGTTTTTTTAAGATATATGCCAAGTATTTCAAACTGCTAACAAACAAACTGTTAGTTTCTTATATATATATATATAAGAAAGAAAAAAAAATATATCGTATTACATTTATAAATAATGCTTCTATCTCACTATAAAAACAAACAAAAAAATCTTTATTTCAATATGCCCTGAGCGGGGAATTGTTTTTATAGTATTAAAAAGGAAAAAAATAAATAAATTCCTTAAAAAAAATTAAAGAAAAGTAAATTTAAAAGAAAAAAAAAATATCTTAAATGATTTCAAACCTCCCGCAATTTAACAACTCACGGGTTTTAACGGAACTACACGATCTCTACCGAATTTGAAATCTTAACGGAAGCTTACGATCTCTTCCAAATTTCAAATCTCCATCAAGCTCAACGTAATTAGAACCAAGTTGACTTTAAAAAACACAGATGGAATATTTTCAACTCTATAATGAACTCTCTGAAGATGGATTTTAATCCGAAAATTAAGAGCACAAGAATAAATATGTTTTTCAACATGAATCTGCATTATTTTGCCTTCAAAAAAAGAAAAAAAATATATATATATATTTTTTTTTTAAGAGGGTGGTGTTAGTTAGGTGTTAGTTATTAAAGATATATAATACGTTGACTCCGATCTACAAATATAATAAGAAGAAACGCCTACTGATCCTAGAAGCCATATGCATAAAAAATAAAAAACCTAACATTAACAAAATAGTATTTAAAGTCGGAGACAACGTATTAAATATCTTTAATAACTAACACTTAACTAACACCCCCCTCTTAAAAATAATAGACTCTCCAAATTTGATAAAAACATAGATAACAGAACTAAAAAAATAATATATATATATATATATATATATATGTTTTTTATAGTATCTTTGAAGCATTGTGTGTATGTGTAATATAAAGATTTTTGAAGGCAATTTACAATGCAATATGTGTTGAAAATTATATTTATTTAACTTTTAAATTATATTTATTTAACTTTTGTTTTTTTTCCTCTATAACTACTATAAAAAAACACCTAGTACTTTCAATAACTCTGAGGATGGAATTTTACTTTCCGAAAATATTTAGATTCGAAAAAAAAAAAAAGTTAAATAAATACAATTTTCAACACATATTGCATTGTAAATTGCCTTCAAAAATCTTTATATATATATATATATATATATATGTATGTATGTATGTATGTATGTATGTATACACTAGGCACCACCAGACCGTTTATGCCATCTTGAATAAAACGGAAATAGATATTTCCGAACTTTGTTTATCAAAAATCTCGTAAAAAAAAGATCGTACAGGGTTGTTACAAAGAAAAATAGTTAATTCAAAGATCAAATTATCCGATTAGGAAAAATTACATCGTTATCTTAAAAAATAAACAAACCTGCCCGTATTACATGCGAAAGGGTAATTTTCAGACCGTAATATAGACAGAAAAGTTACTAATTATTTCCCTTTTACGATTAACCCGTAAATTATGGAATGAAAATTTGAATATTTTTTCTAAGAGAAAAACTGATAAAATAATCTATTATACTTACTTTTTATTTTAATTATTGAAAAAAGTTAAATAAAATAATTTTTTTTCACGCTAACACTGTCAGCTTAACAGGAACAAACTTTGGTTACTTAGAAGTGTCTCGTCTCTTTGTAAAACAAATGTCAGCAATGCTCTTCCGTACATTCTAAGGATCACACATTACTATTCAACAACAAAAATTACAAATTCTTTTAAAAATATTAATCGAGCTTGTATCGGACCAATGTTTAGTGCACCTGAATTATAAAATTCATATTTTTAAATATCCGTGAAAAATTCGATTTTTTGACGCAGGAAAAAAAAATATTTAATTTATTTCACGCAGAAAATAAAAATATTTAATCACACAAAAGATTGAAAATCTCGTAAAAATTAATTTCTTAAAAAATTTTTTTTTGTTGTTGACAATTTAATAGAATATAGTACATACCAATTATAAAAGCAAAAAAAAGTTTTCAAATATTAATATTATGACATTTTTTTGCACTTTTTATTTCCGATTTCATTAATTTTTCATCAAAAAACTAGACGTTGTACATTCATACAATTTCATTGATATAGTTATTCAGACTCTTATCTTTATAGAAAAAAAGAAAAAAAATTTTCTGACGCGTCATTTTTTTTTATCTCATAAAATAAAATAGGGGGGGGAATAGACCTCGTAAAAAATATTTCCCCTAATATATTTTAGAAAAAAACTATTTCAGATGTATTTACATCCAATGGTAAACATTTATGGAAATTTTCGGGAAAATCAGATTATTAATTGATTTTTCATAGAATTTTAAAAAAGTCCTCTTATCGTAACTTGTTTTTAGTTACGTTAAATTTCAGTTGATTTAACAGTGCAAAAATGAAAACATTGTTTTTCAATCATAATTTTCATTATTTTCGTAAGCTGATAAAAAATTTAAAAAATCATCAGGAGTTTGTTTAATGTTTTTTCTTTCGAATGGAAAAAATCTTTTCAACAAAATATTATTTTTTCTGCAAGTTTCATTGTGTTAAATGTAGGGGGGGTAAATTGCACAGGGTCAAATTGGTGGTACCTAGTATACACACACGTATATTGAATAAAAGATCCGCAATGAATACACATTTGTTTGATTTACTCTTTCATAGAAATATATCTAGATGGATGTTGTAACCTAACAAAGGTTACCAAATGAGAAATAACCAAAACGGAAGTTGGAAATGAAATGGAATCTTTATAACATTAACAAAATACAATACTTGCCAGTGGCGTGAAGAAAGGTAAACTACTGCTAGTGGTATAAGACTACTCAGTCAGTATAATACTTCCATATTTATGAGGATTGGGACATACCCATTAATGTTCATTGGTAGGGTATATAAGGATTGGGACATACTCATTAATGTTCATAGGTAGGGTATATGAGGATTGGAACATACCCATTAATGTTCATAGGTAGGGTATATGAGGATTGGAACATACCCATTAATGTTCATAGGTAGGGTATATGAGGATTGGAACATACCCATTAATGTTCATAGGTAGGGTATATGAGGATTGGGACATACCCATTAATGTTCATAGGTAGGGTATAAAACAATGGACTAACCATAGTTCTATAATCTACTATATAAGAATAAATGAATGTTTTTGCACTCAAGTTAATTCATAATAACCCTGTCAGTCTTTGTACATCTTTCTTGACTTAGGAAAATTCGAATTTCAAAAGTGTTGGTTATCTGGGTATAGTTATTTACTAAGCGTAGCTTAGATATGGCACAAGGCTAGAAGTGTGGGGTGCCCAGTGAGAATTGAACTCACAAACAATGGTCTGCTAATCTAGCTTGCTAACCATTATACTACGCGAGGTGCCCTGGTTATCTGGGTATAAGATGTACACAAAATCGTCACTTCTATTTATAAACTTTACCAACAACAGCAGGCACTCCTGGTAAAAATTGGCCTATGAGAGATGAGGACAGAAAGCATTCAAGATCGTTTGCAACTGTCCTCAATAAATTACTGATTGAACTTTCTGCTAGCAAGACCTATCTTTTGGATTAACACCAAAGGACTACTACAGACTTGGACTTATGCATATTGTAAGGAACACTACAGACTAGGATTACCAACTTACTACAGACTTGGACTTTTTCCTATTACAGAGGAAACCTACAGAGTAAGATTAACCAGCTGGATTCTGTGAATAACAGATCAACTGAACCCCTACAATGGCGACAAGGATTGTAACAGATAGGACCCTGTCACGAAGTGTCTGTTTATTTTCCAACCCTTTGTCAAGTCGTGTGATCCTAAGTGACTAGGCAATTGACTCTCCAAGGAAAGATAGTTCAGGGGAAAAAAACACAGAATGTTTTCTTTCAACAAAATATTAAAAAATATTAGTCATTAAGACAATTTGTGAGTGATTAATAATTATTTTATTTTATAAAAAATAATTATTATTTACTTTGTTTTTTTTTTTTTTTTAAACAGACGGGTGCAAATACATAAATTCATAAAACAGTAAAAAAAAAAAAATACCTTCTTTTTTCGTTAAAACATAAGTTCCTCTTTTTTTTAATTATTTCTTTTCTCTTCTTATTTTTTCATTGAATATAAGTTCCTCTTCTTTTTTTTTCTTTAAATCCGTTTCCTTAAATCATTCCTTTCGTTTCTTTCCCTTTCAAATCAATTCGGTTTTTTCTTCAAATATCTCTGATTCAACCATCGCTTCCAAAACCCGTTCTCAACTGACTCGTCTCTGAATTCTATCGTCTCTGAACTCTGTCGTCTCTAAACTACCGTCTGCTTCCTTCAATTTTTTCCCCGGTTATTTTTCAAAACAAACCTAAGGGAATTAACCCCTTTTTTTTCTCCCAAGGGCAGCAACTCTTACCTTTCCCTTTATTTATTTAACTTTTTATATTTTTTTCGTTTTCTTTTCCAACAAATAGTCACCCCCCCCTTGCTATTATTAAATGATATTATAGAGGAAACCTACAGAGTAAGATTAACCAGCTGGATTCTGTGAATAACAGAACAACTGAACCCCTACAATGGGGACAAGGATTGTAACAGATAGAACTCATTTATATGAAAGAAGAGAAATATGTAATTCTGGCACAATTTGAGGAAAAATATAAGAAATTTTTAGGTTAATGATAGCAAAAATACTAGCAAAAATATGTGCTCTGTATGTATGTATACACTAGGCACCACCAGACCGTTTTATGCCATCTTGAATAAAACGGAAATAGATATTTCCGAACTTTGTTATCAAAAATCTCGTAAAAAAAAGATCGTACAGGGTTGTTACAAAAGAAAATAGTTAATTCAAAGATCAAATTATCCGATTAGGAAAAATTACATCGTTATCTTAAAAATAAACAAACCTGCCGTATTACATGCGAAAGGGTAATTTTCAGACCGTAATATAGACAGAAAGTTACTAATTATTTCCCTTTTACGATTAACCCGTAAATTATGGAATGAAAATTTGAATATTTTTCTAAGAGAAAAAACTGATAAAATAATTCTATTATACTTTTTTTTATTATTGAAAAAAGTTAAATAAAATAATTTTTTTTCACGCTAACACTGTAGCTTAACAGGAACAAACTTTGGTTACTTAGAAGTGTCTCGTCTCTTTGTAAAACAAATGTCAGCAAATGCTCTTCCGTACATTCTAAGTATCACACATTACTATTCAACAACAAAATTACAAATTCTTTTAAAAATATTAATCGAGCTTGTATCGGACCATGTTTAGTGCACCTGAATTATAAAATTCATATTTTTAAATATCCGTGAAAAATTCGATTTTTTTGACGCAGGAAAAAAAAATATTTAATTTATTTCACGCAGAAAATAAAAATATTTAATCACACAAAAGATTGAAAATCTCGTAAAAATTAATTTCTTAAAAAATTTTTTTTGTTGTTGACATTTTAATAGAATATAGTACATACCAATTATAAAAGCAAAAAAAGTTTTCAAATTTAATATTATGACATTTTTTTGCACTTTTTATTTCGATTTCATTAATTTTTCATCAAAAACTAGACGTTGTACATTCATACAATTTCATTTGATATAGTTATTCAGACTCTTTATCTTTATAGAAAAAAAGAAAAAAAAATTTTCTGACGCGTCATTTTTTTTTATCTCATAAAATAAAATAGGGGGGGAATAGATCGTAAAAACTATTTCCGCTAATTATATGTTTTTTTATAGTATATAGTATCTTTGAACATTGTGTGTTATGTGTAATATAAAGATTTTTGAAGGCAATTTACATGCAATATGTGTTGAAAATTATATTTATTTAACTTTTTAAATTAATATTTATTTCTTTTGTTTTTTTTCCTCTATAAGTACTATAAAAAAAACACCTAGTACTGTTCAATAACTCTGAGGATGGAATTTTACTCTTCCGAAAATTATTTAGATTCGAAAAAAAAAAAGTTAAATAAATATAATTTCCAACACATATTGCATTGTAATTTGCCTTCAAAAAATCTTTATTATATATATATTATATATATATATGCATGTATGTATGTATACACACGTATATTGAATAAAAGATCCGCAATGAATACACATTTGTTTGATTTACTCTTTCATAGAAATATATCTAGATGGATGTTGTAACCTAATAAAGGTTACTAAATGAGAAATAACCAAAACGGAAGTTGGAAATGAAATGGAATCTTTATAACATTAACAAAATACAATACTTGCCACCAGTGTGAAGAAGGTAAACCACTGTTAGTGGTATCAGACTACTCAGTCAGTATAATACTTCCATATTTATGAGGATTGGGACATACCCATTAATGTTCATAGGTAGAGCATATGAGGATTGGAACATACCCATTAATGTTCATAGGGTAGGGTATATAAGGATTGGAACGTACCCATTAATGTTCATTGGTAGGGTATATAAGGATTGGGAATACTCATTAATGTCATAGGGTAATATATAAGGATTTGGAAACATACCCATTAATGTTCATAGGTAGGGATATGAGGATTGGGACATCCCATTTAATGTTCATAGGTAGGGTATATGAGGATACATACCCATTAATGTTCATAGGGGTATAAAACATGGGACTAACCATAGTTATATAATCTTCTACTATATAAGAATAAATGAATGTTTTTTGCACTCAAGTTAATTCATAATAACCCTGTCAGTCTTTCTACATCTTTCTTGACTTAGGAAAATTAGAATTTTAAAAGTGTTGGTTATCTGGGTATAGTTATTTACTAAGCGTAACTTAGATATGGCACAAGGCTAGAAGTGTGGGGTGCCCAGTGAGAATCGAACTCACAAATAATTGTCTGCTAATCTAGCTTGCTAACCATTATACTACGCGAGGTGCCCTGGTTATCTGGGCATAAGATGTACACAAAATCGTCACTTCTATTTATAAACTTTACCAACAACAGCAGGCACTTCTGGAAAAATTGGCCTATGAGAGATGAGGACAGAAAGCATTCAAGATCGTTTGCAACTGTCCTCAATAAATTACTGATTGAACTTTCTGCTAGCAAGACCTATCTTTTGGATTAACACCAAAGGATTACTACAGACTTGGACTTATGCATATTGTAAGGAACACTACAGACTAGGATTACCAATTCACTACGGACTTGGACTTATATATTACAGAGGAAACCTACAGAGTAAGATTAACCAGCTGGATTCTGTGAATAACAGATCAACTGAACCCCTACAATGGCGACAAGGATTTGTAACAGATAGGACCCTGTCACGAAGTGTCTGTTTATTTTTCCAACCCTTGTTCAGTCGTGTTGATCCTAAGTGACTAGGCAATTGACTCTCCAAGAAAGATAGTTCAGGGGAAAAAAAAAAACACAGAATGTTTTCTTTCAACAAAATATTTAAAAAAAATATTAGTCACTAAGACAATTTGTGAGTGATTAATAATTATTTTATTTTATAAAAAATAATAATTATTTACTTTGTTTTTTTGTTTTTTTAAACAGACGGGTGCAAATACATAAATTCAAAAAACAGTAAAAAAAAAAAATACCTTCTTTTTTCGTTAAAACATAAGTTCCTCTTTTTTTTAATTATTTCTTTTCTCTTCTTATTTTTTCATTGAATATAAGTTCCTCTTTTTTTCTTTTCTTTAATTCCTTAAATCATTCCTTTCATTTCTTTCCCTTTCAAATCAATTCGTTTTTTTCTTCAAATATCTCTGATTCAACCGTCGCTTCCAAAACCCGTTCTCAACTGACTCGTCTCTGAATTCTATCGTCTCTGAACTCTGTCGTCTCTAAACTACCGTCTGCTTCCTTCAATTTTTCCCCGGGTATTTTTCAAAACAAACCTAAGGGAATTAACCCCTTTTTTCCCCCAAGGGCAGCAACTCTTACCTTTCCCTTTATTTATTTAACTTTTTTATATTTTTCGTTTTCTTTTCCAACAAATAGTCAACCCCCCTTGCTATTATTAAATGATATTATAGAGGAAACCTACAGAGTAAGATTAACCAGCTGGATTCTGTGAATAACAGATCAACTGAACCCCTACAATGGGGACAAGGATTGTAACAGATAGAACTCATCTATATGAAAGAAGAGAAATATGTAATTCTGGCACAATTTGAGGAAAAATATAAGAAATCTTTAGGTTAATGATATCAAAAATACTAGCAAAAATATGTGCTCTCTGGGCACAAGTATTTAAGTCTTGATATGATTAAATATTATATTGAAATAAAAAAAAAACTACTTAAGTATGAACACAAAAAGATTACACTTATTTTTACTGGTATCAAACCTGGAACCTTGTGGTTCTTAGTCAATTGCTCTACCAACTGAGCTAAGGGGCAGCAGATTCAGTAGGAATGTTCTATTAAAAATGACAGACAAGGATTTTGTATTTAGCTTTTTATTCAGCTTTTCTTTTTGGCAAACAAAATGTCACAATTGTGGTTGTAAAAAAAAAGTAAAGTTGGCGGAGTGACCTATTGTCAGTATCAGTTGGACAGTGAGGGAATTTATCCTCTTTTTGTTAGCACTAGTGTAATGTTCTTATAGCGATATATGGTCACAGTACCAAAAGCGATATATGTTGTATAGCGGGTCTTGTCAATGTGCCTCCAAATTCACAGCACTAAAAAGGTATTCATTATGCGACAGTCGTCTTGTCGATAAAAAGGTACAACGCGAAAAATATATAGTCACAAGCTACTTAGCTTTTATTTTTGGGCTCGTCTCGTGGGTTGTTTCGGAGAGGAGGAAAGGCAGAGAGAAAGAGAGAGAAGACACTGTTAAATTACTGTAATCCCACACTAGGGACCAGAGGCCCGTCCGTACCCTAGGCCTCGGAAAGCAAAAAGAGGCTGGTATTTTTCTTTGTTGTTCCTCGTGACCATGTGACTTCTGGTTCCGGTCAACACCCGAAACTTCCAGTTGGCTTTCAATTCTCCATTCGGGGGGTCACGCTCTGGTCAAATTCACGACAAACTGTTTTATGTTCATCACTTTTTAAAAAACCTTTACTCTCTCTTATTTCTTCTTTCTCTCTTTTCTATAGTAATCCTCACAAAACTCAGGACCTTCACCATCTCGCTACACTAGACCTAGGAGATATTTTTTTTTTTTTGCTGCAGTGGAGTGCCACACCTACTGTCAGCCCACCACTTTACCGCACACAGATCAGATTACCCAATGTGAGCTACTCATATGCTGGGTTGGTGGGGACCGGTATCAAACCAGGAACCTTGCGATTCCTTGGCAGGTGCTACACGAACTAAGTCTTAGTGTAGTTCGAGTACAGGTGCTTTCGACCATCTTTGAGGTGGCAGGTGCTCCTATGTTGTGGAATGCTGGATTGATTCTGTGTTCAAGGATTTTGTTTTAGGTGGATGTGACGTCATGTACGAATGTGTAGGACATGGGTACTGGTTTGGAGTGTAGATATAACAACCAAGGGTCATGTGACTGTAGAACAACTGATGTATAAGGGTTCTATCAATATCAAATACATTTTAAGACTCACATCCTCAACTTAAAAGAAATTTTTGTTTAATGCTGGCTGTCTATCTATATATTAATACTCATGTTCCTTAATTGTACAACCATTATCATCTTGCAACACCCTCTGGTTAAAAATGAGACCGGCCAAATCGCCCAAGATGAAATGCAAAAATTTAGATCCTGATTATCTGGTGTTGCATATCCGCCGAATTTTTATTTCTTATGAGTGTTATCACCTCAACTAAATAATGCAACCATTATCATCTTGCAACACCCTCTGGTTAAAAATGAGACCGGCAAATTGCCCAAGATGAAATGCAAAAATTAGATCCTGATTATCTGGTGTTGCATATCCGCCGAATTTTTATTTCTTATGAGTGTTGTCACCTCAACTAAATAATGGATCATTCCGTTTTTATTATAAAGAGAAAAAAAAAAAGAGAAGAGGAAAACATGCTACACAGAAAAATATAATAAGAAAGAAAGAAAGAAAAAGAGTAAGAGAAAGATAGAGAGAGGGGATGAGCGTGTGGAAGTGATAACACTAATCTATTTCAATCGAACATAATGAAAAGATGAAAAGAAAGAAAGAAAGAAAAAAATGAGTCAGAGAGAGTTAAATCAAGATTATTATACTTTTTACATATTGAACTATTTCACAATAGCTCTTAAGTAAACATATCAAATGCTGTAATAATTAAATTATCATACTGTGGTATATCCACAGGTCCTGCTAGTAAACATTATTGTTCGATAAGATTTAATTTCAAATTCTACATTATTTCTTATCTGTCAAATATAAAAATCGATAAGACGTTGAAAAAATATAAAATAAGAAAGAAAGACAGAAAGAAAGAAAGAGAGTAAGTGAAAGATATAGAGAGGGGGCAATAATGCTAATCTGTTTCAATTAAACATAATGAAAAGAAGGAAAGAAAGTGTGAGAGAGAGAGTTAAATCAAGATTGAATTTGGGATTGGCAAGCTGGTGTAGTGGTTAGAATCTCCGCCTGTCAGCTTGGCAGTCGAGGTTTCGAGTCACACACGGAGCAGTCTCCCATGTCTATAACCTTGCTGATGAGACCTAATAGGTCGAAATGTACATTCAGGGATTGACATTTTCTCGATCTGTTTAGCCTTACATTTGAACATATATGCCCGCCTAAATTCATTAATTATTAACTAATTAATTTTCAAAAATTAGGTATGACTTCAATTAAGCACATATCCTCCAAAAATAGCTCTTAAGTAAACATATCAAATGCTGTGATAATTAAATTATCATAATGTGGTATATCCACAGGTCCTGCTAGTTTTATCTAATGCACTTTGAAAATCTTGAACACATCAAAATGCTGCAAACAGTGAATCTATTTCAGAAGAAAAAAACAACAGTGCAACTATTCCCTATATGAACTGTTTGATATTTCTTTATCTCAAAAGTAGAAAGAAACAAAAAACAAACAAAAAAAAAACCATTTATATTTAAAGGAAGAATTCTTCCAGAAAGCCTGAAGATTCCAAATGGAACCAGAATTACTAAAAGAAATCTTGGCATAGAAAGAAGAAGAGAAAGATATCTCAAATTACCCTTAGAAGATTGGAGAGAGAGAGAGAGAGAGAGAGAGATGAGGCTTGATGATTAGTATTATCTGTGTTATTCGGACTATTGTCCTCATCTTCATTGTTATCTGTTCAACGTTTCGGCCGATGTACCCTCCGGCCTTCTTCAGGTATTTCTTGTCAGACTTGGGAACCTTCTCATCGTGATGGCTCATTTATGACAAGAAATACCTGAAGAAGGCTGGAGGGTACATCGGCCGAAATGTTGTACAGATAACAATGAAGATGAGGACAATAGTCCGAATAACACAGATAATATTGAAACAATTTTTAAATTCAAATGGTAGGCAGATGCTGAACAAGTTGCATAATGAAATATTATTTTGGTCTATAAATGGGTAGAAATAATTTTTATATTAGATTTAGAAGAGAGAGAGAGAGAGAGAGAGAGAGAGAGAGAGAGAGAGAGAGAGAGAGATGAGCTTGATGATTAATATTATCTGCATTATACGGACTATTGTCCTCATCTTCATTTGTTATCTGTACAACGTTTCGGCGATATGCCCTCCGAGTCCGAAAAGAAGGTTCCCGAGTCCGACAAAGTTCCCGAGTCTGACAAGAAATACCTGAAGAAGCCGGAGGGCATATCTCGGCCGAAACGTTGTATTAGATAAACAATGAAGATGAGACAATAGTCCGAATAACACAGATAATAGAGAGAGAGAGAGAGGAGAGAGAGAGAAGAGAGAGAGAGAGAGAGATTTTTACCAAATGATTGGTGAAAAGAGGCGAGATCAGACGACTGTTTAAAGTTAGCCAGAACCAAATGAGAGTGTTGTATACCCATCGTTGGGTATATAATCGAGAGAGGAAACCCGGGCAATGACATTTCTGTAGGAAATAAGAGTACTTTGACCTGAAAGGTCTAAAAGGAACAGAAACAAATTATTGTAAAGGTTATTATGAAAACAGAGGAAAATGCTAAAAGTTCCACAGATAAATACTTGGCTGAATTGAAAGTAAAATCAAATATTGAAATAGGGATACAAAATATGTGTTTACTCTTTTAGAGAGAGAGAGAGAGAGAGAGAGAGAGGAAGAGAGAGAGAGGAGAGAAGAGAGAGATTGCATTGGAAAATCAGTATTCAATATTTTTGGCTCTACCTGGACTCAATCATTTAACTACTAGCAGCTACTATATTAACCACCAAAGGCCCAATGCACACAACACACACACACATATATATATATATATTTAAATCCGCTAGAATATAAAAAGTGCACGTTATCTAAGTAAGATCAAATAGAGTCAGATTTCTTGCCCGTGAGCTAACTAAGCGAAACTTTTAGTAGGTATATCTGACTCATTAGATTATGCAACATATTTACCTTCTTCATGTTGGTTGGATCAAAAACGGTATGTCCGAAAAGGAGTAAAGTATAAAATTGTTTTTGTATGCAAAGAGCAGGGCAAGAATCTGACTCTATTTGATCTACTTAGATAACGTGCACTTTATATATATACTAGCAAAAGTATCCGGTCCATGACCGGACTATAAAAAGAATTAGGGACACCAAAGAAGGAGTGAGAAAGATAAAACGGGAATAAGAGCGAGAATATGATTTATCAAATTTTTAAAAAAGAGAGGAAAATGATTAATCAAATTTAAAAAAATCGCCGATATTTTGTATAGTACAATGTTTGTTTATTTTAGGAAATATTTTTCTTTTTGTTTACATTTAAATTATCATTTAAAAAAAAATGTATTCCTAAACTTGAGTGTTTTGAAACATTTTTTTTTCGTATATATGACGAAAACTTAAATCCAATTGCTTGTTGCGTTAAAGTGATAAAAATAAATTCGTTTAGTTTATTTTCTTTTTTACCCCTAAAAAAGTAACAATTTAAAGGAGCTAGGTATTAAACTTCCTTATTTATTTAGGTCTGTCGGCTAGGACTGTATAATATTCCGACTGCACCTCTGTTGAGGAGTAAGACCTCCTTCCAATTGAGCCATCTGTAAGCCTTGGGTGACGACCCGTGATGCTTATGGACGGAATCCTGGTGGCTGAGCAATCCATGACATGCTACACTCCACTTTGATCCTTACTTGGGCTAGACAGTCGGTCTGAAAGGCCCCCATCCCGATCAATCAGCTGGTCCCGTCAAGCCATAGAACCCATATGATTATACCGACTGTATTGCTCTGGCAAATTACCATCCTTTTTTATCATAGATGTGCTAAAAGGCAGTTACTGAGGGTTTTAGTGTCTTGGGTATGACGTTGAACTGCCTCTTGTGGTTGGCGAGATGCCTGCCGCACGTGAGCTAAACTGCTCAATATCGAGATTAACAGGGCTGCAGAGCGGTGACGTCTTCGTCATCATGGACTACCAAATGTAGATGAGAATTTCCCTTGCAACGTGTGTGTAAGTCCAAAATTGGATTAACTAGCCACCAGAGGGTCCACAACTGTTGAAGACATGGAGTGACGTCATCGTCGTCTGCGACCGACTCCTAAAAGGAAAGGATATATATATATATATATATATATATATATATGGTTTAGTTTGGTTTGGTTTGGTTTGGTTTGTTTTACAGCATATCAACCGCGGTGGGTCATTTAATGCCAACAAAGTTGTGAAATAAATTCATTCTTAATGCATAATACAATTTTGTTTATAAACTCATGTTTTTCTATTCAACCCATAGATGGGACCCTAACAGGTACTACCACTCCGGGTAAGAGTGGGCCAGGGAGCAATGATGATGAAGAGGTGCTCCACATTCACCAAACCTCCAAAACTGGAACCTCACCATCAGATAGAGTTTAACGTAATTCCCAGGACATGTAGACCCTCAGTCACCGCCTTCTAGCACACATATGATAAGAAGGATTGGGGGTTGTCATGAGGGCAATAGGGTTGGGGCAATCATATAGGTGCTAGAGCTTGACGTGGCCAGCCGATTGATCGGACGGGGCCTCTCCGACCGCCCGTCTAGCCCAAGAAAAGCCTAAAGTGGAATATTGCAAGTCATGGACTACTCAGCCACCTGGGTTCCATCCTTAAGCATCACGGGTCGCCACCCACAGCCAACAGGTGGCCCCATTGGGGGAGTCTTACCCCTCTGCAGAGGTGCAGTCGTTGCATTCTAACGCCTCAGCCGACTAACCTTTCATGTACAGATACGCTATCAACGGACTTTGGATGCAACGGACAACATATATATTATTTATGGCATAAGACCATGGGGTGGGTGGGGTGGGAGGAGTTTGCAAAATCAAAATCCCACATCGAGCCTCGATTTGGGATGGCTTTCTTCGTGAGTGACATGAATGACGCCAAAACGAAAACAAGACAAAAAAGCCAAGTGTATAGTTTCAATAAAAATGTATTTTTTCTTTCATTACTGATTTTATTCATTTATTATTGTTTTGCACATGATAAGGACGACGACTATGTCCAGTGGGAAGAGCTTCAGTGACCTTTTAATTGTTTTTGTTTTTGTTTTTTTTATTTATTTTTGGGTTTGTAATCAAATACAACTCAATAAATTCGATACATTCATCACTTCATTCCCTACTTTTTTTTTCCATTAAGAAGAAAATTTCTTTTTGAACCTTTTTTTAGACATTGTAAGCCTCACGTGGAATTTTCTGCACTTTGCGCTGAAATACAAAATAAATATTATTTAATATTTAAGATTGATAAAACATTTAATTTAAGGGAACAAAAAATATCATGCAAGAAGTTTGGTAGCCGAGTACTTATATATCATATTGTCGGAAGTTGAAGGTGGCATTCAGTGAAACTGCAATGGTTGGGTCACACCATCCGTATACCTGCAGACAGACTCCCCTGTAAAATACTTTATGGTGAAATCGCAGATGGCACGAGGAGGATAGGATGCCCCCCCCAAAAAAAAAGCGGTTCAAAGACCATATTAAGACAACGTTGAAGAAATGCATCATCACAACTTCAAGCCTGGAAGATCTGGCATCCAACAGACAGGGTTGGCGAGATGCGTGTCGCACAGTAGCTGAGCGGCTCAATATCGAGATTAACAGGGCTGCAGAGTAGCGACGTCTTCGTTGTCATAAACCACCAAATGTAGATGGGAATTCAACTTGCAATGTGTGTGACTGCATCTGCAAATCCAGGATTGGACTAACTAACCACCAGAGGGTCCATAACTGTTGAAGACATGGTGTGACGTCATCGTCGTTTGCGACTGAAAGGAAAGGAAAGGAAAAAATTGTCGGAAGACAATAAATAATTTTTCCTTTGGATGCAGGGGGTTTTTAGACATACATTTGCTTTGGTTTGGTTTAATGGCATATCAACCCTGTGTTATTTAATGCCAACTCTTATATATTTTATAAAATATACAATATATATATATATATATATATATATATATATATATAACAACGAATAATATAACAAATGATCTAACGTAATATCTAAGATAACACTATATATATATACATATTTATACATACATGTTTTGTAAGGGATTATTTTGTAGTAATTTTTTTCTTCTAAAACAAATCAGAGAGCGAGATGATAGTAATCTATATTACCTTTCAGGCCCGTGGTCTAATGGTTAGACTCGTAGTAAATGGACTCATTGACCAGAGTTCAATTCTTGGACGAAGCTGTTTGCATTTCACATGGCGCTAATAACTTTGGAAAAGGTATGAATCCTACTCCCAACCAGCTATGGGTAAATAGCAGGGCAGACTGGGTTCGTTAACCATGGCTAGGTAACCAGTCTAGGAGAAGGAAAAATCTGAATCTGAATTTGTTAAACTCCGTTTAAGAAATTGACCTTGTGTCGCATCCTACTCCTATGGAGGGGTTGGTAAATATATATATTACCTTTCATGTGCGTTCCCGTAAGTGGTATTGAGGACGCATTTCATATCCGATTCATAATTTTCGATATATTTTTATTTCTTGCAAGATGTACAAAATGATATCTATGTTAACATTTTCAAACAAATCTTTCATGTTATTTGCATTGAAAAATCTTTTTTTCTTGTAGGAGTATAAACTTCACATTCTATGAGGAATTGTTTAACAGAGTATGGTGTTTGGCATATTACACATCCTGGTTGTTCCTATTGATCAAGTATAAAATAATGTGTAAGTCATGTATGGCCAATGGGCAGCCGCACCAATGCAACCTCCCCCGCTCCGGATTTTCTATATCCAAGTTTCTATTCTCCTAGTGTTGGCTTAATTGATAATAATTTGTTTGGTGTGCTACTATTCAAACGTTGTTGCCATTTTTGTTTGGTAAATTTTGTTTGATGTTTGGACATCACGTGTCAATTCCATAATTCAAATCAGCCTCTTTATGGTTCCTGTTGCAGCGATTGTCTGCCCCTGTTGAAAGGGACTTGCGACCAAAAGTGTTATCTTTCCTTACTGAGAGGATTTCGACAACAGGTGGCCCGGGAATTTCTCATTCTCTTTCTATTGGTCTAGCATCCACTAAACATGGGCTAAACGCTTGGTGTCTCTGTCCATTAAGTGAGGGGCTCTGCCCCCACCCGACTATCAGTAAGTGTCTCGTATTCTTCATGAACTCTTTATCACTTATTTAGGACTTTACTCCTATCTGTTTCTGTATCTTTTCATGTATATCATATTCCACGTGCTCAGACAACAAAGTCTGTATTTGTTGTTATATGTATCTCTTTGTTCGGATTATTTTATGCATAAATGTACCTACGTTGGAAGGTTACTCTGAGCTTTCTAACGTATTATAAGAATCACACATCCTACTCTTATACCATCGTCGAAAGAATGAGATCTCTGCTTTGTATCTCTGTTCTTTGGACAGAAGAGAGATTTTGTCTCAGAATGTCGGCGATAGTCCTTCGCCACTTTCTTGAAATCTAAAGCCACAGGATAAGATAAGTAAGACTGTTTCACCATTTTGTTCCCCTTTTTACACACTGCTTGCTGATGGAGCAATGTGTACATTTAATCTGTTGGAACACGTTTGTTTATTATTGTAGTACTTGTTATTTGTTTTCACGTGGAGCTGCTGGTGATGCAATGGTTATCGACGTAGGAAATGGACATGGTGACACTAGTTCAAATCCTGTGTGTATGTGTGTTAGGCTAGTGAAGAAATAAAGTCAACGGCGCTTGGTAACGGTAAGTTTCTCTCCTATGCAAAGGCGAGAAACTGACAGTTAATAAGCGCCGTTGACTTAATATCTTCGCTACCCTAACTTAAATAAACATGCTCAATCAATGATATAGAGCGCTCTTTATTTATTAATATAGCAAACTACATTATATATATATATATATATATATATTATATAATGTTGTGTGTGTGTGTGTGTGTGTGTGTATGTGTGTGTGTGTGTGAGTGTGTGTATACTATAAATCCGTTACTTTAAGTTCCATGTGTTTTAGACAATCTTCAGGCGAAACTGTTAAAAAAAGAGACCAATCAAACGTAGAGGTGCAGTATAGTCACGTGATAAGATGTTAGTTTATGGAATATTTATACTAAAAATCAGCGGAGAATAAATCATGGGATTAATCAGGGTCAGGTTGTAGATGGCACAGGAGAAATATGTTAACATGTCTACACTGAAATATTAATTCGCTGAATATTATTCTTTTATTTAAAAAAAAATGTTTGGCAATTTTGTTTTCAGCATGTTGTTGGATGCATAATTTTTCTTCCGGACACAATCTGCAGTTATAGTCAGCTCCTTTATAAGTTTAGGCTTTATATATATATATATATATATATATATATATATATATATACATACAAGTTTTGTTGAACTGTACAGACAATTCCTGTCGGACAAGTTTTTGGTTGATCCGTTCCAATTTTCGGGCCATCTTTCTGGTGTCGGGGTATAACTGGTATAACAGTCCACCAAAGGTTTAAAAACGAGCGCTTTCGGCAATACAATTTGCCATCCTCAGGTAGGAAACGATGGTATGATTTCGTGTCTCGTTTTTAACGAGAATGAGTAGTAGCAAGGAATTAGAAGTGGTCTGAAAATTGGAACGGATCAACCAAAAACTTGTCCGACAGGAATTGTCTGTACAGTTCAACAAAACTTGTATAAAAGAAAAAATGCTGCCAAAATACACTTATTTTATATATATATATATATATAATATATATATTTATATATATATATATTCTTCAAATGCTGCTCCCACTATTTCGTTGTAGTACCATTAGTTGTTAATGATAAAAGTGATCAATATATTTAATAAAATGTAGAGCATTTATAATTGTAGAAAAAGGTTTTCTCTCTGCGACGGTTTCGGTGTTCAAGATAATACCTTTCAGGAGAACTAAAAAGATTAGGTCACTATGTTTATACACATTTGTCCGCATCGGAATTAGTCTGGTTTGAATAATCTTTATTACTCTTTCTGTCTTTTTAATTATTATTTAATCATTTTGTATAAACTTTAGTTTCTAAAGTCTAGTCATTTTTTCTTTGAAGTCAGAGTAGATGTCTGTCTGGGGATTTGAACAGACTTTGAACACAGTGAAATCTTATATAAGATAAACACGAAACTGAAATATACCTATTTCCGCGAGAACATACCGGGTCATATATAAAAGTTCCAAGCAGCTTTTCCATAGTCCCAGTCACAGGAATCCAAGCACCTGAAAATAAATGTTAAGTTTTTTAAAAGTTTATATAACCTTGCCTTTCATATTGTGGGATTTTTGTCCCCGGAAAAGCACTAAGTTTTGTAGGAGAATAAACCGTACTTTAAACGCAGTGAGGAGATGGATGCCGCTTTTGAAGAAAAGAAGACAAATGACTTTCTATACAACAAAATTTTTACTGTACATATAAAGAAATATTAAACAGGGATATACACAATGTAAAACAACCAAAAGAGTTCAAAGAGTCCAAAGGAGTCCAAAATAGTCCAAAAGTGTTTGGTAGATAAAACGTAGTTAAAGGGAATTAAAGGTTGCAGATAAAAATGTCTGCGGAACTTAGCTGTAATCCTTGTGAGTTCTGTTCCTCGTAACTTGTTGAGCCCTGTAGAAATTGTTTTTGGTATGCGTGGTAATGATTCCGAGTCATCGCTGTCTTGGGCTACTAACGATACGGCCAAGTGTTGATAGCCAGGGATAGAAGCAAAAAGAGGCCGAATTCTTCGGTGTCCCCTCTTTTATAGTTAGCATCATGTGACCCTAAGGGACTGCTGCTAGTGTCCATTGAGGCCGGATAGCCATTCCCTTAATAAATGTCCACAATATTTTTCTTTTCGCCCTTGATACGTTGCTTGGAAAAGAATGATTGTTGTAGCTATCATTTCCTCAAACGGTATAAATATAAACGAACAATTCACGGCGAAAGTAATAACAAGTAGACTTTATTGTCTGAGCAAACTTAATAGAATTAATACAATCGTGTTAGTATTGTATTTATTCCAAGACTAACAACAAAAAAATAAACGAATTAAAACTTAGTTCAATTCTAAGGTTTATTAAACGACAAAACAATGGCTAACAATATAAACGTCCTTCCTATATATAGAGTCACGTTTGAAGAAACTTACCATTCTGATGGAGAGGGAAATTCAGGATATTTGGTAATCTTCTATTAAGTCAATGATTCTCAGAGACTGACCTTGGAATTGGGTCTGAATGTATCTGTTGAAATATGTGTACCAAAACATCTGGAACAATGATGTGATTGCTATATCCATCACAAGTCAGTCTCTCCCTCCTCCTCTCCCCTCTCTCTCTCTCAACTCCATACATAGAAATAAACATATTCTACTGACCCAACAATGCAAAAACAGGATAGATGATACAAGAAGAATACAGTGTGTATCGAAGAATGTTCAAAAGGCAAATAGCCTTTGGGGATTAAAGTCTTGAGGCTCCTTATAATAACATAAAGGTATCCTTACTGGGTTTGGAAGGGCCCCTTTTGCCGTGTAGTGCATGTTACTTCTGTGAAGCCGGAGACTGAAAAAGCTATCATGTGTCACGTGTGAATGTTTGTGGGGGCCAAATCCTCCTGGGCCCTATGGACAGGAGACACAACTGGTGTGCTACCTCTGACAGCTGGAGGGTCTAAGAAGGATTGACTTTCTCGATTCTTCCCTTTTATGCTACTGGTTGGAACAAAACCTAGTGCCTAACGGAAGAACCATGTCAAGAAAGGGAAATGATTCCTACAACGGTATTTTCTGGCACACAAGACGCATATAAGGGAGTCTTACGGACTTGCAAATTCTGGCTTCCCTCTTATTCTTAAATACATCATTGGGGCTGTGATTAGAGTAGATATTTAGGCAAAGTATGAGACATTGAGCGAGGATCGAACTCACTACTTCATAGTAATGGATCAGCGAGACTAGATTGCCATTCATTACACCCCGATTCAAGTGAAATGTAAATTAGCGTAAATAATTCATCATCAAGTCATGCTCAAAGCACTGTTTTCCATCTCTCTCTTTCTCTCTCTCTCCCCCTCTCTCTCTCAACGCAATGTTTCTATCCCTATTTCCAATATTTGGTTACACGTCCCTATTAGTCATCGCTCTTGGCAAGTCCTCCGCACAGCATCCAGCATCCGCACTCAGCTGATCAATGCACGTTTATGCTGGTTAGCCCACTTTGGTGTGCCCATGTGTAGGACTCCACTGTATATTGACATCGCTTTCTGTGGATTAGATTATATCTAGGTATATAAAGTTCTACTAATTTGAGTGACTTACTATCCAGAGTGGAAATATCTCCAACTTATTTGAAACACATGAAACGTTACTTACCAGACAATTGGATTATTTTACCTTCATATATGTATATATATATAGTAATTTCTTTCCTGAACTCCCACCAGGCTTAATGACATAAGGTCTTTTTAATGTGAGGAGCCATACACAAAACGTGTAACCAGTGCAAGAACGTGCGTGATCCTTTTGCCATTCTCCTTTTCGAGCAACTCAGAGACCCGGCATTTGCACCTGGCAGCACCCGTCTCCTCATTTAAAAGGACGAGCTGTCCCTTTAGGCAATCGCTGCATAGGAGAACGGCTCCCCAGAGATAATGTTATTTATTTTACATCATACAGAACCAGAAGCTACTGGACATATATTTTTCATGTGAATATGTTGCAATATTTTGTTGGTATAAGGCGTGCTGGAATCCACCAGTTAAACTTATAGACTCAGCGTGGTGACGTGAATTAAACCCGAGCCAATCAACAGTTCGAATACGTGGTTAGTTCACTATTTAATCTCCGATATTGACAGCTGTTCATTTGTACGTTATTCGACATTGACGAACGGACCTGCAACCAAAGGATCATACCCAACACTAAGGGACACCAAAGAACAACCAAAGGATCATACCCAACACTGAGGGACACCAAGGGGACAACCAAATGATCATACCCAACACTGAGGGACACCAAGGAACAACCAAAGGATCATACCCAACACTGAGGGACACCAAGGAACAACCAAATGATCATACCCAACACCGAGGGACACCAAGGAGCAACCAAAGGTTTCTTCACTAAGGGTCGCTTAACATAAGGGATCCCCGCTGAGGAGTGCTATTCATTGAAGCCTAAGGATGGTCACAAAAATCGTAACAGAATATAACAAAGAATTACATAACTTGGAAGGATTCTCGGTTTATCAGAGAGATCAGATTTCCATATGATCGATAATCTGTCTATCGTACTTACCATTCGCTAAACTCCGGAGTGAAATTGGTGAACAGTGAAAACTGTTCCATCATGATTCTTTTGAAGGCCCTCTCGAATTCAGCATCCTCTGCAGATGAAGAACTTTCCGGGAGATTTTGTTTTTGGTTCTGTGTCGGTTTGGCACGGTCTGAGATATTTTGGCGTCGGGAATATTCGGAAGCGTCCGGCAGGAACGCCTTGAAGCTGCCATAGTCTTCCAGAGGCGGGAGACACACCGAGTGAAGATTTCCTTCCGCCATACTATTCGTGGAATCCGGTTTGTTGATTGGAAAAGCATATGGATCTTGAAATGGGAAAAGCTGAAACGAAAAAGAAAAAAAATCCGATATACTTTCGGGGGGAAAATAGTATTGATCTTGTTGGGACACAAAATAGAATTGTCCACGCCACGTGTCCGTTTGTCACGTGGCAATGTGAACCCTGAGATCTATCTCTTTTACCAACATGGCATGGAACGAATCGGACGTCTGTCCCTCGATCCATCAACAACTAAGCACACACTACCCGTTTGGTTCCCAGCCTTCCTGAAACAAAGCAACACCAGTAAGTGCGTTTCTAACTGAATAAATTGACTTCGTCTCTTCCCTACCAAATATTCTGTGTTGGATTACCCTTGTATGGATAAAGTCACAGGAAAAATGTTATAATTTTGATAAGGAAAGTGTTGGAATATTTGGATATATAAGGTATGCTACAATACACCACTTAAATTTATAGACTAGGCGAGGTCACATGGTTTAAACCTCAGCCAATAATGCGTGGCTGGTTGACTACTTAATCATTGATACTGAGAGATGTCCATTTGTAATCATTGACGAAGGACTTGCAATACTGAGGAGCACCAAGGAACAACCAAAGAATTCTTTACCAAGGATTTCTTGCTTGAAGCCTAAAGGATGACCCATAAAATCGTAACAGAAAGGAAGTCATTAGAGAAATGCGGTGTTAAAATCGAACTAATACCCTGCTAAATCTTATAATCTTATTCAAAAGTAGGTATTAACCCAACCCGTTTACCACGGGTAGGATGTGACGCAAGGTTATCAAGTATAGAGTAACCAGCGAAGATCAAACTTGCTATTTACAAGTAACAGACCTGCGAGAATAGATTGGTAACCATTAAACCACGATGGGACGCTCTTGTATTCACAGAACACGTTTGCTATGGGTAGGGTGTGACACAAAATCGCAAGTATGGGGAATTCAGCAACGAATATGGATTAGGAGCTGGTTTAGCCTAGTCAGTAGAGCGTCTACCAATGAACCACAATCTTCCGGGTTCGATACGGGCCCTCGCCAACAGCGCACGGGTCGCACAGCTTGGGTCCGTGCGGCAATATGGTTGATGTGGTGCTCCACGTCAGACACAAAAAACAACATCCCTGGTCTAGTGCTAGTGAAAAGGGGATAGACTCCTTCGCTGTCTGGCTGATACCGCCTATTTTTACTTTTGGCCGGTTTAGCTCAGTCGGTAGAGCTTTCGGCTAGGAGCCACAAGGTTCCTGGTTCGATACCGACCCTCGCCAACCCAGCGTATGAGTAGCACAGGGATCTGTGCGGTAAAGTGAGGAGCTGATGGTAGGTGTGGCGCTCCACCTCAGACGCTAAAATAATCTCCTTCGTCTAGCGCTGTTGAAAAGGGGATAGACTCCCTCTCTGTCTAGCTGATACCGACATTAAGCCGACCGACGACTTTACTAACTAGAACCTTTTGCCTAGCTTTTCTTTTTCTCTTTTGCTATCTCTCTCTTGTTTCTTTCTCTCTCTCTCTCTCTCTCTCTCTCTCTCTCTCGATTTCATTTTTCTCTTGTTTCCCCTCTATTTGCTTCCCCTCTCTCTTGTTTTATTTCTCTTTCTTGCTTTCTCTTTCTGTCTATCTCACTGTCTGTTGCTCTACCTCTCTTGTTTTATTTCTATTACTCTCTCTCCCTCTCTCTTTCGTTATTTAGATTTTTCTGTCTCTTGATTTACGAGTTTAATTCGTTATGCCTACATTCACCAAAACACCTCTTTCGCTCTACGACTTAACCTACTTAAAATCGTTCCCATTTTCAGAGGAACTAGAGGAAAAGGCCAAAACAATTGCGAGAGACTAAAATCTCGTTATCGAGTGCCTCACGGAGAGTAATAGTTAAAGATCTAATCTACCAGATTCTTACAGAGTGCTCCATAGTTCTTGCTTTGTGCCACACTAAGACAAAGTTAGTAAATGATAAGTAATAAGTAAAGTCGTCGGGGCGGCCTAATGTCGGTATCAGCCAGACAGCGTGGGAGTCTATCCCCTTTTCCATAGCGCTAGACCAAGGAGATTATTTTAGCATCTCAGGTGGTGCACCACATCTACCATCAGCTCCTCACTTTACCGCACAGATCCCTGTGCTACTCATACGCTGAGTTGGTAAGGGCCGGTATCGAACCAAGGACCTTGTGATTCCTAGCCGGACACTCATCAGTTATCAATATTATTAATATTTAGTAATTCTCCTTCACTATACACAAAGTTGAAAACTTGCGCATAATTGATACATAATGGGGGGAGGGGTGTATAACCAAGGCCGGATTTATAAGGGAGCAAAGGGGGCAATTACCTGGGATTCTACCTGCGACCCGCGATACTTAATGACAATTCCTTGTAGCTGAGCAGCCCATGTCATGCAAAACTACACTTTGGCCCTTACTTGAGCTTGACGGTCGATCGGAGAGGCCCCCTCCGATCAATTACTCTCATTAATGATAATTCTGATAACTCCATTGCAATCTGTTAGATTTGCAGGACCATATTACCTTAAGGCACCCCTTTTCGATTTTGTGTCATTAGGCCATTTTTTTCATTTACACCGTCAATATCCGCTTGTTTGTTAGGGGTTAGGGTTACAACCCCTAACCCCTAACAAACAACCGGATATTGACGGTGTAATTGAAAAAAATGGCCTAATGACACGAAATCGAAAAGGTAATGTGGTCAGATTTCCATATGCTGCTGTTGAATGAATTGTCTATCCCAAATTCTAAAATGACTTAATTTGTTAAGTTAAAAAATAATTTAAAAAATGACACGATGACATGCATTTAAAAAAAATTGAAATAATTTATTATCAATTATCTTAATTTATTATCTAAATATACAACTAAATTATTTATATTATATCTACATCTAGATAATAAATGTTATGCTTAATAGGTACCAGATATCTTTTACAAATTTTCTTTAAGCATCCCCTCCACCCATTTCAGCGTGCATGTCCGGTCCCTAAACTTTGCCTCCCTCCCTGGCCAGATACGCAAAAAGTTAATAATGGTAGACATTTTTCAGTGATCACCGTCTAAAATGGAAGTCTGAACTTTTACCCATAAGACGGAAACCGGCACAGTAAGCCAAGAAAGAAACCTTTAACAATCAGTATTACTTTATTTTATCCGAAAAATATAAACTTACACGGATTCATTTATTTTTTAAAGATTAACATCACATATCCAGTTTTAAATGGAACGATTGGCTTTTTAAATATATATATATATTTAAAGTTAAACACCTCGTTGTCTTGAAGGATTAGTTAGCACATTGGTTCCACAGATTATTATTTCTTACTTTTATAGATTAGTGAGTTTCATTCTCACTAAATACCCCCATAAGTGTCACTTTGTTAAAACTAAGCTAAACTTAGTAAAGAATTCTTTAAGAGATAAATTTGAAATATGGACGTCTGCAGCTAGCTTTCTTGGATTTTGTTACCATTTCTTGACTAAGAGCTGGCAATGGATTACTTCGAAGGAAACTGTGAACATTAGTTTTGGGTAAGTACTTTTTTTTCCTTTTCTTAGCCTTGTGTTGACTTATACTCTAGAAAATTTTAAACTTTTGAATTTAATCGAATCCAGGAAAAAATCACAGAAAAAAAAAACCAAAAAAAAAAACCAAAAAAAAACAAAAAAAACAAAAAAAACAACAAAACAAAATCTTAAACCAAAAGTGTTTTACTCGCTTAATCCCTTATGATTCTCTCAAATAAAAAAAATGGTAAAGAAGAACAATTTCCTCGTAAATTTCTACCATCAATAAACTGAACCCTCATTTTATGTCCGTGTTTTACAATAAATGTTTATTTTTTCTTGCACCCGTTATTTTACAATACTAAATATTTTCTTGATTCTTTATTCTTTAACAAATAAAGAAAATATATTTAGTATTGTAAAAAATGGTGCAAGAAAAAAAAACATTTATTGCAAAAACACGGACATAAAATTCGGTTCAATTTATTTATGGTAGGAATTACGAGGAAATTGTTCTTCTTACCAAAAACATTTTCTTTTTCAAACTTAGACAATAAATTAATCAGGAATTTCTTTCCTAAACTAAATTGTGGCTTTTTCTTGTGAAATTTCATAATTCAAGCATATTGGAAAGGACGTGGAATAACTGTTAGCTTCAAAATTCTTTGGACTAGAAATAATGTGTTAGATGGCCGTTGAGTAGAGAGCTGCCTCTTCAGGGTATAGTTTAATGTCATACCCAGGGTATATATTGCATTTTGTTAAGATAAAACCCTGTAAAATATCGTGGTATTTCGCAAAATACATCTTTCAGATAATGAGGGGAGGGGCAGTAGTTAGCGATGTTATATTCCTGGGATCATTGAAAATTTCGGGTCATTCAACATTGCCTTTTCTCCTCCAGGCGACTTAATCGGGGTTGATCAGACCCCCATTCTTTCCCCCCACCCCATAACAACGGGCTTTCACTAAACTCCATTTCGAGTACAGATGACCGTTTAGGTAGCTTTATACTACCAGTCATATGACCCCCAGCTAATGGCGTTAGTGTTCTGTATTCCACTATATCTATCTATCTATATCTTCTGTACATATATAAAGGGCAGTTGTGTGTATATGTATGTCCGGAGGAAACTTCGAAAATAAAACAATTAATGACAAAGTAAATATATATACGCATTAAATATCACCAGGGCTTGGTTTTTGAGCAAAAATAATAGAGATTTGGTTTATATTCGTGAAGATAATTAAAAGATAAAATTTAAATGATAACAGCATGGATTTTTTTTTCATTTAATATTTTAGATAGTAGACATTAACATTTCTTTTCAGAGTAGCTGGATCAATGTAAGGTCTATTTTTTTTTTACAAAGGGATTTAAATGGGGCATCCCGCGAGGATTCAACTCACGATTCAGTAATAGTGGATCTACGGGACTAACTTAAAAAGATCCCCCTCTACCCAGGCGACGCTGGTAACCGCTAATAGTTTATATATATATGAGTCTTTGAATATCTATCTCAAGTTGGTAAACGGCTGCTACGG
>CM042153.1:62870587-62995069 GCA_023376005.1 Doryteuthis pealeii | reverse complement strand
GTGCTGTCTACCGGGCTCTGATATAGAAGTTTTTAATGGCATGAATATTTTGAACTTTTCTTCGTTGAAAAACTAAACACAGTATATCCTACTGACTCTCCTTTGAGGATCCTCTACTTCCGTTTTCACATTGTTGGGCTGAGTCTTCGACGCGAGAAAAAATGGCTTCGCGGAAATATGTAAGGCAATTCAGTACGGATACCCCAGCTTCTTCGATGCTGAGTCTGCAGTTTTCGGATAACGTGTGTTGTCCCTTATTTCCAACACCGCTATCCTTGTCCTCATCAGTCGTCGCGGTCCGGGATGGAAATACAACGGTTGTTGCGCTTCAGTCGGGCTGGTCAAAACAGTCTTGTCGTAATAGTCGCTGTAGCACTGTTGTGTTGTCATTAGTTGTAAGCTGGTTCTCGTGGTCTCTCAGACAGAGCACGGTCGGGCGCGTTTCCGAATGGGCGTTCTATTCGTAACGGGTACAGATTTTCCCTAGTTCATCTAATGTTCGGTCGGTTCCAGCAGCGTTTCTTATCGCTTCTGTGCCTGTTTCCCTTGATCCTGTTTTTACTTCGTAGTCCTACATTTCGTTATTCGTTGGTAAATCCCCTTGTGATCTGGGAAGGTTTCTGTCTGTTTGAATCGGTGCAGATTCGGTAGTTGGTGAAGCCCGTTCCTTTTAGACGATGTCGACTCCGACGTGTAAATTGGAAGTAGGGCTTTAGTCTCATGTTTACTGGCTCTTTGGGCTCTACGTGTTGGTCGGTCCCTGAATGGTCTGGGTATGGGCAGTCCTTTCTACGCATGCAAGCGGTGCTAGTCGGGGGCGGCCTTCTTGTCAGTATGAGATGAGGTGTGATGTGAGCGGTAAACCCCGAGTGGTTCGATTTTCCGGGGTGTTTCAATCTTCTGAAACGCGCCCCTACTCAGGAGGATCATATTTTAGACGAGTTCTTTTCGTATGGATTTCCCGTTTCGGGATGTGTATATGCGCTTTTGGTTTATGCTGTGGCTTGCGTTTATGGTTCGTATGTTTATTTTGAGGTGGAATGACTGCTGGAGATTTTGCCTCTAGTCTTGGGTTTTGCTGTTTTGATGTTCTTAGTTCGTCTTCTTCTGATTTCAAGCGGAAGAAAGAAAGAACCATTTTACTTTTGTGGTTAGTTATTTCTTGATCCACACAGCTTTTGTAACGTATGGGTACAGCACATACGTGTTGGCGTGAACGTATTCCTATGTAATATCAGAAAAAGAACCTTGTATCAGTACATTCGATTTTGTTCTAGAATTTTATCAGGTGATGGCAATATTGTAAGTGATGGATCTCCAAAATGTGAGCCATTTTTATTCTAAAATGGATGGTTAGGTCGGATTTTGTAGTTGCATTTGGGGGATGCGCGAGCATGCAACTTTCGTATCTTATTTTTGTCTGTAAATGATTCTAGAGTTATAAATGGCTATATCTTGCTTTTGAACCGAGGATCCCAAACAATGTCTATAAACAGTCCAAATGGCGCTTTTTTGGTTATATATGATTTTCTGATTTTTCATGCATAGATGAATAGGTTGGGTAACTTCCGCTGCGCACTAATATGCGCATTTTATTCATTCTTCATTTCAATTTATTGAACTTTATTCTGTCTCACCAATTTCGATTATGTTTGATTTGAAGGGGAGCAAATGATAAAATACAATTCACTGCTTTATTTCTATTAAAGTATTTACGGAAGTTTACAAATTTGAATCAGGATGTGATCCATCTGATATTTACAAAACAAAATGGATTGAGTAAAATATTTTAGCAATAATGATTCGAGTTGCATTTTTTTACGCACTCTTCCCCAAACATGGCCGTCTAGAACTCAGCCAGTTTTGAATTAGAGCTTGTAATTTGGAATTGTCTACTTTACTAGTCCACCCTGGATAAAATTTAGAAATTGGGGTTCGGCCTGGTGATTTGCAATGGGAATACCGGTGGCACATGGTCACAGAGTGAGGGTGGTGATGCGCTTGGCATTGCCACTTATAATCACCTCGTTATTAGACGAGGGAGCGGGGCTGGAACCACGCTATTATTTTATCTTATAACGCGCGCAGAGTCCGCAGTTTGACGGCCAAACAAGGTAATTATTAGTAGATGTCCCCCCCCCGATTACGTATTTCTTTTTACAAAGACCTTTATTTCCTGCTTTCGATAGCGATAAGCGGAGCATTAATATTTCCTCATTTTTTTTTTATTTCCTACAATATTTAATTCTGTCAGGTTCATTCAACTCGACAGATTACGCCTAAAAGGTATTTCGGATCTTTTCCCGAGTTGTAGTGGCAGTTATTTCGGATGAAGGTAGATCCTGGACAGCAATGAAGATAAAGAAATATATTCAATGGGTACAAAATGTTGAATTGTGGCGTTTTGTCGCCGATTTTTTGTCGAGGTTGAAGAGTTAAGGTGGGCTGGATTTCCACTTTCGTGGTTTAGACTGCCCATACTCGTAAGAGCGAGGGGGGCAATAAGGTTAGGGGCGCTTTGAAAACAGACTTGCTGGGTGGTACCGGCGTAGTTGACTTTGTCAAGGATTTGAATTGAAGGTACATATTGGCGATTGCCTCTGTGTGCCGGGCCCCGTTAACTTTAACTTATTATTTCCTGTCGCTTTGTCTACAAGGATTTTTCAATGTTCTGTATTTGGAGATGGTTTTTTCCCCCCCCTTTAGGGGTGTTAAAGAATAATGCATTGATGTGGAGGCTCAGTTTTGAGTTGCGGAAAGTGTGGGTACTCTTAACTTTTGCTACTATTAACCGTTCACGATTACCTAATTCGATCGAGTAGTTGTGGTTCGATCCTCACGCGATGCTCCTACAGTGTGGCTTTGGTGTCAAATCTGATTTGGATGGAAGCATTGCATGGCACGTATGGTTGGGTGAGTGAGCAGCAGCATTGACAAGTGTATTCTCCTAAATTCCTGTACGAAAGCAGTCGCTAGGCGTTCCGGCTAGACACTGTTCTGTTCCGATACGGTCCTCGCACTCCCGCCGTTTGGTTAGATGGATTGTTGCGGTAAAGGAAGAGATGTGTAGGTGTGGCGTCATCCTCGATGAAAATCTCCTTTGGCTCTACGATAGTGAAGTGACCTTACTTCTTCGATGTTATGGTCACACCGATTTTGGCCCGCCCACGATTTTAATTGTTGACTAAGGATTTTGTTTATTGTTCATTTTAAGTGTTGTGCAACATCGCTTTGTGACAATTACCTGACGTATATTTTGTATTAGATAGGAATATTTTGACACAAGCTGTGTGCAATTCTTTGTTAATAGGAATACTTGTCTATTAACTGTAATTATTTGTATAAAGAATGTTTCTTGGAGCTATATGAGTTCTTCCTGGTGATTATTGATTAGTTACTTGAAAACTTGAACATGGTACAGATGCTATTCTAAAGTGGAATAAACATTAAAGTAATCATTAGTTATTATGGTAGGAATATTGATTCACGTCTACAATTTTTTGTAGTTAGATTGATACTTGACTCATTAACTGTGAACAATTTTTGATTTGTTGTATTGCCTATATAACTGTATATTTTTGTATTAGTTAGTCTTGTCTATAACGTATAATTATCTGTTTAGATTGATATTACTCATTAATGTATCAATTATTTGTATGAATTTAAATACTTTGATCATCTAACTGTGTTACCATTATTTGTATTGATTGCCAATACTGAATATTAATGTATAATTTCTTGTAATTGTTAGAATACTTGACTTATAACATGAATAAAATTATCTGTATGTGATTAGATACTTGCTCTATATGATCAATTTTGTATTAGATTCGATATTGAATGAGTATAATGTGGTAAATTATTTGTATTAGATTAGATACTTGACTATGATTGGAATTATTTTGTTTAGATTCGATCTACTGGAATCATCTAACTGCCTTAACTTATTGTATTAGATTAGAATCTTGCTTCTATACTGCTGTACACTTTGTTGTATTTTAGATGATCTTACTCCTATCATGATCTTTCTGTATTAGTTTGATATGTAAATCATTTAACTTATCACAATTCTTTTGTATTAGAGTTGATATTTGCTTATAATAACTGTATCATTTTTGTATTTAGATCTAGTATGTACTTTGACATCACTTACTGTATACAATTTTGTTTTAGGATTAGATATTGATATATAATGTCATAATTATTTGTATTAAGATTGATCGTCATGCGTGCCTCGTGGGTCGTGGAAGTTTGACAGTACTCCTCGTATCACTCCTCTCTGATCGCCTATTTATCCAGCTCCCTCCTGCTCCTGATCAGTCTCTCATCGTAATCATCAGTGGCAACAGACTCGATATACCGTCTGGCTCATCGCATTTCGTGCTGCGATCTCCACTGTCCGAGCGAATACCGGTGTGGATGTTTTGCCTACTGTCGCTACAATTCGTCCCTACGATAGACAACTACACAATTTCTCTAATATAAATAACAGTTGAACGCTGTGCTTCCATTAGATAAATACCAGACGACCATGAATGAGGTAAATGACCATGTGGCACACGATGCTCAATCCTTGAAGGCTGGAGAGTTGAGATTGAGAAGGTGCAGGTACAGCCGGTATGCTGTACCCTGAATAGAATTATCACACCTAATTCCATTACGTTCGATTGGTCAGAAAAGGACAGTAGTCGTAATGCCAATCGACTCTACGCGCTCTTGGAACTTTGTGCTGATTAGCTTCTCGTAATTACACTCCGCGTTATTAGTGTTGCATTCGCGTCAGACTGTGTCTCCGAGACACCGGCAAATTTATTCCAAGGTTTTGCAGTTTAAAAAGATAAATGTTTTTCGCTTAAAATATATTATTTAGGGATCAATTCTAACCTGTGACAAATTTACCACACCCTCTTTATATTTAACACGATGAAGACTTGCAGCTTCTATTATCTTAAAATATTGTTGGACTTCAGAGCATTACTAAAAACTTCCTGATGATTTAAAAGAATGTTTAATATACCGGAATAATGAATATTCCATGGATGCAGAACAGGTGTTTACTTTTTTAAATCATTGCAAATACTTTGACGTTAGCCAGAAACAAACAACCGCTTTTAGCTTACGTGCTTTGTGTTAAAATCATGAAAATCTCCTGCTCAATTCAAAAGTTTTTTACCGAAAAGTCCGTCTCTCGGTTTCAGTCGGGTCGTTTTATGCTGACCTGTTGATGCAATATGTTTGAACTAAGGAATTTTCCTAAGTTCTTAGGGAATATTGTTTTTACGAGGTCTCCTCTCCCTTTTTATGGAAATTGTAAATATGACCTAAAAAAATACTACCGATCGGATAGATTTTTAAATAACATCTTCTTTTTCGATATATATACAACTAAGTGTCTGTTATATATGTTACAGAGGCTTTTTATATTTGTTTCCTAAATATGGATTGTTTTTAGTAAAGAATCATGATATCTTGTGTTGCCGAAGAAACAAGTTATCTCAAATTTATAAGACGATCTGTTGTAAAAAAAGTATTGTTTACTATTTTTCAAGGTACCAGTTGAGTAATTTCCATCGGTAATTTTGCATCTTTGATAATTAACTTTTCTTTGTAACAACGCTTTTATGTTCCGTTCTTTTGTGCGAGGATTTGTTTTTAAAAGTTAAAATATTGTATTTTAGTTTCTTTCTTCTACACCATGTGTCATGTGGTGGTTTTGGTCTAGTGGACCTACATTCTTTAAGCCTATCATCACCTCTTCTTGTTACTGGTATTCAACTGGTGTTTTGACGGTTTGTCCCAAGATATTTCTTCGTCCGTGAGATTCATGGAGGATTAGATATGGAATCGAGCGGCGCCCACCATGCGAACCCCCTATATTGAGTCTCAGCGAGAGGAGAATGCTCGTTAATTTGTCGCTGTATTTTTCTCGACAATTAATTCACACCGTTGATTCCTACGATGATGGCAGACGCCTGTTTTCGGGCAGTAGCCCTATTGATCGGGTTGTGCGGCGCCGCCTAGTAACTGAGCTGAAGGGAGTTGGACTTGTGAACTCGTGTTAGTTGGCGTTGGAAGGAACTTTCCTCGTCCTTTCAGTTCGTTCTGCGGATGTGTAGCCCTCCTCCTAAAAAAATCTCTTACTATTGTCCTTTTTGATATGTTTACTAAAATTTTCTCTGTTTAAATCCCTAGAATTGGATAAGAGGAAATTGCAGGCTGAAGCAGCTAATCAGACTTAATGCCCGAGATTCGAAATTGACAGACTGTTGCCAACTATATTTATATCATATTTAATATACCAAGCGTGTTGGTAATCTGCGAGGTGGCGAAAACAACAGCTAAATGTCTAGAATGTAAATATACTACTCACGGGGAGAAAAGATTTTTGGAAAAGGACAAAGACTAGTAGTCCGTACCAACAAAAGTAATCTATTGGTACGTATTTGGTCAAAGAAAACTATGCTATATATATGTATATAAGATATTACCTATAGTCTCTCTAGATGTACTGGAAAATAAGTTATAGCAAATAGCTCTCACTGTATCACTGACCTAGTGGCAGATCAAAGACTAATTTGAGTCAAGCTTACATATGTTTCGCTTTATGTCGCCTTCCGGGCTAAGTATTGCTAGTTCAGGATCGTGCTTTATCTTTTTGATATACTTCGCCCTCCCGTAGTATTAATATATACTGATTACTCTCATATATATGGCTACAATTTGTGTCCCGCAACCTTAAGCTGACGCCGCCTCACATCAACTCCCCAACTACGCAATCGTTTCTCCTCTGGTGTGCCATCATCGTAGTGACTAGTAGTGCCGCCTCTAATCACAGTCTCGGTAAGTATCATATATACATATACCTCGCTCAGGCTCATGATATATATATATATAGCACTGCAGAGACTCGTCCACTTCTCTTCGCGCGCTACCTCGCGTCGGGTGCTCCTCCGCGCTCGGCGCCCATTACTGTCGTGACTCTATCGATCGTCCTCGATAGACGTACTCTCTCTTTGACCTGTGTATTTTATGCTTTTATTGACCAACGTATTGGCATTTTTTCTTCTACTCATCCTACACCGCACGCCCCAAGAGGACACCTTCCAAATATATAGAATATTACATACCTTATATTTATGCTCTACTAGGAAAAAGAAGGCGGACATTAGGGAAGGCCATATAGGGTTCCAGTCTCTAACTGCGGAAATATCCCACGCTTTTTCCTCCAGCTCCAGACGACCTACATTGTCTTCCCCCTTATTAGCATAAAACCTGTCTAAGCTTCGCTGATACTTTTTATCTCACTTCTGAAGAATGAACTGAATATCACAAAGCCCAACCACCCCCTACATAACCCAGAAAAATTTGATCTACACAACACAATCTCCTCTAACTCTCTCTCAAGCAATTCATTTATTACGCAATCAACACTGGCCAGCAACTCTACTGTCTCCCTGAAGAAACATCCTTGAGAACGACTGTCCCCCTGCACCATCCTAACCCCCAGATACGCCCTCTTCGCTCGTCTAAACCTCACCTACCCAACTCTCATAAGCTCAGAGGGGATAAGGTATGAAATTTGTTACTTAACAACCAGAGAAGTGGGCGCAGCCGATATTTTTAATGATATATGGACAAGTTTTTTTTACAAGCATACTGGAGGGATAATTCTAAAGTCTCTACATGCCACATGGCTTTAACATCAAACTACACCATCTCAAATACGTTTGGATATTAGGGATATTTCAACGGTTTTTAGTGTTTTGTTGATGTAAAGCCATTAGGATCGTGGTTTCATGGAAGAGAGCGATATGCGCAAGAGTGATAACCAGATACATTAGGGTTTTTTTTTCAGGATGGGACAGCAAAATAGGACGTCTGTTTTCCGTTGATATCAATAAGGTTCAGTTTATTTCTTTAAGTTTGGTACGATTACGGCAAAGAATCCTGAAGAGGTGAGAGGGTGCAGGCGAAGTGGTGCTATAAAACAGTGTGACAACGTCAAGATGCAGCAATTGTAGGCTCTTACATATTAAGGGCGGTTGTGTGAATCTGTTATTGCGCGGAGGACTTCTTCAAATACATTGCGAAAGTAATTTTAAATTCATTCAATTACCATGGGGCTTGGTTTTTTTTAGCAAAAATGAGTTTGATTATAATTTGGGAAGATATTTAACAGTACGAGGAAAGTCTTCGATGTTATTTTTTTATGTTTTTTTTGTATTTTTTTTTTTTCGCTTTGAATATTTGTTATTGATTAAATGCATCATTTATTTTATTATTTTATTTCTAAATTGATCTTGAATGGAATTTCTTTACTTACTTTGTTATATATTCCGTTGGGATATCACTCCGCGATAGTAATAATGGATCTGCGGATAACTTAAAAATCCCCTTCTTACAGGCGACCGCGGTCTCACTTCTAGTTATTATAAGTTGGAGATTGTACTGGAGGCTTTTATTTCAAATTAGACCGTTTCATTTATTATTTTATTATTTTTAGGACTATGGTTTAGTTCGTGGTGACTAGGAGTCACCTCTGAATAGGACATGGTCCGGTTTCGAGTTACAGCCTTCCGTCACTAGGTGATGGTGACAGGGTATCTGCCCGTGGTAACTGGCGGGAGTGATGGTAGTGTTGGCCTCACCTCGACGCTAAATAATCTCGCTAGTGAACAGGGATAGCTCTCCCGCTTTTGGCTGCGATATCGAACTTTAGGTCACGACGACTTTACTTTTTTTTTATTTGTTTATGTTTTTGTTTAACAACTTCGCTTGATGTTGCCATTTTTTCTGCCAGTAACCATAACTTGAACGAACATGAAATACTTGTTTTTTTTAAATCTTAAACTCTTTGCAAGTTAATAAGGGTGGTATCAATAATTTTCTTTATAGTCCTCTCCCCTGAGATGTTACATTTGGATTTATTTATAGAAATAATAACTAATCCTAAGTTTTATCAATTCTATTTGATGGTTTTGGTATATCGGTACCGTATTATTCTGTGCGTATGATAACATCAATGTAATGCACGCGACTTGGCCTTTGACTATGAAATTTTGGAAAATAATTCTAGTGTATAATACGTTTGATTCCCTACCTTTAGGCTTAATAATCTGATGGATTGAATTGCCGTTTAAAATCCAATCAATCATTCTGATGAATTATCACCGTCAAATTTCAAAAGGGGAACTTTTTTTTTTAGTTGAAGTAAGGTCTTGAGGATCGGCAGTGCTTGCTTGGGACTAAAAGGTCAGACGCTCCCAGTTTTAAAGAATTTTCAAAGACTTTCTGTCCAATGTACAAAAATTTTGGTTATTTCTATAAGTAAACAGGATAAAGGTGTAACTTTTTCTGACTGTAATATTCTATTTATTTATTGATCTCTAGAATAAAGGACGGGTGAGTTAGGGGTTTAGGTTTAGAGTTATAGTTTAATTGGAAAAAATAATTTATCGTATAGAGTGTTCCCTTTTGATCATGTTGATTATAGGAATACCCCTTATTGTTTATGGTAAGATTTTTAGTTCGAGTTCGAATGATGTGACCCAATACCAGGTAGCACTATCTGTCGCTTCTTTGGTGCGACCGGGTGCGGCAACGGTTTTCGTTATTGTTTGGCGTCATTTGAGCGACAAGATTACAGCAGCTCTCAGCACTTGGAGGCTGTTTGCGAGCGTGTGGCGCGGCCTGAAAATTATCTTTGACAATGTAACAGCATTCGCAGCAGGTTTCGGGGTTTCTAAAGTGCATGGGGTGTTCGATTGCATGCTGCTCGTGCGATGTCCCCTCCAGGAATAATGGCATTGTGAACGATGTATGCGCAGACCATGAAAGAATTGTGCGTGGCGCAGTAAATAATGAAGCGGTCTATAGAAGAATAACTTAAGTTCAGCATTACCGGTGATGGAACGCAGACACAGGCAGCAACGGGTGCTAACTCAATACAAGTCCCGAAGTACAAGATCCTTGTAAATGAGTTATTTGAGTGCAGATACGTGCCTCACTCGATATAACTTTTATTATTTGGAAAATGAGATTACAGCGACATGGCACACATCCGGATGTAGCGTTAAGTTTGTCTTGGAGGCACGAGGTGATAAATGTCTATTCATCACCGGATCTATCTAGATGGTCACCTCACCGACGATTATCAAAATAAAAATCAAATTTCTTGTATTCTTCTTGGGCGCTCCCTTTTCCAAACAGTAGGCTAACAGCCTTCAATAGTCTATGGGGGTACAATGTCAGCCCTAGATATGTGTCGCGAACTGACTTCACGTGCACCTGTATTATACGCTATCGCGTCCGACTGAAGAGGCTATTGAGCATCTCTTCTTTTTTCCCCCACCAAAGGAAAAAAGGTTGTTTTTTGCTGGGGTCATGGTTTTCCAAAAGCCCCTGTAAGTTCATATTAATCGAATCTTTCTTTTCACCCTAATTGCGCTCACTTAATGGGCAAGGCCAACCCGTATTTATCCATATGGGTGCTAGAAGGCGGTGGGCTGCGGTCCTTCAATGTTCCTGGAAATGACGTATTTTATAATCTTTATCTGCAATCGGTCGAGAGCTCTCAGTGTCTGGGTCAAGGATTTGGGGAATTGTGGATTCCATACCACATTCATCTCAACATGCTCTCTGGCTCCACTTGACCCGGAGATGGGGTAGATCGGACGCCCGTTGTTATTGGGTGGTCCATCTAGGTGATCATTCAGAAAAATGTATTTATAAAAAAAGTATTGCTAATTATCTTCATTTAAGCAAATTCGAATTTATCTTCAAATCTTTATCGGCATCTATAATACCACCACTTTTCACTAGCTTGAATATGTCGTTAAAACAAAACAGATAAGAAATAAGAATAATAACATCCATGAGCTAGCAAATATATATAAAATCTCTAAGGCGTCATATACTTTTCATAGCTTCTTTTATTCAAAAATAATAGCCCCAATGATGGTTTGGTAAACAAACCGAAATGCCAACCATGCTTGGCTAAATAAATATATCTTTCAAAACAACTTGTTTTTAAATGACGACTACAGCGAATATTTTGTGTTTTGGTTAAAAGAAAAGTTTTGATCTACCATAACTAGTTTGTGCATAACACCCGCCCCTAACTTTTGGTATGAAATTCTAGAAAAAATATTCTTCCTGTATAATACAGATTGACTTTTTGAAATTTGTAACAGGTTAGATTTTAACTAATTTAACATTTGTTAATTTTCTTTTATTGTTTGTATCAATGAAATATTTGAATTTTTATAGTTTATATAATGTTTCATAACAAAATTTCAACCCCGTATTTAGGGCAAAGACAAAGATATGTCCAACGAGAAATATAACAAACTTTTGTCAAAAACAAGTTCACTATAAAGAGAAATAAATTATAGACAAGTACATTCCAGTGGCTATTTCTCAATGAGCAGTATAACAGAAGTATTTCATAATAATAATAATATATAATAATAATATTAAATAATTGGTGTACAGTGCTCAGGTGCACCAAGAATCTCAAAGGCTCAGTGTTAGCAAATAAATAATGTACTAATGTCAAGAAAATGAATAGCGTACAGTCATAATAAACAGTATGCATGTGTGCGGATTATGGTAGTGTGTTGGAGGAGGGTATCAGAAGAGAGGATACAGCGCTGAAATGTTGTGTTTATACACATCGCAATAAAGATGAGGACAATAGGATTTTCTACTGAATTACTTAAAAGCAAACCTTATAAACAGTGTGTTTACCATTATATTACTGGGCAGGTATCATATTTTTAATATTTAGTAAGCTGTTTGCAATTCAACTTTGCACTAAGTTTATGGGAAAGGAATATATATTCAATTAAATGTAAATAATTGTATAATTCAATCTTTTTTTTTTTAACAACAAATCTGATGAAACAAAACAAAATCAAAAGAAAACATATCATTTTATTTGGCAAAAATAATTTTTTTTCATTGATTTCCTAAGAACTAAACAAGAACATATCAAAATTTAATTTAAAGCAAACTTATTTTTGAAAAGTCAAAGAATGTAAGGTTATTTCCTATAAACTCCAACATAAAAAGGGGAACCACTCTGAATGAATTTTATCTGTTAATTTTATACCCATTATTTTCCCATTAAACTAACCCTAAACCTTAAACTCTAAACCTAATTTTTATTCCTAGTAGATCAATAAATAAATAATAATTTATCAGTCAATCAGAGTGGTTCCCTTTTTTATGTTGGAGTTATAAGGAAATACCGAATGTAATTTATTTAACTTTTAATGAGAATATAATTCAAATTTGGCCAAATAAAAATGCAAAGTTTTATCAATTTAAAGTTGCTGACAGTTTTTATTTAAAGATGAGAAAGATGCTGTCTAGTGTCATACACAGGACACTCCTTTTTTTTATTGGAGGGTGGGGTCTTATCCTTCTGCAGTGGATACACTCAGTATATTCTAAAGCCCTGCGTAAACATGGAGGATCAAATATTATAAGAGACATATCATGTAAATATTTGAATATGTAATTAAATTTTCAATTTCAAAAATTTCAAACTTTTTTTAAATTAATTTCATTCATTATTTCATTATTTGAATATGTATTAAATTTAATTGAAATTAAATGAATTAAATAAATTTAAAATTAAAATTAAATTGAATTTTAATGAAAATTAAATTACATATTTGAATATGTAATTAAATTTCAATTTGAATATGCAATTAATTTCAAATATTTGAATATGTAATTAAATTTTTAAATTGCAAATTTAATTTCAAATGAATTTTGAATTTGTAAAGGATAAACTGTGGAAATTTACTCTTAACAATTTTCTTGTAAAAATAAAAAAATAGTTTATCAAGGAAACAAATTTTAAAATTGATTTCAAATTAATATTTTAATAGTCTGTACAATTTTGACAGACCAACTTTAAATGAAGATGTTTCTTGCTCTACTTGCCTCATTTACAGGTTTAAAAGAAAATGAATTAAAATTTTTTGGTACAAATGCAGAATAGTGCGCAAGAAATAATATCATTAGAATCGCATTTTATGTATTAAATAGCCTCAGATTATGGAAACTCCCAAAATAGCCTAACCAAACCTAACAATAATACTAACCCTAACGTCTCAACGGTTTCGGGTATTTCTGTGAAATATCATTAGAATCGCATTTAAGTATAAATGGCATTAGATTATGGGAAGCTCCCGAAATAGCCTAACCCTAACCTAACTAAACCTAATATCTCAAAGGTTTTGGCTATTTTCTGTGAAATATAATGAAATGTAATGTTTTTTTTTATAAAACTCTAATGATATTATCTCTTGCACACTATTCTTGCATTAGTACCAATTTTTATAAGAAATAACAAATAATGATTAAATTATTTTATTGAGATTGGTATTGATAAATTCAACGATTGAATTAATTTCTTATGTTTTTTCAGTAAAACAAATAAACATACTTTTCAAAATATGAAAAGGATATTTCTTTTTCTTTTTAAATTTCTCTTTTCTGTTTTAAAGAAAAGATCAGGTTTGATGTGTGATTTGTTTTTTTCTTTCAGAGAATTTTATAGAAATTGTATCATTTTTATATATACACCCACCAATATATATATATATATATATATATATATTATATATATATATATATATATATATATATAAAAGAGTTTTATAGTTTGCTTGAATTATTGTATATATATATATATATATTATATAATATATATATATATATATATATATATATTATATGTAAAACTAATAAATTTGTTATGGACTGTTTGAATTTGTTTTGTCTTTAATGAAAGAACAGATAGATTTGCATGCATATTTTGTGCTGTTTTTTAAGATATATGCCCAAGTATTTCAAACTGCTAACAAACAAACTGTTAGTTTCTTATATATATATATATATAAGAAAGAAAAAAAAATATATCGTATTACATTTATAAATAATGCTCTATCTCACTATAAAAACAACAAAAAAATCTTTATTTCAATATGCCCTGAGCGGGGAATTGTTTTTTATAGTATTAAAAAGGAAAAAAATAATAAATTCCTTAAAAAAAATTAAAGAAAAGTAAATTTAAAAGAAAAAAAAATATCTTAAATGATTTCAAACCTCCGCAATTTAACAACTCACGGGTTTTTAACGGAACTACACGATCTCTACCGAATTTGAAATCTTAACGGAAGCTTACGATCTCTTCCAAATTTCAAATCTCCATCAAGCTCAACGTAATTAGAACCAAGTTGACTTTAAAAAACACAGATGGAAATATTTTCAACTCTATAATGAACTCTCTGAAGATGGATTTTAATCCGAAAATTAAGAGCACAAGAATAAATATGTTTTTCAACATGAATCTGCATTATTTTGCCTTCAAAAAAAGAAAAAAATATTAATATATATATTTTTTTTTTAAGAGGGTGGTGTTAGTTAGGTGTTAGTTATTAAAGATATATAATTCGTTGACTCCGATCTACAAATATAATAAGAAGAAACGCTACTGATCCTAGAAGCCATATGCATAAAAAATAAAAACCTAACATTACAAATAAGTAATTTAAAGTCGGAGACAACGTATTAAATATCTTTTAATAACTAACACTTAACTAACACCCCCTCTTAAAAAATAATAGACTCTCCAAATTTGATAAAAACATAGATAAAGAACTAAAAATAATATATATTATATTATATATATAATTTTTTTATAGTATCTTACTTTGAAGCATTTGTGTGTATGTGTATATAAAGATTTTTGAAGGCAATTTTACAATGCAATATGTGTTGAAAAATTATATTTATTTAACTTTTTAAATTATATTATTTTAACTTTGTTTTTTTTTCTCTATAACTATATAAAAAAACACCATAGTACTTTCAATAACTCTGAGGATGGAATTTTACTTTCGAAAATATTTAGATTCGAAAAAAAACAAAAGTTAAATAAATACAATTCAAACACATATTGCATTGTAAATTGCCTTCAAAATCTTTATATATATATATATATATATATTGTATGTATGTATGTATGTATGTATGTAACACTAGGCACCACCAGACGTTTATGCCATCTTGAATAAAAGGAAATAGATATTTCGAACTTTGTTTATCAAAAATCTCGTAAAAAAAAGATCGTACAGGGTTGTTACAAAGAAAAATAGTTAATTCAAAGATCAAATTATCCGATTAGGAAAAATTACATCGTTATCTTAAAAAATAAACAACTGCCGTATTACATGCGAAAGGGTAATTTTCAGACCGTAATATAGACAGAAAAGTACTAATTATTTCCCTTTTACGATTACCCGTAAATTATGGAATGAAAATTTGAATATTTTTTTAAGAGAAAAACTGATAAAATAATCTATTATACTTACTTTTTTATTTTTAATTATTGAAAAAGTTAAATAAAATAATTTTTTTTCACGCTAACACTGTCAGCTTAACAGGAACAAACTTTGGTTACTTAGAAGTGTTCGTCTCTTGTAAAACAAATGTCAGCATGCTCTTCCGTACATTCTAAGGATCACACATTACTATTCAACAACAAAAATTACAATTCTTTTAAAAATATTAATCGAGCTTGTATCGGACAATGTTTAGTGCACCTGAATTATAAATTCATATTTTTAAATATCCGTGAAAAATTCGATTTTTTTGACGCAGGAAAAAAAAAATATTTAATTTATTTCACGCAGAAAATAAAAATATTTAATCACACAAAAAGATTGAAAATCTCGTAAAAATTAATTTCTTAAAAAATTTTTTTTGTTGTTGACAATTTAATAGAATATAGTACATACCAATTATAAAAGCAAAAAAAAGTTTTCAAATATTAATATTATGACATTTTTTGCGCACTTTTTTTTCCGATTTCATTAATTTTTCATCAAAAACTAGACGTTGTACATTCAACAATTTCATTGATATAGTTATTCAGATCTTTATCTTTATAGAAAAAAAGAAAAAAATTTTCTGACGCGTCATTTTTTTTATCTCATAAATAAAATAGTGGGGGGGGAATAGACTCGTAAAAAATATTTCCCCTAATATATTTTAGAAAAAAACTATTCAGATGTATTTACATCCAATGGTAAACATTTATGGAAATTTTCGGGAAAATCAGATTATTAAATTGATTTTTCATAGAATTTTAAAAAGTCCTCTTATGTAACTTGTTTTTAGTTACGTTAAATTTCAGTTTGATTTAACAGTGCAAAAATGAAAACATTGTTTTTCAATCATAATTTCATTATTTTCGTAAGCTGATAAAAAATTTAAAAAATCATCAGGAGTTTGTTTAATGTTTTTTCTTTCGAATGGAAAAAATCTTTTCAACAAAATATTATTTTTTCTGCAAGTTTCATTGTGTTAAATGTAGGGGGGTAAATTGCACAGGGTCAAATTGGTGGTACCTAGTATACACACACGTATATTGAATAAAAGATCCGCAATGAATACACATTTGTTTGATTTACTCTTTCATAGAAATATATCTAGATGGATGTTGTAACCTAACAAAGGTTACCAAATGAGAAATAACCAAAACGGAAGTTGGAAATGAAATGGAATCTTTATAACATTAACAAAATACAATACTTGCCAGTGGCGTGAAGAAAGGTAAACTACTGCTAGTGGTATAAGACTACTCAGTCAGTATAATACTTCCATATTTATGAGGATTGGGACATACCCATTAATGTTCATTGGTAGGGTATATAAGGATTGGGACATACTCATTAATGTTCATAGGTAGGGTATATGAGGATTGGAACATACCCATTAATGTTCATAGGGTAGAGGATATATGAGGTAGGGTTGAGGAACATACCCATTAATGTTCATAGGTAGGGTATATGAGGATTGGGACATACCCATTAATGTTATAGGTAGGGTATAAAACAATGGACTAACCATAGTTCTATAATCTACTATATAAGAATAAATGAATGTTTTTGCACTCAAGTTAATTCATAATAACCCTGTCAGTCTTTGTACATCTTTCTTGACTTAGGAAAATTCGAATTTCAAAAGTGTTGGTTATCTGGGTATAGTTATTTACTAAGCGTAGCTTAGATATGGCACAAGGCTAGAAGTGTGGGTGCCCAGTGAGAATTGAACTCACAAACAATGGTCTGCTAATCTAGCTTGCTAACCATTATACTACGCGAGGTGCCCTGGTTATCTGGGTATAAGATGTACACAAAATCGTCACTTCTATTTATAAACTTTACCAACAACAGCAGGCACTCCTGGTAAAAATTGGCCTATGAGAGATGAGGACAGAAAGCATTCAAGATCGTTTGCAACTGTCCTCAATAAATTACTGATTGAACTTTCTGCTAGCAAGACCTATCTTTTGGATTAACACCAAAGGACTACTACAGACTTGGACTTATGCATATTGTAAGGAACACTACAGACTAGGATTACCAACTTACTACAGACTTGGACTTTTTCCTATTACAGAGGAAACCTACAGAGTAAGATTAACCAGCTGGATTCTGTGAATAACAGATCAACTGAACCCCTACAATGGCGACAAGGATTGTAACAGATAGGACCCTGTCACGAAGTGTCTGTTTATTTTCCAACCCTTTGTCAAGTCGTGTGATCCTAAGTGACTAGGCAATTGACTCTCCAAGGAAAGATAGTTCAGGGGAAAAAAACACAGAATGTTTTCTTTCAACAAAATATTAAAAAATATTAGTCATTAAGACAATTTGTGAGTGATTAATAATTATTTTTTTTATAAAAAATAATTATTATTTACTTTGTTTTTTTTTTTTTTTTTAAACAGACGGGTGCAAATACATAAATTCATAAAACAGTAAAAAAAAAAAAAATACCTTCTTTTTCGTTAAAACATAAGTTCCTCTTTTTTTTAAATTATTTCTTTTCTCTTCTTATTTTTTCATTGAATATAAGTTCCTCTTCTTTTTTTTTTCTTTAAATCCGTTTCCTTAAATCATTCCTTTCGTTTCTTTCCCTTTCAAATCAATTCGGTTTTTTCTTCAAATATCTCTGATTCAACCATCGCTTCCAAAACCCGTTCTCAACTGACTCGTCTCTGAATTCTATCGTCTCTGAACTCTGTCGTCTCTAAACTACCGTCTGCTTCCTTCAATTTTTTCCCCGGTTATTTTTCAAAACAAACCTAAGGGAATTAACCCCTTTTTTTTCTCCCAAGGGCAGCAACTCTTACCTTTCCCTTTATTTATTTAACTTTTTATATTTTTTTCGTTTTCTTTTCCAACAAATAGTCACCCCCCCCTTGCTATTATTAAATGATATTATAGAGGAAACCTACAGAGTAAGATTAACCAGCTGGATTCTGTGAATAACAGAACAACTGAACCCCTACAATGGGGACAAGGATTGTAACAGATAGAACTCATTTATATGAAAGAAGAGAAATATGTAATTCTGGCACAATTTGAGGAAAAATATAAGAAATTTTTAGGTTAATGATAGCAAAAATACTAGCAAAAATATGTGCTCTCTGGGCACAAGTCTTGATATGATTAAATATTATATTGAAATAAAAAAAGACTACTTAGATATGAACACAAAAAGATTACACTTATTTTTACTGGTATCAAATCTGGAACCTTGTGGTTCTTTGTCAATTGCTCTATCAACTGAGCTAAGGGGCAGCAGATTCAGTAGGAATGTTCTATTAAAAATGACAGACAAGGATTTTGTATTTAGCTTTTTATTCAGCTTTTCTTTTTGGCAAACAAAATGTCAAAGTAATGTTGGCAGAGTGACCTATTGTCAGTATTGTTACATAATTATTAGATAACTAATATTTATGGCAATAGTGTAGAAATCAAAATGGCCGTTATAAGCTACAGCCTACGGCCTTGAAGGATGAGACCTAACCTTCCGGTGGATACCGTGAGAACCGGTAGAGAGGACCCTCCCTTCCGGTTTAGATAGTAAGTAAGTCTCAGAGTTAGAAGGTAGGAGCTGAGCTCGTGGGATGTAAGTCTCACCTGCGCAGATGTCTGGTTGGGGATTGAAAATAAAGTAACATCAAAGTAAATCGAAGTCTTGTGTTTATTACCTAAAAACTAACAATGACACAGGGCTTCTGATAAGGAGAAATCCCTAACAGAAAACCAGACCCGAAGTCCCCAAGAAAGTCCAGACCAAGATAGATGAAGAAATAGCAAAGCCGACCAGAAGAAAATACAACCAGAAGTAAGAAAAGGGTATATAATATTATCAGCTGGTGGCTGAGCAGTCCATGACATGCTACACTCCACTTTGATCCTTACTTGGGCTAGACAGTCGGTCTGAAAGGCCCCCATCCCGATCAATCAGCTGGTCCCGTCCATAGAACCCATATGATTATACCGACCATATTGCTCTGGCAAATTACCATCTTTTTTTTTTATCATAGATGTGCTAAAAGGCAGTTACTGAGGGTTTTAGTGTCTTGGGTATGACGTTGAACTACCTCTTGTGGTTGGCGAGATGCCTGCCGCACGTGAGCTAAACTGCTCAATATCGAGATTAACAGGGCTGCAGAGCGGTGACGTCTTCGTCATCATGGACTACCAAATGTAGATGAGAATTTCCCTTGCAATGTGTGTGTAAGTCTAAAATTGGATTAACTAGCCACCAGAGGGTCCACAACTGTTGAAGACATGGAGTGACGTCATCGTCGTCTGCGACCGACTCCTAAAAGGAAAGGATATATATATATATTATATATAATATATATATATATATATTATATATATATATGGTTTAGTTTGGTTTGGTTTGGTTTGGTTTGTTTTACAGCATATCAACCTCGGTGGGTCATTTAATGCCAACAAAGTTGTGAAATAAATTCATTCTTAATGCATAATACAATTTTGTTTATAAACTCATGTTTTTCTATTCAACCCATATATGGGACCCTAACAGGTACTACCACTCCGGGTAAGAGTGGGCCAGGGAGCAATGATGATGAAGAGGTGCTCCACATTCCCCAAACCTCCAGAACTGGGGCCTCACCATCAGATAGAGTTTAACGTCATTCCCAGGACATGTAGACCCTCAGTCACCGCCTTCTAGCACCCATATGATAAGAAGGATTGGGGGTTGTCATAAGGGCAATAGGGTTGGGGCAATCATATAGGTGCTAGGGCTTGACGTGGCTAGCCGATTGATCGGAGGGGGCCTCTCCGACCGCCCGTCTAGCCCAAGAAAAGCCTAAAGTGGAATATTGCAAGTCATGGACTACTCAGCCACCTGGGTTCCATCCTTAAGCATCACGGGTCGCCACCCACAGCCAACAGGTGGCCCCATTGGGGGAGTCTTACCCCTCTGCAGAGGTGCAGTCGTTGCATTCTAACGCCTCAGCCGACTAACCTTTCATGTACAGATACGCTATCAACGGATTTTGGATGCAACGGACAAAATATATATTATTTTTGACATGAGATGATGGGGGTTAGTGAGGAGAGTGCAAATCAAAATCCCACATCGAGCCTCGATTTGGAATGGCCTTCTTCGTGAGTGACATGAATGACGCCAAAACGAAAACAAGACAAAAAAGCCAAGTGTATAGTTTCAATAAAAATGTATTTTTTCTTTCATTACTGATTTTATTCATTTATTATTGTTTTGCACATGATAAGGACGACGACTATGTCCAGTGGGAAGAGCTTCAGTGACCTTTTAATTGTTTTTGTTTTTTTATTTATTTTTGGTTTGTAATCAAATACAACTCAATAAATTCGATACATTCATCACTTCATTCCCTACTTTTTTTCCATTAAGAAGAAAATTTCTTTTTGAACCTTTTTTTAGACATTGTAAGCCTCACGTGGAATTTTCTGCACTTTGCGCTGAAATAAAAAATAAATATTATTTAATATTTAAGATTGATAAAACATTTAATTTAAGGGAACAAAAAATATCATGTAAGAAGTTTGGTAGCCGAGTACTTATATATCATATTGTCGGAAGTTGAAGGTGGCATTCAGTGAAACTGCAATGGTTGGGTCACACCATCCGTATACCTGCAGACAGACTCCCCTGTAAAATACTTTATGGTGAAATCGCAGATGGCACGAGGAGGATAGGATGCCCCCCCAAAAAAAAAGCGGTTCAAAGACCATATTAAGACAACGCTGAAGAAATGCATCATCACAACTTCAAGCCTGGAAGATCTGGCCTCCAACAGACAGAGTTGGCGAGATGCGTGTTGCACAGGAGCTGAGCGGCTCAATATCGAGATTAACAGGGCTGCAGAGTAGCAACGTCTTCGTTGTCATAAACCACCAAATGTAGATGGGAATTCAAATTGCAATGTGTGTGACCGCATCTGCAAATCCAGGATTGGACTAACTAACCACCAGAGGGTCCATAACTGTTGAAGACATGAAGTGACGTCATCGTCGTTTGCGACTGAAAAGGAAAGGAAAGGAAAATATTGTCGGAAGACAATAAATAATTTTTCCTTTGGATGCAGGGCGTGTTTTTGGACATAACATTTGCTTTGGTTTGGTTTAATGGCATATCAACCCTGTGGGTTATTTAATGCCAACTCTTTATAATATTTATAAAATATACAATATATATATATATATATATATTATATATATGTGTGTGTGTGTGTGTGTGGGGGAGATTATGTGATTAATTAAAGTCATTAATCTCCCACAAATTGTCGGCCTTCGCCATTTCAAACACATTGTTTGACTACTTCATACTGTCATGCCATAAGTCACCCAAAAGTGCTATATACATATCAGTTTAAAATGACAGGTAGGGTTCGAATCACGCACAAAGCACTGCCCTGTCTATAACTTTGCTGATGAGGCCTAATAGGCTGAAATGTACATACAGAGATCGACTTTTTCTCGATTTGTTTACGCTTTACATTTAAACCGATATGCACGCCTAATTCATTTAATTATAATTAATTAATTAACAAAATTAGGTATGACTTTGATTAAGCACCTAATCTCCCACAAATTGTCGGCCTTCGCCATTTCAAACACATTGTTTGACTACTTTATATATATATATATATATATATATATATATATATATATATATATATATATAACAACGAATAATATAACAAATGATCTAATGTAATATCTAACATAACACTATATATATACATATTTATACATACATGTTTTGTAAGGGATTATTGTGTAGAAATTGTTTTCTTCTAAAACAAATCAGAGAGTGAGATGACAGTAATCTATATTACCTTTCAGGCCCGTGGTCTAATGGTTAGAGTCGTAGTAAATGGACTCATTGACCCGAGTTCAATTCTTGGACGAAGCTGTTTGCATTTCACATGGCGCTAATAACTTTGGGAAAGGTATGAATCCTACTCCCAACCAGCTATGGGTAAATAGCAGGGCAGACTGGGTTCTTTAACCATGGCTAGGTAACCAGTCTAGGAGAAGGAAAAATCTGAATCTGTTAAACTCCGTTTAAGAAATTGACCTTGTGTCGCATCCTGCTCCTGCGGAGGGGTTGGTAAATATATATATTACCTTTCATGTGCGTTCCCGTAAGTGGTATTGAGGACGTATTTCATATCCGATTCATAATTTTCGATATATTTTTATTTCTTGCAAGATGTACAAAATGATATCTATGTTAACATTTTCAAACAAATCTTTCATGTTATTTGTGTTGAAAAATCTTTTTTCTTGTAGGAGTATAAACTTCACATTCTATGAGGAAGTGTTTAACAGAGTATGGTGTTTGGCATATTACACATCCTGGTTGTCCCTCTTGATCAAGTATAAAATAATGTGTAAGTCATGTATAGCCAATGGAAAGCCGCACCAATGCAACCTCCTCCGCTCGGGATTTTCTATATCCCAGTTTCTATTCTCCTAGTGTTGGCTTAATTGATAATAATTTGTTTGGTGTGCTACTATTCCAACGTTGTTGCCATTTTTGTTTGGTAAATTTTGTTTGATGTTTGGACATCACGTGTCAATTCCATAATTCAAATCAGCCTCTTAATGGTTCCAGTTGCAGCGATTGTCTGCCCCTGTTGGAATGGACTTGCAACTAAAAGTGTTATCTTTCCTTACTGAGAGGATTTCGACAATAGGTGGCTGGGTATTTAAACAACAGCCCGGGAATTTCTCATTCTCTTTCTATTGGTCTAGCATCCACTAAACATGGGCTAAACGCTTGGTGTCTCTGTCCATTAAGTGAGGGGCTCTGCCCCCACCCGACTATCAGTAAGTGTCTCTTATTTTTCATGAACTCTTTATCACTTCTTTAGGACTTTACTCCTGTTTCTGTATCTTTTTATGTATATCATATTCCATGTGCTCAGACAACAAAGTCTGTATTTGTTGTTATATGTATCTCTTTGTTCGGATTATTTTATGCATAAATGTACCTACGTTGGAAGGTTACTCTGAGCTTTCTAACGTATTATAAAAATCACACACCCTACTCTTATACCGTCGTTGAAAGAATGAGATCTCTGCTTTGTATCTCTGTTCTTTGGACAGAAGAGAGATTTTGTCTCAGAATGTCGGCGATAGTCCTTCGCTGATGGAGCAATGTGTACACTTAATCTATTGGAACACGTTTGTTTATTATTGTAGTACTTGTTATTTGTTTTCATGTGGAGCTGCTGGTGATGCAATGGTTATCGACATAGGAAATGGACATGGTGACACTAGTTCAAATCCTGTGTGTATATGTGTTAGGCTAGTGAAGAAATAAAGTCAACAGCGCTTGGTAACGGTAAGTTTCTCTCCTATGCAAAAGCGAGAAACTGACAGTTAATAAGCGCCGTTGACTTAACATCTTCGCTACCCTAACTTAAATAAACATGCTCAATCAATGATATAGAGCGCTTTATTTATTAATATAGCAAACTACATTATATATATATATATATATATATATATATATATATATATATATATGTGTGTGTGTGTGTGTGTGTGTGTGAGTGTGTGTATACTATAAATCCGTTACTTTAAGTTCCATGTGTTTTAGACAATCTTCAGGCGAAACTGTTAAAAAAGAGACCAATCAAGCGTAGAGGTGCAGTATAGTCACGTGATAAGATGTTAGTTTATGGAATATTTATACTAAAAATCAGCGGAGAATAAATCATGGGATTAATCAGGGTCAGGTTGTAGATGGCACAGGAGAAATATGTTAACATATCTACACTGAAATATTAATTTGCTGAATATTATTCTTTTATTTAAAAAAAATGTTTGGCAATTTTGTTTTCAGCATGTTGTTGGATGCATAATTTTTCTTCCGGACACAATCTGCAGTTATAGTCAGCTCCTTTATAAGTTTAGGCTTTTTATATATATATATATATATACAAGTTTTGTTGAACTGTACAGACAATTCCTGTCGGACAAGTTTTTGGTTGATCCGTTCCAATTTTCGGGCCATCTTTCTGGTGTCGGGATGTAACTGGTATAACAGTCCACCAAAGGTTTAAAAACGAGCGCTTTCTGCAATACAATTTGCCATCCCCAGGTAGGAAACGATGGTATGATTTCGTGTCTCGTTTTTAACGAGAATGAGTAGTAGCAAGGAATTAGAAGTGGTCTGAAAATTGGAACGGATCAACCAAAAACTTGTCCGACAGGAATTGTCTGTACAGTTCAACAAAACTTGTATAAAAGAAAAAATGCTGCCAAAATACACTATATATATATATATATATATATATATAATATATATATATATATATATATATTCTTCAAATGCTGCTCCCGATTTCGTTGTACCCATTAGTTGTTAATGATAAAAGTGCTCAATATGTTTCATAAAATGTAGAGCATTTATAATTGTAGAAAAAAGTTTTTCTCTCTGCGACGGTTTCGGTGTTCAATATATACCTTCTTCAGGAGAACTAAAAAGATTAGGTCACTATGTTTAATATACATTTGTCCGCATGGAAATTAGTCTGGTTTGGAATAATTTTTATTACTCTTTCTGTCTTTTAATTATATTATTTAATCATTTTGTATAAACTTTAGTTTCTAAGTCTAGTCATTTTTTCTTTGAAGTCAAGAGTAGTTGTCTGTCTGGGGATTTGAACCGACTTTGAACACAATGAAATCTTATATAAGATAAACACGGAAAACTGAAATATACCTATTTCCGCGAGACATACCGGGTCATATATAAAGTTCCAAGCAGCTTTTCCATAGTCCCAGTCACAGGAATCCAAGCACCTGAAAAATAAATGTTAATTTTTAAAAAGTTTTATATAACCTTGCCTTTCATATTGTGGGGATTTTTGTCCCCGGAAAAGCACTGTTTAGACCCTAAGTTTTGTAGGAGAATAAACCGTACTTTAAACGCAGTGAGGAGATGGGTGCCGCCTTTGAAGAAAGAAGACGAATGACTTTTTATACAAAAACATTTTTACTGTACATATAAACAAATATCAAACAGGGATATACACAATGTAAAACAACCAAAAGAGTTCAAAGAGTTCAAAGAGTCCAAAGGAGTCTAAAAGAGTTCAAAAGTGTTTGGTAGGTAAAAGGTAGTGTAATTTAAGATAAAAAATGAAACTGGTCTTACCTGGGGCTGTGAAGAAAATGGCGCCCGAAACTTAATTTGTTTTTTATAAGAGTGCAGACCGGAAATTAGGGGGTTAGTGGGAGTGGAGTGAAGTCATAGATAAGCCGAATTTTTTGACAGTCGGTAGTTGTGATTTAGAAGGCAAGCTATTGTGAACTGATCTGATTACGAGCTATTTCGGCGTTCCATGATAATTGCCTTTGTTGTCAATCTTTCTGTACAATATGGCCCCCAAGGTCGGTCAGAGAGAGAAAGATAATTAAAGGTTGCAGATAAAAATGTCTGCGGAACTTAGCTGTAATCCTTGTGTGTTCTGTTTCTCGTAACTTGTTGAGCCCTGTAGATATTGTTTTTGGTGTGCGTTTGCTTCTACATGGTGTTGATTCCGAGTCATCGCTGTCTTGGGCTACTAACGATACGGCCAAGTGTTGATAGCCAGAGGTAGAGGCAAAAAGAGGCCGAATTATTCGGTGTCCCCTCTTTTATAGTTAGCATCATGTGACCCTAAGGGACTGCTGCTAGTGTCCGGTGAGGCCGGATAGCCATTCCCTTAATAAATGTCCACAATATTTTTCTTTTCGCCCTTAATACGTTGTTTGGAAGAGAATGATTGTTGTAGCTATCATTTCCTCAAACGGTATAAATATAAACGAACAATTCACGGCGAAAGTAATATCAAGTCGACTTTATTGTCTGAGCAAACTTAATAGAATTAATACAATCGTGTTAGTATTGTATTTATTCCAAGACTAACAACAAAAAATAAACGAATTAAAACTTAGTTCAATTCTAACGGTTTATTAAACGACAAAACAATGGCTAACAATATAAACGTCCTTCCTTTATATAGAGTCACGTTTGAGAAACTTACCATTCTGATGGAGAGGGAAATTCAGGATATTTGGTATCTTCTATTAAGTCAATGATTCTCAGAGACTGACCTTGGAATTGGTCTGAATGTATCTGTTGAATATGTGTACCAAAACATCTGGGCACATGACGTGATTGCCATATCCAATCACAAAGTCAGTCTCTCCCTCCTCCCTCTCCCTCCCCCTCTCTCTCTCAACTCCATACATAGAAATAAACATATTCTACTGACCCAACAATGCAAAAACAGGATAGATGATACAAAGAATACACGTGTGTATCGAAGAATGTTCAAGAGGCAAATAGCCTTTGGGGATTAAAGTCTTGAGGCTCCTTATAATAACATAAAGGTATCACTTACTGGTTTGGAAGGGCCCCTTTTGCCGTGTAGTGCATGTTACTTCTGTGAAGCCGGAGACTGAAAAAGCTATCATGTGTCACGTGTGAATGTTTGTGGGGGCCAATCCTCCTGGGCCCTATGGACAGGAGACACAACTGGTGTGCTACCTCTGACAGCTGGAGGGTCTAAGAAGGATTGACTTTCTCGATTCTTCCCTTTTATGCTACTGGTTGGAACAACACCTAGTGCCTAACGGAAGAACCATGTCAAGAAAAGGAAATGATTTCTACAACGGTATTTTCTGGCACACAAGACGCATATAAGGGAGTCTTACGGACTTGCCAATTCTGGCTTCCCTCTTATTCTTAAATAAATCATTGGGGCTGTGATTAGAGTAGATAATTATGCAAGCCGCTGCGACACAAAGTTGCAAGTATGAGACATTGAGCGAGGATCGAACTCACTACTTTGTAGTAATGGATCAGCGAGACTAGATTGCGAACCATTACACCCCGATTCAAGTGAAATGTAAATTTGCATAAATAATTAGTCATGCTCAAAGCACTGTTTTCCATCTCTCTCTCTCTCTCTCTCTCTCTCTCTCTCTCTCTCTCTCTCTCTCTCTCTCAACGCAATGTTTCTATCCCTATTTCCAATATGTGGTCACACGTCCCTATTAGTCATCGCTCTTGGCAAGTCCTCCGCACAGCATCCAGCATCCGTACTCAGCTAATCAATGCACGTTTATGCTGGTTAGCCCACTTTGGTGTGCCCATGTGTAGGACTCCACTGTGTATTGACATCGCTTTCTGTGGATTAGATTATACCTAGGTATATAAAGTTCTACTAATTTGAGTGCCTTACTATCCAGGGTGGAGATACCTCCAACTTATTTGAAACATATAAACGTTACTTACCAGACAATTAGATTATTTTACCTTCATATATATATATATATATATATATATATATGAAGTCAAGTAAACAAACAAATGTGTTTATTTTTTATATGGCTTTAAGCCGACAACTTTTGGAGGATATGTGCTTAATTGAAGTCATACCTAATTTTGAAAATTAATTAGTTAATAATTAATGAATTTAGGCGGGCATATATGTTCAAATGTAAGGCTAAACGAATCGAGAAAATGTCAATCCCTAAATGTACATTTCGACCTTTACATTCAGGGATTGACATTTTCTCGATTCGTTTAGCCTTACATTTGAACATATATGCCCGCCTAAATTCATTAATTATTAACTAATTAATTTTCAAAATTAGGTATGACTTCAATTAAGCACATATCCTCCAAAAGTTGTCGGCTTAAAGCCATATAAAAATAAACACATTTGTTTGTTTGACTTCAAGTAAGCACATATCCTCCAATATATATATATATATATATATATATATATATATATTATATATAGTAAGTTTTTTTCCTGAACTCCCACCAGGCTTAATGACATAAGGTCTTTTTAACGTGAGGAGCCATACACAAAACGAAGCTCACGCTGTGGCCAGTGCAAGAACGTGCGTGGTCCTTTTGCCATTCTCCTTTTCGAGCTCCTCAGGGACCCGGCATTTGCACCTGACAGCACCTGTCTCCTCGTTTAAAAGGATGAGCTGTCCCTTTAGGCAAGGGGCAAATACTGCATAGGGGAACGGCTCCCCAGAGATAACGTTATTTATTTTACATCATACAGAACCAGAAGCTACTGGACATATATTTTTCATGTGAATATGTTGCAATATTTTGTTGGTATAAGGCGTGCTGGAATCCACCAGTTAAACTTATAGACTCATCGTGGTGACGTGAATTAAACCCGAACCAATCAACAGCTCGAATACGTGGTTAGTTAACTATTTAATCTCCGATATTGACAGCTGTTCATTTGTACGTTATTCGACATTGACGAACGGACCTGCAACCAAAGGATCGAACACCAAGTAACAACCAAAGGATCATAACCAACACTAAAGGGACACCAAGGAACAACTAAAGAATTATACCCAACACTAAAGGGACACCAAGGAGCAACCAAAGAATTATACCCAACACTAAAGGGACACCAAGGAGCAACCAAAGGATCATACCCCACACTAAGGGACACCAAAGAACAACCAAAGGATCATACCCCACGCTAAGGGACACCAAAGAACAACCAAAGATCATACCCACCAGGGACACCAAAGAACAACCAAAGGATCATACCCCACACTAAGGGACACCAAAGAACAACCAAAGGATCATACCCAACACTAAAGGGACATCAAGGAACAACCAAATGATCATACCCAACACTAAAGGGACACCAAGGAACAACCAAATGATCATACCCAACACTGAGGGACACCAAGGAACGACCAAATGATCATACCCAACACTGAGGGACACCAAGGAGCAACCAAAGGTTTCTTCACCAAGGATCGCTTAACATAAGGGATCCCCGCTGAGGAGTGCTCTTGCTTGAAGCCTAAGGATGGTCACAAAAATCGTAACAGAATATAACAAAGAATTACATAACTTGGAAGGATTCTCGGTTTATCTTATCAGAGAGATCAGATTTCCATATGATCGATAATCTGTCTATCGTACTTACCATTCGCTAAACTCCGGAGTGAAATTGGTGAACAGTGAAAACTGTTCCATCATGATTCTTTTAAAGGCCCTCTCGAATTCAGCATCCTCTGCAGATGAAGAACTTTCCGGGAGATTTTGTTTTTGGTTCTGTGTCGGTTTGGCACGGTCTGAGATATTTTGGCGTCGGGAATATTCGGAAGCGTCCGGCAGGAACGCCTTGAAGCTGCCATAGTCTTCCAGAGGCGGGAGACACACCGAGTGAAGATTTCCTTCCGCCATGCTATTCGTGGAATCCGGTTTGTTGATTGGAAAAGCATATGGATCTTGAAATGGGAAAAGCTGAAACGAAAAAGAAAAAAAATCCGATATACGTTCGGTGGGAAATAGTATTGATCTTGTTGGGACACAAAATAAAATTGTCCACGCCACGTGTCCGTTTGTCACGTGGCAATGTGAACACTGAGATCTATCTCTTTTACCAACATGGCATGGAACGAATCGGACGTCTGTCCCTCGATCCATCAACAACTAAGCACACACTACCCGTTTGGTTCCTAGCCTTCATGAAACAAAGCAACACCAGTAAGTGCGTTTCTACCTGCATAAATTGACTTTGTCTCTTCCCTACCAAATATTCTGTGTTGGGTTACCCTTGTAGGGATAAAGTCACAGGAAAAATGTTATAATTTTGATAAGGAAAGTGTTGGAATATTTGGATATATAAGGTATGCTACAATACACCACTTAAATTTATAGACTAGGCGAGGTCACATGGTTTAAACCTCAGCCAATCAACAACCATAATGCGTGGCTGGTTGACTACTTAATCATTGATACTGAGAGACGTCCATTTGCAATCATTGACGAAAGACTTGCAATACTGAGGAGCACCAAGGAACAACCAAAGGAACCTTTATCAATGATTTCCGCTGGACAAGCCCTCTTGCTTGAAGCCTAAAGGATGGCCCATAAAATCGTAACAGGAAGTCATTATAGAAATGCAGTGTTAAAATCAAACTAATACCCTGCTAAATCTTATAATCTTATTCAAAAGTAGGTATTAACCCAACCCGGGTAGGATGTGACGCAAGGTTATCAAGTATAGAGTAACCAGCGAAGATCAAACTTGCTATTTACAAGTAATGGACCTGCGAGACTAGATTGGTAACCATTAAACCACGATGGGACGCTCTTGTATTCACAGAACACGTTTGCTATGGGTAGGGTGTGACACAAAATCGCAAGTATGGGGAATTCAGCAACGAATATGGATTAGGAGCTGGTTTAGCTTAGTCAGTAGAGCGTCTACCAATGAACCACAATGTTCCGGGTTCGATACCGGCCCTCGCCAACAGCGCATGAGTCACACAGCTTGGGTCCGTGCGGCAATATGGTTGATGTGGTGCTCCACGTCAGACACAAAAAACAATATCCCTGGTCTAGTGCTAGTGAAAAGGGAATAGACTCCTTCGCTGTCTGGCTGATACCGCCTATTTTTACTTTTGGCCGGTTTAGCTCAGACGGTAGAGCGTTCGGCTAGGAACCACAAGGTTCTTGGTTCGATACCGACCCTCGCCAACCCAGCGTATGAGTTGCACAGGGATCTGTGCGGTAAAGTGAGGAGCTGATGGTAGGTGTGGCGCTCCACCTCAGACGCTAAAATAATCTTCGTCTAGCGCTATTGAAAAGGGGATAGACTCCCTCGCTGTCTGGCTGATACCGACATTAAGCCGACCGACGACTTTACTAACTAGAACCTTTTGCCTATCTTTTCTTTTTCTCTTTTGCTATCTCTTTCTTGTTTTTCATTCTCTCTCTCTCTCTCTCTCTCTCTCTCTATTTCATTTTTCTCTTGTTTCCCCTCTCTTTGCTTCCCCTCTCTCTTGTTTTATTTCTCTTTCTTGCTTTCTCTTTCTGTCTATCTCACTGTCTGTTACTCTGCCTCTCTTGTTTCTCTCTCTCTCTCTCTCTCTCTCTCTCTCTCTCTCTCTCTCTCTTTCGTTCTTTAGATTTTTCTGTCTCTTGATTTACGAGTTTAATTCGTTCTGCTCGTCACTCAATTTCCTCGTATATCGAATCAATTTTCCCCATTGAAATAAACTAAAATGCCATTAATTCGTCCTTCCTCCAAAAGTTCTGTCTTAAATATTGGATTTAAAATAGCATGTGTGTGTGTGTGTATTTACCCAACCCCTCCGGTACGTTTTGCTGTTTCATTTCCTACGATGATAACCATTACACTACAAAATAGCATATGTATGTCGTACAAGTATTAACTAGAGAAAAAGGCCGTTATTTGAGGTGAGCACACTGGTGCACCCAATCCAAAATTTTTATCTATCTTGAAGTGAAATACAATGAATGTGTACACGACTCGGCATATAGCCGGAAGTTTTTGAGTTGGGGAGAAGGGTGTCGAAACTGGTCATACTACTACATGGATCTATCTAGCTAGGTTCACTCGCTGACCGATCAATTCAAAAATAAAATCTTGCATTCTTCTCTTACACAGCCTACATTCACCAAAATACCTCTTTCGCTCTACGACTTAACCTACTTAAAATCGTTCCCATTTTCAGAGGAACTAGAGGAAAAGGCCAAAACAATTGCGAGAGACTAAAATCTCGTTATCGAGTGCCTCACGGAGAGTAATAGTTAAAGATCTAATCTACCAGACTAATGAGCTCGATTCTTACAGAGTGCTCCATAGTTCTTGCTTTGTGCCACACTAAGACAAAGTTAGTAAATGATAAGTAAGTAAAGTCGTCGGGGCGGCCTAATGTCGGTATCAGCCAGACAGCGTGGGAGTCTATCCCCTTTTCAATAGCGCTAGACCAAGGAGATTATTTTAGCATCTCAGGTGGTGCACCACATCTACCATCAGCTCCTCACTTTACCGCACAGATCCCTGTGCTACTCATACGCTGAGTTGGCAAGGGCCGGTATCGAACCAAGAACCTTGTGATTCCTAGCCGGACACTCATCAGTTATCATTATTATTAGTATTTAGTAATTCTCCTTCACTATACACAAAGTTGAAAACTTGCGCATAATTGAAACATAATGGGGGGGGGGTGTATAACCAAGGCCGGATTTATAAGGGAGCAAAGGGGGCAATTACCTGGGATTCTACCTGCGACCTGCGATACCTAATGACAATTCCTTGTAGCTGAGCAGCCCATGTCATGCAAAACTACACTTTGGCCCTTACTTGAGCTTGGCGGTCGATTGGAGAGGCCCCCTCCGATCAATAACTCCATTGCAATCTATTAGATTTCCAGGACTATATTACCTTAAGACACCCCTTTTCGATTTTGTGTCAGTAGGCCATTTTTTTCATTTACAGCGTCAATATCCGGTTGTTTGTTAGGGGTTAGGGTTACAACCCCTAACCCCTAACAAACAACCGGATATTGACGGTGTAATTGAAAAAATGGTCTAATGACACGAAATCGAAAAGGGGTGCCTTAAGGTAATATGGTCAGATTTCCATATGCTGCTGTTGAATGAATTGTCTATCTTAAATTCTAAAATGACTTGATTTGTTGAGTTAAAAAATAATTTAAAAAATGACACGATGACATGCATTTAAAAAAAAATTGAAATAATGTATTATAAATTATCTTAATTTATTATCTAAATATACAACTAAATTATTTATATTATATCTACATCTTATTATAATGGAGATTGTGTGTTTTTCTGTCTGTAACCGAAACTATATTACTACTCAAGTCACAATTCCCTTAGTTATTTACGGCACATTCTCCATAATTCTATTTCTATTTAAACCTCAATTAATAATAAAACTGTTTGACATTATTAATACTGTTGGCCTTACCTAAATACTAATAACATGCAATTGTATTAATATATACAACAAAATACCAGTTTTCAGTGTAAACGTAAAGCTAATTTGCATATTGATATTAAAAAAACTGATTTTAATAAAAATGTGCTTGGTATTATTGATTTCTAATTGTTTGGTTTTATCTTAATGAATATGAGTAAAAATCTCTTCAATAAATCCTAAAAGAAATTCATTAACAAGAAGAAATACCTGTAATTTTATTCTTTACTTCCTATTTTAACTAAATAGTTAAATTAGGAAAATTTAGCATTGAATAACGGGAAGTGATGAAAGAGTAAGTTTCAGTTGTTCTATTTTCCGATTATACCCCCTCCGTTTCAAATCTTTTTATCTGAATTCTTAATTAGTTTCATTAGCCTTTCTGATTTAATCTAATATTTTATTACATTTAAACTTAAATACTTGCACCCGGAGGGTGCATATATTTGCTAGTCTAGATAATAAATGTTATGCTTTATGGTACCAGATATCTTTTACAATTTTTCTTTAAGCATCCCCTCCCCCCAATTTCAGCGTGCATGTCCGGTCACTAAACTTTGCCCCCCTCCCTGGCCAGATACGCAAAAATTAATAATGGTAGACATTTTTCAGTGATCACCGTCTAAAATGGAAGTCTGAACTTTTACCCATAAGACGGAAACCGGCACAGTAAGCCAAGAAAGAAACCTTTAACAATCAGTATTACTTTATTTTATCCGAAAAATATAAACTTACACGGATTCATTTATTTTTTAAGATTTACATCACAGATCCAGTTCTAAATGGAACGATTGGCTTTTTTAATATATATATTTAAAGTTAAACACTTCGTTATCTTGAAGGATTAGTTAGCACACTGGTACCACAGATTATTATTTCTTACTTTTATAGATTAGTGAGTTTCATTCTCATTAAATACCCCCATAAGTGTCACTTTGTTAAAACTAAGCTAAACTTAGTAAAGAATTCTTTAAGAGATAAATTTGAAATATGGACGTCTGCAGCTAACTTTCTTGGATTTTGTTACCATTTCTTGACTAAGAGCTGGCAATGGATTACTTCGAAGGAAACTGTGAAAATTAGTTTTGGGTAAGTACTTTTTTTCCTTTTCTTAGCCTAGTGTCGACTTATACCCTAGAAAATTTTTAACTTTTGAATTTAATCGAATCCAAGAAAAAAATCACAGAAAAAACCCAAAAAACCCCAAAAAAAACCAAAAAAAAAACAAAAAAACCAAAAACAATCTTAAACCAAAAGTGTTTACTCGCTTAATCCCTTATGATTCTCTCAAATTAAAAACATGGTAAAGAAGAACAATTTCCTCCTAAATTCCTACCATAAGATAAACTGAACCCTCATTTTATGTCCGTGTTTTTGCAATAAATATTTTTCTTGCACCCGTTATTTTACAATACTAAATATATTTTCTTGATTCTTTATTCTTTAATGAATAAAGAAAATATATTTAGTATTGTAAAATAATGGGTGCAAGAAAAATAAAAACATTTATTGCAAAAACACGGACATAAAATTAGGGTTCAATTTATTTTATGGTAGGAATTTACGAGGAAATTGTTCTTCTTTACCAAAAACATTTCTCTACAAAACTTAGACAATAAATTAATCAAGAATTTCTTTTCTAAACAAAATTGTGTTTTTTTCTTGTGAAATTTCACAATTCAAGCATATTGGGAAGGACGTGGAATAACTGTTAGCTTCAAAATGTTCTTTGGACTAGAAATAATGTGTTAGATGGCCGTTGAGTAGAGAGCTGCCTCTTCAGGGTATAGTTTAATGTCATACCCAGGGTATATATTGCATTTTGTTAAGATAAAACCCTGTAAAATATCGTGGTATTTCGCAAAATACATCTTTAAGATAATGAGGGGAGGGGCAGTAGTTAGCGATGTTATATTCCTGGGATCATTGAAAATTTCGGGTCTTTCAACATTGCATTTTCTCCCTCAGGCGACTTAATCGGGGTTGATCAGACCCCCATTCTTTCCCCCCACCCCATAGTAACGGGCTTTCACTAAACTCACCTCCATTTCTAGTACAGCTGACCGTTTAGGTAGCTTTATACTACCAGTCATATGACCCCCAGCTAATGGCGTTAGTGTTCTGTATTCCGCTATCTATATCTTCTGTACATATATAAAGGGCAGTTGTGTGTATATGTATGTCCGGAGGAAACTTCGAAAATAAAACAATTAATGACAAAGTAAATATATATACGCATTAAATATCACCAGGGCTTGGTTTTTGAGCAAAAATAATAGATTTGGTTTATATTCGTGAAGATAATTAAAAAATAAAATCTAAATGATAACAGCATGGAATTTTTTTTCATTTAATATTTTAGATAGTAGACATTAACATTTCTTTTCAGAGTAGCTGGATCAATGCAAGGTCTATTTTTTTACAGGGGGATTTAAATGGGGCATCCCGCGAGGATTCAACTCACAATTCAGTAATAATGGATCTGCGGGACTATCTTAAAAAGATCCCCCTCTACCCAGGCGACGCCGGGTAGCCGCTAATAGTTTATATACAAGAGTCTTTGAATATCTAGCTCAAGTTTGGTAAACGGGCTGCTACGGCTCTGATATAGAAGTTTTTAAAATGAGCATGATATGTACTTATTTGAAATATTTCTTTTGAAAAAAACCCAAAAACAACGCACAAAAATATCCATACTGACCTCACTTCTTGAAGACTCCTCCACATGTCCAGCATTTCCACCATTGTTGCTGACGTCATTATCAAGAACCGGCGAGAAAAAATGGCTTCCGGAAATATCGTAAGGAAAATTCAGACTACCAGGAATACCAGGAAAGTTCTCATGACTGACGTCTTGGCAGATCTTTCGGTACAGCATGTGTATGTCACCGTTATTTCCAACAACGCTATCCTTGTCCTCAAAAATCAAGTCGTACACGACGTGTCCGGGATGGTACAACGGTTTTTGCGCCTCGGGCCTCGGCTGGTAAAAATAACAGTCATTGTACGCATAATAGTAGCTGTAGCACTGGTTGTAGTTGTAATAATAGTCTGCATAAAGCTGTTCGTCGTGGTCTCTCCACGACCAAGAGCACGGGTCAGGCGCGTAACCCGAATGGCAGGCATCATTCGTAAACGGGTACAGATTCTTCCCCTGTTCATCTAACAGATGTTCGGGTAGGTTCCAGCCAGCATCTTCTCCGCTTCTGTGACCTGTATTCCCTTGATCTGTTTTATACTTGTCGTCCTCATCAATATCATTACCGTGGTTAAAATCCCCTTCGTGATCTCGGGGAAGGTTTCTGTCTTTTTTTGAATCCGGGTCGCAATCGCGTAGATTTGTGAAGCCCCGTCTTCTTGAGACATGTCGACCCCGACGCTCGTAAACTCTGGAGTAGCGGCTTTTTCTCATAGTTCTGCTCCTTTGGGACTCACGATTGTGGTGTCTCCTCTGAATGGTACTGGTATGGGCAGCCCCTTCTCGACCGGCCATGCAATAGCGATGACCGCTAGAGTACCGGGGGCGGCCAACTCTTGTAGATGAAGATGAGGATGATGATGATGAGCCGGATAAACGAGCTGGTTCGACTTTCCCCGGGGGTGCTTCATTCTTTCCTGACGCGCCACCCTCGGGAGGATCTATTTTAGAACGAAGTTTCTTTTCGTTGGATTTCCGTTTCCGGGGTACTATAGCACTTTTGAGATTATGATGATGGCTTCGTTTATGGGACTTTTCCGATATGTTCCTATTTGAGGTGGAATGACCTGACTGGGATTTCCTCTTGGAGTCTTGGAGTTTCTGCTGTTTTGAATGCTTCCTTAGTTCGTCTTCCTCTGATTTCAAGAAAGAAAGAAAAACATTAATACATTATTAGTAGAGTTAGTTAATTTCTTGACCTCCCACACAAGGCCTTTTTAACGTGGGGAGCTACGCACAAACCGAAGCTCATGCGGTGGGGTAATTCCATGTCAAGTCATCCAAAAAAAAGAAAAATTGTCATCCATACCATTCAATTTTTCTGAAATTTTATCCAGGTGTAGAATATTGTAAAGTAAGATGATCCCAAAATGTGAACTTTTAATTCCAAAAATTGGCTGAGTTAGGTCGATTTTTAGTTCGCCAAATTTGGGAGGGATGCGCAGAAAATCGCAACCTTTCGTAATCTATTTTTGTCTGTAAAATGAGTTCTAGAGCTTCCCTACTACTAAAAATTGGCTTATAAATGCCTTTTGCCTGAGGAATCGAAAAATGCTATAAAAAAGGCACAAAATGAAGCCTTTTTAAGCTATTAATGATTTCTGATTTTTTCATAGCAAGATCAATAAGTGGTAAAATCCCGATGTAGCACTGCATATATGACACATTTTTTTCTTATTATTTCACATATATTGAACTTTATTTGTACCACCACATTTCATTATGGAATTGATTTGAAAGGGGACAAAATAATAACAATACACAAATAAAACATGTTTATCTATTAAAAATATTTACGGAAGTTTAAAAATTTGAAATACAGGATTGATCACATTTTATATTTACACAAACAAAATGAGAATTAGTAAAACTCATTTTACATACGAAATAGATTACGAAAGATTGCAATTTTTTGCGCAATTCTTCCAAAATATGGCCAGTCAACGTAACTCAGCCAAGTTTTGGAATTAGAAGCTGAAATTTTGGAAATTGTCTAACTTTAACATAGTCCACACCTGGATAAAATTTAAGAAAAATTGAAGGGTATAGCCTGGATGATTTGACATGGAATTACCCGGTGGCCAGGGCAAAGAGTGCGTGATCGCTTCGGCATTCCCCTCAAATAAATCCGACCCCGCCTCTATTAGACGAGGGAGCAGGCGCTGCCTGGAACCACGTTATTAATTTTACCTTACAAACCGGCCCAGAAGCCGAAGCTTCTGAACGCAAAACAAGTAATTATTAGTAGAGGTACCCCCCCCCCCCATCTACGTCACTTTAATTTTACGAAAGACCTTTATTTCCTCGCTATCCGAAATAGCGTAAAGCGAAGAAGCGATTACAACTTATTTTTTTTTTAACATTCCCTAAACATTTTAACTTAGGTCACCGATTCCATTGCCAACGACAATAAGTTACCCGCTAAAAAGGTATTTCGGGACTCTTTTCCCAGTTGTAGGCAAGTTATTTCGGATGAAAGAAGACTAGAACAGCAATTGAAGATAAAGAAACATATATTCAATGGGTACAAAAATGTTGCAAACTTGTGGCGTTTGCTAGCCAGACTTATCTTGCTGAGGTTGAAGAAAGTAAAGGTGAGCGCTGGATTATACCACTCGCTGGTTGACTGCCAATACGATAAGAGCTGAGGGGGAATAAGGTAAAGGGAGCGCTTGAAAACACGACTCGCCTGGGGTACGGCCCCACGATAAGTGACTTTCGTCAAGGGATTTAATTTAGACACCATATTGGCGATTCGCCCTCTGGTGCCAGGGGCAGATAATTTAACTATAATTTTTCCGATACCGCCTTGTCTACAGGATTTCAAATATGCTTACTGTATTTCCTGAAGATGGTTTATATACCCCCCCCCTTAATAGGGGTGTAAAAACTAAACTGCATCAGATGGTGAGGCTCCAGTTCTTGAGGTCTGCGGAGTGTGGAGTACCTCTTAACTCTTTGCCTACTTTAAACCGTTCACAGCATACATAAATTACGATCGAGTAGTGTGTTCGATCCTCACGCGATGCTCCATAATTGTGGCCTTGTGTCAAATCTGATCTATGGAATGAGCATTCGAATGGCGTAATGGTTGGGGGAGCTGAACCAGCAGACCATGACAAGTTCGATTCTCACTAGATTCCCTGTACGAAAGCTCAGTCGGTAGAGCGTTCGGCTAGAAACCACAAGGTTCCTAGTTCGATACCGGTCCTCGCCAACTCAGCGTTATGAGTAGCACATGGATCTGTGCGGTAAAGTAAGGAGCTGATGGTAGGTGTGGCGCTCCATCTCAGATGCAAAAAAACAATCTCCTTGGTCTAGCGCTAGTGAAAAGGCGATATACTCCCTCGATGTATGGCTCATACCGCATTAGGCCGCCCCGACGACTTTTATAATTGTTTACTAAGGATTATTATTAGTTACTTGATATCATTTAACTGTGTGCAAACCACTGACTATTGTGAAATAATTACTTGAAACGATATAATTATTCGTATTAGATAGGAATACTTGAAACCACACAACTGTGTGCAAATTCTTTGTATTAAATAGGAATACTTGATATCATATAACTGTAAATTATTTGTATAAAGAATAGTTTCTTGGAGCTATAATAGTTTCCTGTGGATTATTATTAGTTACTTGAAACCATATAAATGTGTACAAAGACATGACTATTACTAAATGGAAATAAACACTTGAAAACAGATAAACATATGTACTAGGTAGGAATAGCTGAAACTATACAAATGTATACAAATTATTTGTATTAGATTAGAATACTTGACATCATATAACTGTGTACAAATTATTTGTATTAGATTAGAATACTTGACATCATATAACTGTATACAAATTATTTGTATTAGATTAGAATACTTGACATCATATAATTGTGAACAAATTATTTGTATTAAATAGGAATACTTGACATCATATAGCTCTGTGTAAAAAAGCTCTAAGGAAACAACTACTCAATTTGTAAATATAAATACACAATGAACGCAATTCCCTATCCTTTAGGAATAAAATAACTCAAGACAACATGACATGACGTAAAAATGCAAATGGCAAACGATGCTCAAACAATGAGAGCTGGAGAAAGATTGAAGATTTGAGAAAGAGTGGAAGGCTACAGCACAGTACGTGTACACTGTAGAATAATCACACTAAGTTCCAATTACCGTCGAATTAGTAAGACAAGGCAACAAGTAGTCGTAACTGAATACGACGGTAACTGGAACTGAGTGTGATTATTCTACGTACACATCCCTTCATTAGTATGAATTCAGCAGAGTGCTCGAGACGCAGCAATATAAGTTTTGCATTTAAAAACTGTTTTTTTTTTATATATATTATATTGACCTGTCAAATTTATCCACCCCCCTTTTTATATTTAACACAATGAAACTTGCATTTATTATCTTAAAAATGTCTGGACCATTCGAAAGAAGAAGCATTAAAAAAACTCCTGATGATTTAAAAAGAATTTTCAACTTACGGAAATAATGAAAATTATGAATGAAAACAATGTTTACATTTTTAAATCAATTGAAATTTAACGTAGCCAAGAAAACAAAACAAACAAGTTATAACTACCGGCTTTTGTTAAAATTCTATGAAAAATCAACTAACAGTTAAATTTTTACGAAAAGTTCGGTAATTATTTACCTGTTGATGAAATTATGTTTAAAATAAGTTTTTCCTAAGATATATTAGGGGAAATATTTTTCACGAGGTCTCCCTCTCCCTATTTTATTTTATGAAATCTGAATAAATGAACCTAAAAAAAAACGATTTTTAATTTCTTCTTTTATAAAGATAACAGTCTGAATAATTATACCAGAAGATTTTTATTAGTTTCTATACGGGATTTTTTTTTAGTAAAAGAATCATGAATACAGAATTATGCCAAAAAATATCAATAAAGAAACCGATCCTGTTGTAAAAAACGTATTGTTTTACTTATTTTTCAAGATAACAGTGAGTAATTTTCCCAATCGGATAATTTGATCTTTGAATTAACTGTTTTTCTTTGTAACAACTCTGTTTTTTTTTTTTTGCGAGATTTAAAAAAAAAGTTAAAAAATATTTACGTTTCTTCCTTCTACATTACTTAAACTGATCACGTGACGTGATTTTGGTGGTACCTACTTTAACGCCTCTTACTGATCACTGTTCTGTTACAGGCATTCAACCTGGGTCGGTTGAGCCGGTTCTGTCCAAAGAATTCATCTGTGGTGAATTCATAGAAGGAATAAGGGAATATGAAATTTAGAAGCGGTCCCCAAACTCCGCATACATATCCCGGTCAGGAGAAGGAGATGCCCTTATTTGTCGCTGATTTTCTTCAGACGCAGGGACAAGTAATTCAAAAAACGTTGATTCCTAATGTTGATGGAGACGTCCATTGGATTTTCGCCAGAGCCCCTTTGGTCGGGTTGTGGCCCTAATACCACTGGAGGAGTTGACTTTAGAAATAATGTGCTAGTTGGCCGTTGACCAAAGAACTTCCTCCGTCCTTTCACAGTTCGTTCTGCAGGGTGTGTAGCCACCCTCCTCACTAGAAAAAAATCTCTTACTGTTGGCCTCATTTTGATTGTTATACTAAAAAACCCTTCTCTGCTTAATACCAAGCCACATAGGAATAAGAGGAAATTGCAAGGTTGACAGCAGCCAAATCAGCACTTAAAATGGCCCCGACAGATTCGAAATTCCGTAAACAGACTTGAAAACCAAAATCAATATATATATATATATATATATATATATATTATATATATATATATAATATAATATATATAATATATATCTCATTGCTAATTATTGTAGTCATCAAAATCTCTTATTTGTAAATAAAAATATCTGAAAAATTTTTTGTTTATTTTTATCATTAAAAAAAAAAAATGATTTTAAATTGATATTACTTTTTACAAAAAAAACAAAAAACAAAACAAAAAAAACGATTTTAAAAATTCTAAAGAAATTGGCATGGTGCCCTCAGTCATTACTGTGGTGCCTTCATTTTCAATAATAAATAAATGAATAAATAGATACCTTGGTTCAGATATAAATTTTATTTTAGCATTTCTTTGCCTCCTCTGTCTGATTTTACTAATTTGAAGACCTCACACAGGTCTTATTGGTATGATCTTCCCAGAAAATCAATGAAACAGGAAATTAATAAAAATCAGACTGAGGAGCTGAGGAGGCAAAGAAATGCCAAAATAAATTTATATCTGAACCAAGCTATCCATATATATATATATATATATATATATATATATTATTTATTAATCACAACACAAACTCCCACAGTTAGCTGTAATTAATCAAAATATTGAGTAACAACATATCAAATTCTTCTCAATAAAACTATGGGAAAATGGAAACTAGGCTTCAGAAAATCCAAAAAGGAACGAGTCACTATATCCCGATTACGTACAGAGGAGTTGGACTTTAGAAATAATGTGCTAGTTGGCCGTTGACCAAAGAACTTCCTCCGTCCTTTCACAGTTCGTTCTGCAGGGTGTGTAGCCACCCTCCTCACTAGAAAGACCAAGATACTCCTTTTTACTTAAAGAAATCCAGCCAGAATGCATAACATGTCAAACACCCTATACTGTTAAACACATTCTAATATGATGTGGTTATTTTGCTTTTATTGGACAACGTTTGGTTATTTCCTATAACTCCAATATAAACAAAGGGGAACCACTCTTGACTGATAAATTATTTATCTATTTATTGATCTACTAGGAAAAAAGAAGACGGAGTTAGGGTTAGCGGTTAGGGTTAGTTTAATGGGAAAATAAATAAATAATTTATCAGTCAAGAGTGGTTCCCCTTTGTTTATGTTGGAGTTATAGGAAATAACCCAATGTTTTATAGCATAAACAACATGTATAGATGGCATTTTATCCTTCCTGGAAGAAATGAAATGATACCAAAAAATATAACAAGAAATTTGAACTTTATCCTATAAACTTATCCCTCAAAGCAATTCCCAATTTATTTAGCCATAAACAACTGCAGAAAACTTACTGTCAAAATGGAGAAAAATCTTTGGAAAACAGAATAGTAAACCTGACCATAAATAACCCCATACGGCTTTACGTGCCATTAAAGCCAACCTATAATAAATAAATAAATAAATAAAAGACCGGAGGGTAGAGTGTATGAAATGTTGTGACTATAACAACCAAGATGAGGACAGCAGCCCGAATCTTTTAAATGAATTGACAATTTTTTTTTTACAAGAATACTGGGGAATAAATTTCTAAAACGTCTCTAAACCACTGACCCCTAATGGCTTTAACATCAAACTAAACCATCCTCAAAATACTGTTTTGAAATATTAGGGCATATTTCAAAACGGTATTTTGAGGATGGTTTAGTTTGATGTTAAAGCCATTAGGGGTCAGTGGTTTCAGTGGAAAGAGAAGCGATAACGCAAGAGTGAAATAACCAAGAAGACAAATAGGAGTTTTTTTTTCCAAGGAATGGACAGCAAAATAGAAACAGTCTTTTCACATTGATTCAATAAAAGTTCAGTTTGAAATTTCTTTAAGGTTGGTTACCGATTACGGCAAAAGACACCTGAAGAAGGCTGGAGGGCATAGCAGCCGAAACGTTGTGACTATAAAAACCAAGCAGGTGACAAACGCTCAAGATGCAGCAATTTAGACATCTATCCATATATAAAGGGCAGTTGTGTTAATCTTTATGCGCGGAGGAAACTTCTATAATAAAACAATTGACGACAAAGTAAATATATATATTATATATATACATTAAATATCACCAGGGCTTGGTTTTTTAGCAAAAATAATGAAGATTTGAGTTATATATGGGAAGATATTTAAAAGTAACAGAAGGAAAAGTCATTTGCATGTTATTTTTTTTTTTTTTTTTTTTTGTGTGTGTGTTTTTTTTCGCTTTGAAATTTAATATTGATTGATTGAATTAATTGCATCATTTATATCTTTTTTTTTTAATTTGTAAATCATTGAATGGAAATTTCTTACTATATTGTTATATATTTCCGTGGGGATCTCACTCGCGATAAGTAATAATGGATCTGCGAGACTAACTTAAAAAAAATCCCCTCTCTACCCAGGTGACGCCGGGTAGCCACTTCTAGTTATTACTAAGTTGAAGATTGTACTGGAAGTGCTTTATTCTCAAATTTAGAACCGTTTACAATTTCATTTCATTTATTTATTATTATTTTTAGGACTGGTTTAGCTCAGTTGGTAGAGCGTCTGACTAAGGAAACACAAGGTTCCGGATTCGATACCAGCCCTCACCAACTCAACGTATGAGTAGCACAGGGATCTGTGTGGTAAACTGGGGAGCTGATGGTAGGTGTGGCACTCCACCTCAGACGCTAAAGCAATCTAACGCTAGTGAAAAGAGGATAGACCCCCTCGCTGTTTGGCTGATACCGACTTTAGGCCACCCCGACGACTTTACTTTTTATTTTTATTTTTTGCTAACAACAATCTCGCTATGATGTTCCATTTTTGCTACAGTAACATAACTCGAAAAAATGAAATAAAGAATTTATTTAAATTTAAACTCCTTGCAAGTTAAATAAGGGGGAGTACACAATAATTTTCATTTAATAGTCATCTCCCCTGAGAATGTAAGTTCTGATTATTTTAGAAATTACATAATTAAAAAGTTTTATCAAATTCTATTTGATGCGTTTTGGTATACCGTAATTATTTGTGTATGATAAACACTCATGTATAGCACGCACCCTTGGCTTTGAACTATGAAATTCTGGAAAAGAATTCTCGTGTATAATACGTTTGATTCCCTAACCTTTAGGCTTAAAATAATCCTAGATGGATTGACATGCCGTTAAAATCGACCAATCAATCAATGATAATTATTCACAGTCAACATCGAAAAGTGAATATGTTTTTAGTTGAGTAAAGGTCTTGAGGATCGCATGTGGCCTGCGGACTAAGGAACCCTGTTTTAAACAGAAATTTCGAGACTTTCTGTGCAATGTACAAAACTAATTTTGGTTATTTCCTATAAGTCTAACATGATCAAAGGGGAACCACTCTTGACTGATAAATTATTTATTTATTTATTGATCTACTAGGAAAAAAGAAGACGGGGTTAGGGTTTAGGGTTAGTTTAATGGGAAAATAAATAATTTATCAGTCAAGAGTGGTTCCCTTTGATCATGTTAGACTTATAGGAAATAACCCTAATTTTTATGTAAGATTTTAAGTTCGAGTCCGAATGAATGTGACCCACTACCAAGGTAGACACTATCTGTCGCTCATTGAGTGCAGACCCGCACGGTTTTCGATTTGGCGTCATTTGAGACGACAAGATGCAGCAAGCATCATCAGCCACTTGGAATGCCTGTTCTGCGAGCGTGGCGCGCCGGCTGAAATACTCTTTGACGATGACACAGCATTTCGCAGCAAGGTCTTCGGGGACTTTCTAAGTGAATGGGGTGTTCGATTGCATTTTCGCTGCGCGCATGTTCCCTCCGGTAATGGCATTGTGGAACGATGTCATCGAAGCATAGAACGAATTGCAGCGAGGAAACAGTGCACCATAATGGAAGCAGTCTATGAAGAATAATTAAAGTCCAATTACCGTCGAACTGGGAAGACAAGGCAGCAAACGGTTGTAACTCAATACAATCCCGAAAGCTACAAAGTCCACTGTAAAATGACAGATTATTTGAAGTGAGCACATACGTGCACTCACTCCAAATAAACTTTAAAATTTATTTGGAAATGAGATACAGCGCATGTGCACACAACTCGGCATGTAGCCGGAAGTTTGGTTTTGGGGGAGAGGTGATAAAACTGGTCATATCACTACACGGATCTATCTAGCTAGGCTCACTCACCGACCGATTCATTCAAAAATAAAAATAAAATTCTTGCATTCTCTCCTTGCGCAACTCCCTTTCACCAAACAGTAGGCTAACTGACTTCAATAGTCTATTGGTACAATGTCACCCCTAAGGATAATGTGTCGCCGCCGACTGCCCCTGCCAACCTGATTCATCGCTATCGCGTCCGACTGAAGGGTATTGATGCACTCCCTCCAGATAAGCCCAACCAACAGCAGGTTGGTTACGATGTGGGTGATCGTTTCTGGGTGAAGACCCCAATCGGACGGTGCACGTCCCCTTATACACGTGGACGCGTTACGCGGTGATCCTCTTGAGGTAAACAACGCGAATACAACAGATGACATTTCTGCAGACGGGTCGTCCGAGGAGGATGTACCATTACCGCGAAGGAGCGCTAGACTCAAGAGACCCGCCCCGGTTTGTCATCTATGTGATCATCAGATCACGGGGGAGTGTAACGAAATTGAAGGGCAGAACTGTGGACGAGCGGATTCCCAGTCCCCACAAACAAAGCGCGTCTGGATATGTTTGGCCTGTGCGAGGTGGAGTGTGGCGAGTGGCCACGGATATTTGAACTCGCTACCTCCTCGTCGCTGAAATGCTATTGGCAGTGACCCGGATGTAGACAGTATTGACGCGTACTCAAAATGCTGGTGAACATTGAAGTTCTAAACGGGCAATGCCAGACCAGAGTAAGAAGCCCAGATGTACATATTAACTGTGTATTTAAGAGCCTGTTCTCCCAGACCGAGGGAGAACGATAGTAGGAGTTTTGCTGTTAAGAAGAGAGTAGTAGTTTTGTGAGAGATTGTTGCAGACTGAGGACTTTTTTGGGAGAACATATACGTCGGACTTGACGCGTGGTGTAATGGTTAAAGTCATGGGAAGTGAACTCGTCGCCCCGAGTTCAAATCCTGGACGTGGTAATTGCATTTCACTTAGCGCTAATACCCTTAGGAAAGGTATGAATCCTACTCTCCCTCCAGCTATGGGTAAATAGCAGGGCAGACTGGGTTCTTTAACCATGGCTAGCTAACCAGTCTAGGAGAAGGAAAACTCTGAATTCAAACCTGTTGAACTCCGCTTAAGAAATTGACCTTGTGTCGTATCCTGCTCGTGCGGAGGAGTTGGTAAATATATATATATACGTCGGGCTTGACTGTGCCCCCCACCGAGTTTACTTTCATCATTATATTTTGTTTGTTAGACAATAAGAAATATATGCATACATAAACTCAAGGACACGAAAGAGCCAATATGTCTCTGGGGACGATGTGAAATTACCATCATCAATATTGAATGCTCCGTCTCTGAACTTTAAGGCAAAGCTGGATGAATCGTGGAAAGAATATAGATATTGTGTGGAAATAAGGTAAATGTTTTAAATATAAGGAACAATTGACAGGTCTCTACCTAATATATTAGCCGAAGACCTTGCCAGGGAACCGAAGAAGCGGTGGAACATGAAGGTGAAGGTCGTACCAATTGTAATTGGTGCCCTTGAAACGATCCCCAAAGCACTGGAAAAAAATTTTGGTGAACTAGAAATCAGCGGAAGAACAGAGACCATCCAAACTACGGTACTGTTGGGATCGGCTAGAATACCCAGAAGAGTTCTGGAAACCCGAGGAGACTTGCTGTCACTCAGCCTTCAGTGAACCACCAGCTACGGCAGGTGTGAAAAAAATGATAATAATAACCAAGTCCATTTGTATGAAGGTCAACATTACATTTACGGAGGTCTTGATCAATTATTTTGATTTCTCCTATTTTGTCAATGTTTAATGTCCTGGTCGACAGAAAAAGAAGGATGCAATATTTTTAATCATTCCTTAAAGTAATCATCAAATTAATCTGAAACCTTCTAAAAACAAAAAAAAAAAAAAAAAAAAACAACAAAACAAAAAACAACAAAAACAATCCTATACTAATTTAGGACACTTGACTAAAATTTGAACACTTTTATAAAAAAAAAGCTGTTGTAAACAAAACAAAAAAAAAAATGGTTGTAAACTTTTGCGTTACTAAAGATCGTGTTTTTTTTATGGGATATTTTTTCTGAAGTTTTTTTTAATTTTTTTTATTTTTAAATCTGATTGACTAAATACCTGAATATATATTCTACGAGCTGTAAAAGTTTGATTTATCTAACTATTAGAAATATCGAAAAAAAAATTGTAATGTGCTGTAAACTTGAGTGTCACTATAAAGGGATGGCTTACCGGTAAAAGATATTGAGTTAGTTCTAATACTTAGTTGACACAAGTATTAGTCGGGTAAGTCAGTGTTATTACAAATATAAAGTGCTCAATACGTTAGTAGAGCGGATTTAGAAACTCGAGTAGGTTATTTCCATACATACTGTAATACTGTATATACATATATATGAGGAGTGAAGGATTTAAATAAATATGACAAAATGTGGTTGAGAATATTTTCGCTATTTCTAATACAGTTAGATAAATCAAAGTTTTGAGAAAGCTCCTGCCAATAATGAGGCGAAATATTAATTGAATTTAGCTGTTTGTGTTGTTATATCCACATTTTTCTCTATTCTCAATCACATATATATGTGTATCTGTGTGTGTTTGTGTGTAAGTATGTATGTATATATGTGTGTGTGTGTATCTATCTCTGTGTGTGTATGTATGTATGTATGTGTGTGTGTGTATGTATGTATGTATGTATATGTGTGTGTGTGTATGTATGTAATATATATGTATGTATGTATATGTGCGTGTATGTATGTATATATGTGTGTGTGTGCATGTATGTATATGTGTGTGTGCATTATGTATATGTGTGTGTATGTATGTATATATGTGTGTGTGTGCATGTATGTATATGTATGTGTGTGTGTATGTATGTATATATGTGTGTATGTATGTATATATGTGTGTATGTATGTATGTATATGTGCGTCTGTGTGTATGTATATGTGCGTCTGTGTGTGTATGTATATGTGTGTGTGTGTATGTATGTATGTATATGTGCGTGTGTGTGTGTGTATGTATATGTGTGTATATGTATCTCTGTGCGTATGTATGTGTGTGTATGTATATGTGTGTGTGTGTGTGTGTGTGTGTGTGTGTGTATTAATGAGGCGAAATATTAATTGAATTTAGCTGTTTGTGTTGTTATATCCACATTTTTCTCTATTCTCAACCACATATATATGTGTATCTGTGTGTGTGTATGTATCTTTGTGTGTGTGTGTATCTCTGTGTGTGTATCTCTGTGTATGTGTGTATCTGTGTGTATGTATCTCTGTGTATGTGTGTATCTGTGTGTATGTATCTCTGTGTATGTGTGTATCTGTGTATCTATCTCTGTGTATGTGTGTACTATCTCTATGTATGTATATATATGTGTGTGTATGTATGTATATTGTGTGTGTGTATGTATGTATGTTGTGTGTGTATATATGTGTGTGTGTATGTGTATGTATGTATGCGTATGTTTGCGTATGCCAAAAATGGGTTCCTGGGTATGACACTAAGCTGCATTTGTACTCTTATGAGTTTTTTCCTCACAAAAACGAATACAAATATTGTTTAATTTATTTAGATCTATTTGACATATAGATGGGACCCTAACAGGTATTACCACTCCGGGTCAGAGTAGATGTGGGAGTAATTGCAATTGCAATGAAGGGGTTCTCCATATTCCCCAGCTCACCATCAGATGCAGTTTAGTGTCATACCCTGGATACCCATTTTTTGGCTAATGATATAGTTAGTGTATTTTTAAGCCCGCTGAGAAGGCGATAACGTCGATATAGTTAATGTATGGATACTAATGTCGAATAGCGCGCAAGTTTTAATATCAATAGATTACGGACAAAAAGCATCGCATTTCATTACATTTTACGGAAATACCCGAAATCTTTGAGTTGCTAGGGTTACGGTTAGTGTTAAGGTTGGGCTACTTCGGGAGTTTCCGTAATCTAATGTTATTTATAAAATGCGATTATAATGATATTATCTCTTGCGCGCTATTCTGCATTAGTACCTTCTTAAGAAACAACTACACAAAAAATGTAAATATGAACGTACAAATGAACGCATGAGCCTCTAGACATAAAATAACCCTAGACAGGTTGACATGCCGTTGAAATCAATCAATCAAATTGTAATAATCAAAACACACAAACATGGCAAATGCCCACTTGTTAAAATAGATCGAAGCGATAGATTTACAAAGATCCGGGGCGATAATATTTTAACTTGACATAACTTGCAAATGATCCAAACAATATGATATCATTTTTTGACAACGTATAATTGAATGGAAATCTAGACTGGTTGAATGATTTATAATTTTAAAAACAAATAAAATAGAACCTTTAAAAAGGGGCAATCGCCGACACATAGACATTTTGTTATTCATGAATTTGCAGTCCTTATATCGAAATATCAGCATCCTCCCGGTCTGTAAATATGCCGGTGATCTAAAATTTCAATAGGTAGGGAAATTTATCTTGTGCGGGGGTCGGTAGAGACCGACAGCTGCACACAACACTTATTTTTCTCTCTACGAACCGAATTGGGAAAAGTTAGCATCCATTATCTGTGTAAGCTCTTCAAATGATTCCAAAGTGGACCTCTGTTCTTGTAGAGAGTCTGTCATTTTCCCCAGGAACTGTTAGTTACATTACGTTTCCTTTTCTTCCGTTTGTAATATTTCTTCCTTTTTCTAAAGTTGTTACTTCTGGGTTTATTGTTGTTAAAACTGCTTTTCTAAAACTCCGCTTAGGTGCTATTTCTGTTTTCTCTCCTTCATTTGTTATAAAACGAATACTTTTTCCATTAGAGATTTCTGTACAAGTTTGTTTTGTGGTAAGGAGTCGCTGATTCAGAACTCTTTTTTTGTTTTTTCTCTTTGTTTTCCCTTTTTTAGTATTATTCTTTCCCTTCACGCGTTCATTTTACAACGGCTTTTTGACGACGTCTTCCATATTTTTCATGCTTCATTGTAACGTGACATTAAAATGTCGCGTACAAAGATAAAAGAAGAATTTTAAAAGATCACGTTAAAACTGAACTTATTCATCTATCACTAAAATATTTGAAGTATCTTCAATTACTTCAAATATATTAACTAAAATAATTCTCACTAGCAGGACCCGTGGAAACTTCAAGGAACGAAAGAAAAAATAATTGGAGCTATTTAAACAATAAAGGATGACATGCAATTTAATTACACATGAATCCTATTGTTGCCTTTGAAATAAATAATACAAAAATAAACAATAACGAATTACAGGGTATTCCGAAAGTCTTGTCACCTCTATATATTATGTTAACTTTCATTATTTTTTGTTTTAATAATATAATATATAAGTTGTGTAATTATTTTACCTCTAAAAAATCTTTAAAAATTTAATAATTTTCTAGAATTTCGGGTTGTATTATTTTTACTTCTAAAATATGTAGGGGATGACAATACTTTTAGAACTGAATTTAATATTCATATCATTTGTTAGTATGTAATTCTACCGAAAGTACAAGATATAATTGTCTATATAGAATACCCCAATTGATTAAGGGGATGGGGGTGGGGGTGGAAGCATTTCTCACTTGGATACGGGGAGGAGATACAGAATATTTCACTTGGCTGCGGAGAGGAGATCTAGAAGAATTATATTTCTGAATTTTTTAAAAAGATTTTTTTAATAATTTGTACTATTTAGATTTTTCGTATTGTTGTGTACATCTTTATTGTTATATACACAATGTTTCGGCCGATGTGCCTTCCGGTCTTCTTCAGGTATTTCTTGTCAAACTCAAGAGCCTTTATGTCGTAGTCTGGATACATGGTGCAACGGATATAAGTTCTAAGTGACAGTCATGGAGGTTTCAGGTTCAATCCTGACCACGGACGGTAATAACATAGAATACTTAACATAGTTAAGTATATGGTTAACAGAAGGAGAACAGTCTACCCCCATGGATTGAATAAAGGGTTCGGTTTTAAGTTCCATGAAGGCTATAGAGTTCGACAAGAAATAACTGAAGGAGGTCAGAGAGCACATCGGCCGAAACGTTGAGTATATAACAATAAAGATGAGGACAACATTCCGAAAAATCTAAATGATATAAATGTAGAATAATATCTCACTTAGCTGTGGGGAGGGTATGTGGATGAGATTAACGTCTGATGATTGTGCGCACTACAGTCGGGATAGAAACCCGATCGATTCAGCATCAGTCGGACAGCTTAACCACTCGGCTATCGTTACCTACAGAATAGGAAGGGGATTTTAATTGTTTTAATACACACATCCGTATGTATGTAAATGTCGCCATAGAATGCTCCATCCCTTTTATAGGATATATATATATATATATATATATATATATATATATATATGTGTGAGAGAGAGAAAAGTGATAAGACAAATTGGAATATTTCTTTGTAGGTATGTTTTTATTGTTCTCTACAAGTTTCGACCTAAGGTCATCGCCAGGAGAAAAAGTTTATGTCAAGAAATTTTTTAAGGAGTTTTTATGTCACAAAAGGGGGAATCATCGTGGCAAACGTGCTGGATTACGACGTCGAAGAAAGCGAGTTCGAACTCCGGTCGCGCTTTTACGTTCACTTTTGAACTCATTAATATCCTTGGAAAAGGTATGAACCCATTCATACCCTCAACTATGGGGTTGAATATTCCAGTTTTTTTTTCAATTCTCTAGCAAGGTCCAGGTATTTGTCTATCTTTTCGTTTTCTTTCATCTTCACCCTGTGATCTGTCGGGACTGCAAAATCTACCAGTTTGCAAGTTCTTTTTTTCTTGTCAATCAATACTAGGTCTGGTCTTCTGGCTGAGATAAGGTGATTCGTATTTATCTCAAAGTTCCACAGAATTTTATGTTTCATTCTCAAGAACAGATTATGGTTTAAGCATATATCATTTTGTTGTATGGCCAAAATTTAGTCCGCCCTGTCGTCTGTGGCGTTAGAATGCACCGACTTCACCTCTACAGAGGGGTAAGACTCCCCCAATGGCCGTGGTGGCGACCCGTGATGCTTAAGGATAGAGCCCAGGTGGATGAGCAGTTCATGACTTGCAAGACTCCACTTTGGCCCTATCTTGGGCTAGACGGCGGTCGGAGAGGCCCCCTCTGATCTATCGGCTGGTCACATCAAGCCCTAGCACCTATATGATTTTCCCAACCCTACTGCCTTATGGCAAGCCCCAACCCTTTTTATCATATGGGTGCTAGAAGGCGGTGGCTGCGGGTCTACATGTCCTGGGAATGACGTTAAACTCTATCTGATGGTGAGGTTCCAGTTCTGGAGGTTTGGGGAATGTGGAGCACCCCTTCATCACCATTGCTCCCTGGTCCACTCTTACCCGGAGTGTAGTACTGTTTAGGGTCCCATCTATGGGTTAAATAGAAAAATGTATTTATAAAAAAATTGTATTATCATTAAGAATTGATTTATTTCAAGACTTTATCGGCATTAATAACCCACTGAGGTTGATATGCCGTAAACAAACAAACCAAAACCAAAACCTGCCAGAATACAGTTAACGTCATACCCCAGGCACTAAGACCCTCAGACACCTTTTTTTAGCATATATATGATAAAAAGGGTTTGTGGTGAGAACAATCATATAGGTGCTGGGGCTTTACGTAACCAGCCAATTAATCAGAGGGGGTCTCTCTAACCTGCCTTCTAAGCCTAAGTAGGGGCCAAAGTGGAGTGTTGCATGTCATAGACTACTCAGCCATCAGGATTCCGTCCTTAAGCACCGTGGGTCATCACCCGCGGCCAACAGGTGGCCTCGTTGGGGGGGATTGTATCTCTTTGCAGCGGTATTCTACAGTCGACAGGGCGGCGAGAGTAATGGTTGACAAGCTAGAGTTACAAGTCGTCATCATGTCCATATAGTTTGATTTTCTTTGATTTCTAGAAGAGTAATTCCTCACAGGTCCTGTAATCTGGTTTGGTCATGGGGGACGCTACTCATCTAGTGTTTTTTTTGGACAAGAATAACCCAGCGGGACCCATCCTGTAGATTGTGAGTTATCTCCCCTGGACCGTTTGGAAGAAGGAACCCTTGGCAAAAGAGGAAGCATGCTATAACATAGGCACTGGGAGGTGCGTGGTGTTAGAGTCGTAGGAAATGGACTCGTCAGCCCGAGTTCAAATCCTGGACGAAGCTGTTTACATTTCACATAGCGGTAATACCCTTGGGAAAGGTATGAATCCAACAACTCTCCCTCCGGCTATGCGGAAAATAGTAGGGCGGATTGGACTCTTAACCATGGCTAAGTAACCAGTCTAGGAGAAAGAAAACTCTGAATTCAAACCTGTTAAACCCCGCTTAAGAAATTGACCTTATGTCGCATCCTGATCGTGTGGAGAGGTTAGAAAATAAATATAACATAGGCACTACCAAAGTTGCCGAAAAATCCGTATTTTACAAAATAAATTTACCCCCCCCTCCGATTGAAAAGAAAAATTACCAAAAATCAGGGAATTACCCTATTTTAATGAAATTTTCAGTGTTGATCTATCAATGAATGAATGTTATAATGTATCATCAGTTATCTTATTTCGAAACTTTGATTTTTTTCAGGTCACTTAACTTTGCCCCCCCCCTTATTTTGAGGCGCAAAATATCGGTGGGGTTATATACTTTCAAAACTAATTACAGTATAAATAAAAAGACAAAAGACCGAAGGTGTGAATAGAAGAAAACTACTTTTCGACTTAAACTAAAATTTGACCTTACATAACCGATTTAGTTAATTTTAATTCGTTTTTAAAATGAAAACCAGACGACATTTTGGCAGACCCTAATAAAACAATATGGCAAATATATACTGAATTACCCAAGACTAAACAGAGCTCAGCAGTTTTTCTCAGTTTAACTGGACGAGCAAGAGATTGTGTTAGGGATCTACAACCTGAGGAAATTGGTCATAAAAACGGTCCAAGGGAGATAACTCACGATCCACACATTACTCTCCAGTTATACAAACTGGTTTGAATTCAGTTTACCTTCTCTGAGACCGGTTGCCATACCAAGTTTAAAGAGCCGAGTCTGTCATATTTATCCATAGCTGGAGGGAGAACAGTATTGAAATTTACTTTAGTCAGTGTTTGTTAAAACTAACACTCTAATCATAGTCGGGTCAGAACTTATCTGCCCAAAACTTTTTTTGTACAGGGTGAGTTACTTGCCCTTTGACCTTTTTTTCAGTGAGTTTGTAAATAAAAATACTGTAGTGAGAGAGGAGACCTGCCTCGTGCAACACGGTGTGACGGAGAAGGTGGCGGGCGTGAAGACTTGCCGTATTCTCGAAGGAAGCGGGCTAGGCTTTGCCTGGCGTGTAGGACTGACCTAGAGTCGAACCCGCTTCCTTCAGAATGTGAGAGCTGTGGACGATCGGTGAAGTAGGAAATGGCATAGTGGCCCGGATGTGGGTGGTTGCGCCATGCTGGCGAGTGTCGCACGTGCTGCACGGACAATTATGAGTGAGAAGCCCGGATGTAGTAAAATTGGGGTGTATTTAACGGACTTATTCTCACAGACCAGGCAGAACGACTTGCAGTAGTATTTTGTTGTCGAGACGAGTGGGACAAACAAAACAATAGTTTTGGATATTGGATTTTGGAGCGAGATACAGTTGGGAGTGGTTGGACTGTCGATTGGAGCCTTGAGTCAGACTTGACTGTGTCCCCCCCCCACCACCACCAATTAGAAATACACACCTCGGGTTAATGAAAAGCACACCTGATGTGTCTGCCCTACTATTTACCCATAGCTGGAGGGAGAGTAGGATTCATACCTTTCCCAAGGATATTAGCGCTAAATGAAATGCAATTACCACGTCCAGGATTTGAACTCGAGGTGACGAGTCCATTTCCCATGACTTTAACCATTACACCATGCGCTTCCATGGGTAGATATAGATAAGGGGTAAAAGAATCCTCTGTCTGTCAGATACCTTCGGTTATTTTTGCAAACATTTTAAACCCCTTTATGGAAGGCTGTCCGCGCACAAAATTCTTTGGTATTTGAATAATGTGTAGAAATATCTCAGTAGTGGATGATTCATTAAAACTTTTTTCTTCCTTTTTCTTTCTCGCATTCCCACTATCCCTCCGCCCTGTTGGCTGAGGCATTAGAATGCACCGACTGCACCTCTGCAGAGGAGACTTCCCCAAATGGGGCCACCTGTTGGCTGTGGGTGGCGACCCATGATGCTTAAGAATAGAAAGGTGGTTGAGCAGTCCATGACTTACAATATTCCACTTTAGGCTTTTCTTGGGCTAGACGGGCAGTTGGAGAGACCCCCTCTAATCAATCGGCTGGTCACATCAAGCCCTAGTACCTATATGATTACCCCAACCCTATTGCCCTTATGGCAAGCCCCAACCCTTTTTATCATATGGGTGCTAGAAGGCGGTGTCTGAGGGTCTTCATGTGCTGGGAAAGACGTTAAACTCTATCTAATGGTGAGGTTTCAGTTCTGGAGGTTAGGGGAGTGTGGAGCATCCCTTCATCATCATTGCTCCCTGGTCAACTCTGACCGGAGTGGTAGTACCTGTTAGGGTCCCATCTATGGGTTAAATAGAAAAATGTATTAATAAAAAAAATTGAGTATCCATTAAGAATGACTATTTCAAAACTTTATCGGCATTAAATGACCCACTGAGGTTGATATACCGTAAAACCAAACCCTCTATTCCATATTCAGGTTTCTCCCCTCTTGCATTTTTCTCCCTTTAACTCTCTCTCTCTCTTCCATTTTTAACCCCCCTCCCATTCAGGCTTTGCATCTATCTTTTTGCTAGTACATATTTTGTCGCTTAACATTTGTATTTGTTACGATTTTATGAGCCATCCTTTAGGCTTCAAGCAAATGTAGATGGGAATTTCCCCTGCAATTTACAGTGGAAATCCTTGATAAAGAATCCTTTGGTTGTTCCTTGGTGCTCCTCAGTATTGCAAGTCCCTCGTCAATGATTGCAAATGGACGTCTCTCAGTATCAGTGCTTAGTAGTCAACCAGCCATGACTTAGCTTAGTTTATAAATTTAAGTGGTGTATTGTAGCACACCTTATATACAAAATAACCCAACAGTATTTTATTTCAATGACATGTGCACAGCTGAGCAATGTATCTTATCATAACTAGCAAAAATATGCACCCTCTGGGCACAAGTATTTAGGTTTTAATATAATTATTTTTATGTTATTCTAATTGATTTCAATATGAAATTATACATAGGATCACTTTTAATACATTTGAGAATAAAACAATAATATTAAAAATCAATAACACTAAGTAATTTCTGTGAAATATGGCAACGTCATTGAACTTTTCCCTACTTGTTTTGAATTCTGTAGAATAATACTAAGTCCAATTACCATCGAATTGGCAAGACAAGACAGCAAGCAGTCGTAACTGAAATACGATTCTGGTTTGCTGCAAAGACTACTGCAAAATGGCAGGATTTATGGAGCCTCAGAGGATCATACAAGCCAAGCAGCCAATCAGGACTCAGGGAATGGAATCACCCAAATGCATGAGTGGACTGTTCTGAATTCCCATAAGTACCAGTTGTCTTGACACTGGTTCAGTTGTGCTTGGCCAGTCACATTGTTCAAACCAATAGTAGACTGACTATTGGGAAATTTTTTAAGTAGGATACATGCATAGAGCGAATGAGGTATTTTGTTGGAAGGGAGCTGCACAAGGAGAGAATGCAAGAATTTTATTTTTATTTTTGAATGAATCGGTCGGTGAGTGAGCCTAGCTAGATAGATCCGTGTAGTGATATGACCAGTTTTATCACCTCTCCCCCAAAACCAAACTTCCGGCTACATGCCGTGTTGTGTGCACATGCGCTGTATCTCATTTCCAAATAAATTTTAAAGTTTATTTGGAGTGAGTGCACGTATGTGCTCACTTCAAATAATCTGACTTACTTCAATAAATTCAAGTGAATTTCTTCAATTTCATCAACCAGTCAAGATGCACATTTCCAGCTTTCTTGAAACACTCACAGTCTCTTTTTTTTTTACCTAGGGTTAGTCTGAAAGACATTAAACCCTTTTCTTGTTATTTCTTCTCCTTATATGTTACATTTGTAGAATGAACATCTGTGACAGAGAACATGAGGTGAGTGGCGAGCGTCAGGGCCTGCCGTATTCTCGAAGGAAGCGGGCTAGGCTTTGCTGACATGTCGGACTGTAGAATCGAACCTGCTTCCTTCAGAATGCAAACATTGTCACCGAAGTCTAGAAGCTACAATCCGGATGTAAGCGCCAGGTGCCCGGATGATGGCTATGATGATTCCAGCGGTCGGTTTGGCTCGAGAATCTCGTGCGTGAGGTGCAGACACCCGGATGTTGAAAGAAAATTAGTATAAGTAGAAGTGGGTGACGACAGCAGTGTTGCGATTTTCAGCTGCTGGAGATGTTTGAGTTGGTGGTTTTGTTATGGCGACAGATTTTGTTACGGCGACGACGACGACGACGACATTGTTGACCCCCCCTTCTCTTCAACAAGTCGAATTTATTTTTCCACTCTATTTTCTTTTTCATACTAGAACATCATACTCACCTTCACAGGAAGTCTGTGACTAGCGTCCAGTCACCAGACCAAAAAAAAAAAAGACAGTAACCGAATACACTCAGCAGCAACTGAGAGGATATGGTCAAGTGTTCAGTTTATATGGATACAAATATACACACTAAAACCACCAGCCAATCAAAATGCTGGAAATAGACTTGCCCATTCCACAAAGTAGAATAGCCCAATCTGCTATTTAAACCACTTACCAAGTCTTGATTCTGTTTGCAACAGTTGAATACTGATCAGTCTACATAGATCTCGACAGACACAATTAGAAGATATTTTCAGTGAAAAGAATTGCCTAAGAAGGCAGAACAGTGAGAGAAAATCAATAGAATTTCTGCTAATATATGATTTTTTCTTTCTTTCTCTCTTTTGGAAGTCCATCACAGACGACAATGATGTAACTCCATAGCTTCATTTGATGGCTTGTTAGTCCAATTTTTAGAAAAAAAAGGCATTCAGAGTAACCTCCCTTGAGTTCAACTACTTTTATGGTAGGAATTTACGAGTAAAAAGTTGAAGATTACCGAATACTCAGCATCCATTCCTCTTGACCATCATTCTTGGTATGGCCTGCACAAAGCTGGCAAACATAAGTTTTTGCTAGTCAGCCAATACTGGTGGGTCCATGCATGAGGTATGTCAGAAAAGTTCCAGAAAAGTCATCTTGCCACAGGGCCAGATGATCAACTAGCATCTCTACAAAGTGATACTGCAGTGTTTGCTTTGTTCAGTGAGCGAGAAGAGGCGAGAGATGTGGCAGGACAACTCGTGGGTGATTCGCCATGACAATGCATCTGCCCACACTGTTGAGTATCCGAGCGTTCCAGGCTAAGAAGAACATCACTGAGCTAGAGCAACCCCCCTACTTGCCCAACCTGGCTCCATGTGATTTTTTTTCTTTTCTCCAAGCTGAAGGGGATCATCAAGGGAACCTATTTTGAGGATGTGCACGACATCAAAAAGGCTGTGATGATGGAGCTATGGCATTTCAGTCTCGGAAGACTATAATATAGATTTTGTGCCCCTGAAGTTACAGCGCCTCCTGTTACTGTAAAGTCCAATGTTAGAAAAACATTCTCGACCACAGATGTCGCATGTGAAGGCTGTCCCTGAAGATGTTGATGTGCAAGTGCTTTGTTGCTGCCGCTTTCTTCTGGACTCCTAGCTTCATGGTATTGCTTAAGGATCAGTTAATAGTACCAGTTAGGTCAGAAAAGTTCCAGTATGTCAGAAAACTTCAATGTGAGGGGCATTGTCCACTGCAAGTTCTTACCACAGGGCCAGACGATCAACAGCATGTCTACAAAGAGATACTGTGGTGTTTGCTTCGTTTAATGCACAAGAAGAGGTGAGAGATGTGGCAGGACAACTTGTGGGTGCTTCCCCATGACAACACACCTGCCCACACTGCCCTGAATATCCAAGAGTTTCCGGCCTAGAAGAACATCATTGTGCTGGAGAAACCTCTCTAATCACCCGACCTGGCTCCATGTGATTTTTTCCTCTTTCCCAAGATCAAGGGAGTCATCAAGGGAACCTGTTTTGAGGATGTGATGACAGAGTTTAGAGAATCCCGGAAGAATCCTTCCAGGAGTGCATGCAAGCATAGCAGAGAAGGATGGGAAAGTGCATTAGACTCCAGGGGGGATTACTTTGAAGGGGATAACTTGTAGTTTGGATTTGAAATAAATTTTTTTGTGACACCAGTCCTGAAACTTTTCTGACATACCTTATACAGGAAAACTATTGCTTATGATTTCATTCTTACTTCCCTGGTAAAAAAAAAAAATTGATTCCTATCCAATACTACCACTACAGGTCATAGTGTACCTGGGAGTAATAGCAATGAAAATGTACTCCATACTCTCTAGATCTGGAACCTCTCATCAGATGCATTTTAGTGTCATACTCCTTTTTGAGGTGTATTCTCACCCCTCTGCAGAGGATACATTCAGCATTGTCTAAGATCGCCAGTAGGGTGGATAGATATATTTGACCCACAGATGTGATACTATTGACATCTATATATAATGAAACTCTTAAGATGTTATAATTTCTTCTCTCCTTTTAAAAAAAAAATACCCTGTCTGGTGGCAAAAGCTGCTTGGTAGCACTGGGAGTGGCAGTCCTACCTTGAGCTACCGAAACTGTGCTATCTCTCCTAGTTGGCAGCTGATGAGGGCAGGGTATTGCACATGCTATCACATATTGTATGAGGGGAAAAAAAAAAAAAAAATATATATATATATTAGTTCATAGGAGAACGTCACTTATGAGTTTGTTCTTACTTTCCTCAGCACTGCCCATCACTATTGGCATCTCCATAACTTGCAGTCAAGTGTCTGGGTAAACATTAGCCCACAAGATCCCTCAATTTGCTTTATAAGACCCAGAAGATATTTTTTAGCCTTTTTCTTTAAAGTGTAGGGGAAGTGAAGTCTATATACTAATATGCTTGTTCCTCAATCTTCCATCCATTATCATCTTGCAAAACCCTCTGGTTAAAAATGAAACCATCCAAGATGAAATGCAAAATGTAAATCCTGATTATCTGGTGTTGCTCATCTGCTGAATTTTTATTTCTTATGTGTGTCGTCACCTCAGTTAAATAATGGACCATTCCACTTTTATTATAAAGAAAGGGAAGGAAAAGGAATTATACACAGAAAAAATATAAGAAAGAAAGAAAAGGAAAAATAGAGAGGGGGGGATATACAACTATCTACAATGATATACATATCTACAATCAACCTTTTAAAAATAAATGAATAAATAAATAAATAAAACAAATATACAAAGTGTGTCAAAAAAGTATTGAGATTTTTTTGTACTTTTTGACACACCTTGTATTCTGGAAAAAAAATAACATTCCATTCATTCTTCATTTTTCATTTTTATCTTGGTAAATACAGCTTTAAACTTGGTACTTTTTTTGACACACATTGTATTTATAAAAAAAAAAAATTAATGAATGGAACATTATCATTTTTTTTTTTCAGAATACAAAGTGTGTCAAAAAGTACAAAAAATCTCAATACTTTTTTTAACACACCTTGTATACACAGAATAGAAAAAAGTTTTTACATTTTCAAAATGAACATTTAAAAATAAAAATCGATAACAAATTTAGAGCCCTTTTTATTCAATTCTTTAAAAAAAAAAAAATGTTAAAAAAAGAGAAAAAAAGTTGGCTTGTATGAAAAGGATTTATTTCATTGCAGCCTCAAATAGTTCATTAAGTACAAGTACACTTCAGTACATTAAAGTACACATGCACACCCATGTGTACTCTTAAAATACATAACCAAATAAATTAAAAAAGAAAAAAAAAAAAAGAAAAGAGGTCATTTCCTATAAGTCTAACATAAATAAAGGGGAACCACTCTTGACTGATAAATTATTTATTTATTTATTTATTAATTGATCTACTAGGAAAAAAGAGTGGGTTAGGGTTAGTTTAATGGGAAAATAAATAAATAATTTATCAGTCAAGAGTGGTTCCCCTTTGTTTATGTTAGATTTATAGGAAATAACCAGAAAATATATAAAAACTGTATCTAATCACAGCTTTATTCAGGGATTATCTAGACTTGTATGTTGACTTTGGGGTTGTTTTTTTTTTATTTTTATTTTTTTTTAATGTTTGGACCAGTGGGAATTTATCATTCAGTTCTCCAGCTTTTCTTAGGTATGAAGTCTTTTTTTTAAATTTTTTATTTTTATTTTAGTTGAATATGTAAAACTATTCTTCATTAGACACCTGAGGAAGGTTAGAGACTGAACCAGCCTAAACAAAATAAATAAAAAAAACTAAAAAAAAAAACAAACCAGAAAGACAAATATACTCGTCGGCATTATCAGCAGAATAACGACAATGCTTCATCTTAGAACATTAGATAACCTCGGCTTTATTTGGTCCAATCGTAGAAGTCACTGGGGGACTTGGAACTAATATAGTAGGTGAGCCCAGTGGTTGGTGTAAAATTTTGCCAATAGATACTATGTTGTCCAGGGCACATGTTGAATCAATTGAGTAATAGAAGGATTTTACTTCCATGCTGATAATACTTGAATTTTATTTTATTTAAAAAAAAAAAAAAAAAAAAAATGAAAAAAAAAAAAAAAATGAAAAAATGGTTAAAATAAATTCTGATGTCAAGTGTGTGTGTGTGTGTGTTTTTTTTTTTTTTTAATATATTAAGCAACATTTCAGTTTGTAACATTAGAAGTTGACGTACATACAAACACTGTATAATTTAAAAGAAAAATCACAGATAAATAGTTACCATTTTAAAAAAAAATACAGAACCTAAAATGGTGTTGTGTGTATGCACCGTATTTGACGGCTTACATAAGATACATCGCAATTTGGGCAGGCATTTAAAAATAGAAATGGGTTTTAAAAAAAGTGAAGGATATTCACCTGACATTTGTAACCCTCCCTCCCCAGTATCGGGTCATTTTTTAAAAGTTTCATATGTATTCAAAACCTTGTTTACCTTTGTTGAGATGTTTGTGGTTTAATTTTAAGGGTTAGTGCAGCACTTGAACTCCAATATCCAGTATCTCAAAGTTGACCCTCGACCTTATAAGATGCAGGGGGATTTTCTGGGACATTTTGGGGGAAAATGTGCATCTTCTAAGCAGTCAAATATGGTGTGTGTGTGTGTGTATAATATATATATATGTATGTATGTATGTGTATGTATGTATGTATGTATTGTGTGTGTGTGTATGATTTAGAATAAAATCTGATTGTATGGGAAAGGGAAGATAATACAGAAATTTAAATTGACACATTTCACTATCAGGTTAGCTTCATCAGAAATCACATTTTATTTCATAGAAACAAATTCTACATATATTGTGAACCTTATACAAGTTGCTTTGTATTTTTTACATTTTTTTTTATAGTATCCTACAAATATTTCTGGGTTGACAAGGGATATATTATAGAAATCAGGTAATACATTGAACTGTACACTTTCTATGCACCTTTGGTAAGACACATTTTATCTTGTATTGACTTTGTTTTTTTTATGAAGCTATCCTTATAATGAATCCTATCAATTTAATTTTCCAAATTGTCACCCTTTTCTCATATATATATATATATATATATATCAGGATGAGCTTATGTTGTGCTGCCCTTGAAAATTAAGCCATGCCAATTTTTGCCTCAACTTTAAAAAAAAAAATATTAAAGAGATAAAATTAACTCATTTTCTCATCACAAAAACTTTTCTAAGACATCAAATAATGTTATAAGTGCTTTTTTTTAAGTTGCTAATAATTCTAGTCTTAATAATCTATGTTATTTATTGATAAAAAATATTTGATTTTAAAGCTTTTTGTGTTTATGTTATAAATTTTTTAAAGATTTAAAATAATTACATTTTTATTTTAATTTTCAAATTTAAAGAAATTAAAGTTTCAGTCACAGCTCTTATTTAATACTTGATATTCATTATAGATATTAAATATTAATAAATAAAAATCAATTGATTTTTATTGATTAATATTTAATATCTATAATGAATATCAAGTATCAAATAAGAGCTGTGACTTTGCAAATTCTGAAAAATTTGCTGCACTGCACTCATTTTTAAAGGCAAATTTTGACCCTCTCTTAAGCTAAACTCTCATATATATATTACACACACAATGTTTTTGTTTTTTGTACCAAGGTAATACAGATTTATACTCATTGAACAGACACACAAAATAGTAATTTAATTGTATTTGTTGTTTCATTTCAATTTTTAAACCTTATTACAAGATTTTTTTTTTTTTGCACCACTGAAAATAACAATTGAAAACATTACAGATAAAAGATGACAAAATTCCATCAGTTTTATTTTTCCTCTTGGTTCAAATTGATAGCCTAAATATTCAAATTAAAAATAATTATTTCATTTTACATTGTGAATGGCACTGTCATTGTTCAAGAGTGAGTTAAGATGCCTATAATCAACAGATAGATAACTTAAATTTAAAATAGTTAAATTATCATACTGTGGTGTATCCACAGGTCCTGCTAGTAGAAACAATATTCCTCTTAATTTCAAATTAACAGTTTAAGGCTAATTAAAAGCTTGGCTTTTATTGGAGGAGTTAAAGTCAGGTGACGTTCTGTCTTTCTTTCTTAACCATCCACTATTTTGTCTTTTTCTTTTTCACCCTCTAATTTATGCCAAAGTCTTTCTTTCTCTCCCCTCTATTTTGTTTTTCTTTCTTTCTTAATTTGAAATATCATATAAGACCCCCCCCCCCCCCAATCTCCACAATTGATATCTAGAAAATTATGAAATATTAATATTTGTTGGGGTAGTTCAGAGAAAATAGTTATTCATTTGAGTCCACATAAAGTAAAGTTGTCGGGGCAGCCTAATGTGGGTATGAGCCAATAGCGAGGGAGTCTATTCCCTTTTCAATAGCGCTAGACCAAGGAGATTGTTTTTTTGCATCTGAGGTAGAGCGCCACACTTACCATCAGCTCCTTACTTTACTGCACAGATCCCTGTGCTACTCATATGCTGAGTTGGCGAGGGCCGGTATCAAACTAGGAACCTTGTGGTTTCTAGCCAAACGCTCTACCTACTCTAACCCGGCCCCTTGAGTACACACACAGATATATATATATATATATATATATATATAAACTCATCTGATACTATCCAGGAAAGGTGTACCAGCCATAGCCAACTATTTATACACAAAGTTTGTATCTCGTGTATAGTGCAACCACCTAATATTAAGTTAGAATTAAAGTTGTAGAAATTTGTTGGGTGATTAGCATCCTATTGTGTTGTGAGCTGTGTATGCTGTTGGTTTGAACAACAGCAACTAAGCTACTGACCGGTGCCCAAAACAGATGGTATTTATGGAATTCAGGAATACTCCATTTGTGTATTTGGGTGATTCCATTCCTTGAGTCCTGATTGGCTGCTTGGTTTTATGATGTTATGATACTTCATAAATACTCTGGCATTTTGCAGTAGGTTTGCAACAAGGTAAGATCCGTATTAAATTATGGCTTCTTGTTGCCTTTTCTTACCAATTCGATGGTAATTAGAACTCAGTATGTTCATTCTACATGTACCAGTTTACACACAAAGTTTGTATCTTGTGTATAGAGCAACCATCTAATATTAAGATAAAATTAAAGTCACAGTAAGTCATGTGATACACAAGTATATACTGTAATTAAAATGTATAACCAGATAAATATGTGTGTGTGTTATTTTTTTTTAATGACTGATGATAAAAAAGACCAAGTAGTCCAATTTGCAAATTGAAAAAAAAACAAAATTACTGATAGGAAGCTGGAGAAAAAAAAGCCAAAAGAGTCGACTAAGTTAATACATAAAAAGTGCTCTATGCACTAAGTAGAGCAAAATATAAAAAAAACCTAAATTGTGTAGGATGCTACTTACCTAGGTTTCACCTAAAGGATCTTCAGGATAATACTATATATATATATATATATATATATATAAAATATAAAAACAAAGTATTCCAAAAGATGAGTTTATTCTTGGTGAAGTTGACATTATGTTTCGGTTTATGCAACCTTCATCAGGACATATGGTGAATATTGTGGGGGCTGAGTTGCGGAATATGAGAAACGGTTGTATATGAAGAAAGGGGGTGGGGTGGTAACCAGGATGCATAAAATCGAAGACCTTAAATCTGTCGGATTTAATTCCCTATTTTACTCCCATACATATAAGAAAAGGTAGACAATACAGAAAATCCAATTAACATGGGTAATCTGAACATTAGCTACATAAATGAGAGTAACCTCCCTTGTTTGTTTCACTTTGAAGAAGCCTTAATAACAATTAAGTTCATTTCAAATAATGCGCAAGCACAATTAAGTACACATTTTATGATATTTTCGTGTTAAAACACACACTTGTATTGATTTGAACAAATTCGTATTTTCAATGTAGATTTACAGTGAAATGAAAATGGCAAACCAAAACATAAGGCTTCCTCAAAGTGAAAGTAGCAAGGGGGGGTTACTCTCATTTATGTAGCTAATGTTCAGATTACCTTAACACGTTGCATTATAAAGATAACTTCATAAGAATTTGAATTGTAATTTTCCGTTGTCTTTCTTGTTTTCATACATGAAATCCATATATGAATATTTTAAAAGGGATGCCCTAACATAGATTCAGTACATCAGCAAGATACTGACATGCCCAGTCTTTGGAGATATTGTCTCCAGTGCAGTATATGCAATTGCATTAAAAGGGTGTGAGCCAACTCCAGATGCCACAGACCCTGGGGCAATATTTGACACTAACCACATGTCAGTAATTAAGAACTTACAATACTCAAAAAAAATTAAAAAAGTACGCGAGTAGCTTCCCTTTAACTAGTTATCTCCCTTGTTTATATAATCCTGTTCCATCTGAATTGCATTTTTAATACAGAGGTCACGAAACTCCGGCCCGCGAAGGCATTTTATCAGGCCCGCCGACTGTACGTGAATTTGTTAAAACGTACGGAACGCGAGATGTTCCGATACCATTTAAATCTAAGCTTACTAAATCTGCATAGACTTCACTACTGTAGGTAGGTTACAAAATTTTGTGTGTGTTAGTATTTTACTTGTTACTTATGTATTAAGTATGGAACACAATAGTAATGTGGCCCGCACTCGTTATTTTTTCGAGTGGCCTGGTGCCTTAATGTCAAACAAGGCACAAAGAGAAGTGAGGTGGAGAGGTTGTTTCTATGTGTCAACCGTTATGCTTTTCTAAGATCAGAGTGTAGTATCTGCACTTGCCATTATATTTTCTGACCAAGAAATCTACATAATGAGGTAAACGAATAAGGTTGTAGAATAATCATACTAAGTTCCAATTACTGTTGAATTTATGATGTTTCATAAATACTCTGGCATTCTGCAGTAGGATGGCAACAAAGTTAGATCCGTATCGAGTTACGGCTCCTTGTTGCCTTGTCTTACCAATTCGACAGTAATTGGAACTTAGTATGATTATTATACAAAGGTGTGGGTGTTTATACATTGATTATGACCTTTTGTCTAACGATCTGGAAAAAACAAACATATCTGAGCAAAATTATTGGGGGAGGGAGAAACATTAATTAAAATTGTAATTGATCGTCATGCCAACATACACTAATTAATTATTACTAACAATATTTATTTCCCAATCAATTAATTCAGTTTCTCATTTTTTGTTTCCATTTTGAAAAAAAAAAAAAAAATCTTACTTTGGTTAAACAACATCCTATACATCCAATTGTCCTGATGAAGATTTTATGAAAAAAAAAAAAAAAACATTTTAACATCAACTAACTTTATCATCTAGAAATAAATTCATCCTTTAGAATACTTTGTTGTTTTCTTACATTTCAAATACAAATATCTATTTAATTTTATAGCATCTTTCAAAGCCTCCATGCTTCCTGTAATCCACCAACACTATACCTGATACCCCCATCCACACACATACATGTATATTATTACTGTACGCTGTTCATGTTCCTGACACTAATACATTATTCTATGTAGTAGAAATGAGACTTTGATGAGTTGTGGTGCACATGAGCACTGTACACAATAAATTTCATTATTATAAAATTTAACTTACAATTCAATATTTACCGTTACTTTTTGTTGTTAGACCCATAGTATTTAGCTCCATCCTACTCAAAGATGATAACATGGCTCAGGAACAGATACTACATACACTTTGATCCTTAGTGTTGAGCAATAACAATAAAAAAAATCAATTTTTTATGGATATTATGAATTTTTAACTTGTAAAAGCAAACTATGTTTAACTCAGAAAATTCTCAACAGGATTTTAAAAGTCCAGAGCCCCATTCCTATAAGGATTTATCAAAAAATGGCATTTTCATTTAAAGTTACTTGTTATTTCCTATAAATCAATGACTACTAAATATGTTTAATATTACATTTAAACAAAAGGCTATCATTTGGAGTAGATTAGGAAAACAAATGTGACTTCCGGCTGGGTGGGATGAGGCGGTATAGGATGTTAAGAGTTAAAAGAAAATATTGATTGTTTTTCCTGCCACATTAGGCAGAAACAAAGTTGATTTTATTAGAAACATATTTGAAAAGTAACAACAAAAATATTATCTAGCATGACTTGTCCTAATTGGTTGATTGATTTTACAGCATATCAACCTTCTTTCGGGTTATTTAATGCTGAATCAAGTCATTTTGATAAACAAAGGACTTTGTACTTAACTTTATTCTTTTACTTTAAAAAAAATTACAACTCACTTAGATCCAGGTCATTCATCTATGACAGCAAAGAACAGAAATAACAAAGGATATATTACTATATATAACTCTTGGAGCAGGGGTACTCCATCCCCATTAGCCTTAAGGTAGGCCTTGTTAAATGCACCAACTGCTCGACCACAAACTGAGCTATTGGTTTGCAGAAAGTTCAAACCAAACCTTTAATTTCAACTTCTTCCTTGCTGTCATTTGAAACTTGAATAAGTTGTAAAAAATGAAAGAAAATACTAACCAAAATTAATAATGGTTGACAATATTTCATCTTAAAAAAAAATTTTTTAAAAAATGTAAAATACAAGAGAAGAAAAAAAAATCACAATAATCCTTGTGCTCAGTATACCAGTGGCACTTTAATTTTCCACCATGTGGTAGCACCAGTTTACCAGTGAGAAGATCACACCCAAAAAGCAGAGGGTAAATTTAAGTTTTGGTTGTTTTGTTTTACAGCATATCAACCCTTTTCAGGTTATTAATGCTGAATGAAGTCAATTTGATAAACAAAGGACTCAGTTTGCTCACAGTACCTGCTGTTGCTTAATTGATCACTCAGTTAAGTATCAAATAAAACTAATTTGATCAGTAATGAGCCTAAGAGAATAAAACCATTTTTTTTCCACCCCGATATTCCATTACATGGAATAGTTATTTACTATTTATTTAGTTGTGGCACAAGGCCAGAAGTAGAGGGCACCCAGTGAGACTCAAACTCACTAGTAATGCTTTGCTAGTCTAGCTTTCTAACCATTACACTACACAAAGCGCCCTACTCAAACTAAGTAGTTATTTACTAAGTTTTACTTAGTTGTGGCACAAGACCAGAAGTATAGAGCACACAGTGAGAGTCAAACTCACTAAAAAATCTATTGTTATGGTAACATGAAACATGTTTGGAACCACTCAAAGTAAGCATGTGTTGTGTTACCATAGAAACTTAACATGTTTTTTTTTTTCCAGTGAGAATAACTAGTTATTAAATACAATCGGAGTGGTAGAAGTGTTATGATTTTAACTTATTTTTTTTACTGTTTTAAAAGTAGATATCTTATTTTACCAAGATTTTGAATTAAAACAAAAATTAACATTTCATAAGTCGGTGGTGGTGGGACCTAATGTCGGTATCAGCCAGACAGTGAAGGAGTCTTTCCACTTTTCACTAGCGCTAGACCAAGGAGAATATTTTATCATCTGAGGTGGAGCGCCATACCTAACATCAGCTCCTCACTTTACCGCACAGTTTCTTGTTCTACTAATATGCTGAGTTAACAAGGGCCGGTATCGAACCCAGAACCTTGTGATTCCAAGGGGGACGCTCTACCGAATGGGCTAAACTGGAGAGTTATTTATTTATTTTTTTTGTTAAATTATTTACCGTTTTCTGAGATTTGGAATTGAGAGGAAAAAAAAAAAAAAAAAAAAACACTTTTTTGTTGCTAGCTTTAATAATTAGAAGATTGTAGGTTAGGGTTAAAAAAAAAACAAACCCAAACGGTTCACCATGGGTAGAGAGGTAAGAGCTGTGGTGGTTAGTGGCTAAGTATGCATTTAGATTTTCTTTGTTTGTAATTTATTTAAGGTGTGTGTTCAGCATATAATCTAAATCATGGGTTGGCAACCCCTGGACCGCTGGCCACATCTGGCCCTCAAGTGGTTTTCGTCTGGCCCACCAACTTAACAGCTGGACTCTGACTATCCAATTAGCATCGAATAGAAATACAGTAGTTCGATTCCGGTTAACCCATTAAAGCCCAGAAGCAAAGATTTTTTATTTAAACCTTAAAAAAAGACAGCTTTTTTTAACAGAGCAGTTCGAGTCCAAGAAAATTTATTTGCATTATATTTAATACCATGGCCCTTCACCGAGACACTGCATAGCCCCCTATCTCCCAAAGGTTGCCAACCGCTGATCTAAACGATCATTTATTTATAGTGGTGCACCTGAGCACTGTACACAATAAATTTCATTATTATGTAAATATTTCATTAAAATGTTTAACAATTCTATTTACTTAAAATTGAATATTTGCACTCTTTGAACCCCACTTTCTCTCTCTACAATAACAAACATTGAAATTCACAAGGAAAAACAGAGACATAACTAAAGATTGTTTGGGCAATGACCAGCAGTGCGTTATGTTGAATTAAAAATGATCATCTTCGCTATCAATCTCTCTCACTTGAGGATCTGATGGCAGACAGACGATAACAAGAGTTACGCCCCTTGACAGATTGGAAGCTGCCAAGTTATTTCCCTTAGGACTTGAGAACGGCACAAAACCTCGTGATATTGGTTAACGTTTATTTGTGATAATCTGAATTAAAAAATATATTTTTTTAAAAAAGAAGGGGAATAAATCGATTTTTACTTTTTAAAATTCCTTCCTTGCTTTTAAATTTGGGGAGTTGGAGTGGAAGGAGGAATGGTTGGACAAACAACTTTAAGAGGCTCATAGGTTTTGTTGTTTCTTAATTTAAAATTTTTTTTTAGCTTCTTTAAAAAGATATGAAGGGAATATTTTGTGAAGATTGCAGTCATAAAGGGCCAGCAAATGTAACTGTATAAATTTAATGAAACATTGAAAATAAGAAGAAGAAAAAAAGATTATTCTTATATTTCTGACAAAATAAGATAAAAAAATCTTACATGTTCCATGCATTCAAGACATACATGCTTAATAGGGAACTATATAATACTAATTACATTCTTCTGAACACACACACAATATATATATATATATATATATATATATATATATATATTCATGTAAATGTCAAGTGTATTGACATCTTATCACTTGACTATACTTTTTCCCCATTTCTGTTTGAAGATACATGAAACTTGAAGAATTCTTATTTATGTTTTATCATTATAGAATGGTAAGAATTTTTTCTTGTGTTTTTTTTTTTTTTCATTTGGAGATATTTTTGGGATCGCCTTGAAAATGGTGTAATAAAAAAAAAACCCTGATACATCAGATATTGTAATACTATAATTTATAAATAAATAAATTATATGAATATATATATATATAATTTCTAAACTGACTGTAAAAAAATCTCCCAACACAATAATTTGTAATTACACAATACAAATTTTCACTTGGACAAAAACACCTGAAAATAATCAGTTGGCACTATCATGAGGCCCCCCCCCAAAAAAAAAACCTTAAATATACTAAAGTGGTCAATACACTAAGTAGAGCCAATAAATGATAACAAAGTAAACCTTATGAATCAGAGACTATTTACCTAGGTTTCTCCAAATGGATTATCAAAATAATTCTAAGTCAGAATTATCCTGATCCATAAGGAGAAACCTAGGTAAATAGTATCTGACACATTAAGTTTACTTTATTATTAATATTATATATAATAAAATGTTAACAAAACACTTGTCCCTAAACTTTATTACTCTACGAAAAATCTAGAAAGAAAGAACTGCATGATACTAAAAACAATACTTTTTATTAAGAAAACACTTTTAGAGATCATGCTTCCCATAATCAATTTTGATAGGTACTTAACTTTATTCTTTTACTCTTTTTAAAATTACAACTCACTTAGATCCAGGTCATTCATCTATGACAGCAAAGAACAGAAATAACAAAGGATATATTACTATATATAACTCTTGGAGCAGGGGTACTCCATCCCCATTAGCCTTAAGGTAGGCCTTGTTAAATACACCAACTGCTCGACCACAAACTGTGCTATTGGTTTGCAGAAAGTTCAAATCAAACCTTTAATTTCAACTTCTTCCTTGCTGTCATTTGAAACTTGAATAAGTTGTAAAAAATAAATTCGAAAAAAAAAAAAAAAATGATAAAAATTTATAAATAGAAAATACTAACCAAAATTAATAATGGTTGACAATATTTCATCTAAAAAAAAAAAGAAAAAAAAAAAAAAGAAGTAAAATACAAAGAAGAAAAAAAAATCACAATAATCCTTGAGCTCAGTATACCAGTGGTACTTTTATTTTCCCCCGTATGGTAGCACCAGTTTACCAGTGGAAAGATCACAATCAAACAACATTTGGTAAATTTAAGTTTTTGTTCTTTAGTTTTACAGCATATCAACCCTTTTCGGGTCATTTAATGCTGAATCAAGTCATTTTGATAAACAAAGAACTCAAGTTGATTACAGTACCTGCCGTTGTTTAAGTCATCAGCCAATTAAGTATTGAACAGGCTCATCCCTACTTAACATTTGTGATCTAGTGGGAACCGGTGCTTTCAGTTGAACTTGACTGTGATTTGTTGAACAGCATAACTCTTTATGAACCAAGAAATGGAGGATCATTTTTATGACTCCGTTATAATAGCAAAATGATGGTTTAATTTGGTTGTATTATTTTATGGCATATCAACCCTTTTGGGTCATTTAATGCCACTCTGGTTGCTTACAGATCTGTTTTATGACATATCAACACTTTTTGGGTCATTTGCTGCTGTTTAAGTGGTCACCAAGTTAAATATTAAACAGGTCCATCACTGCTTAACTTAGGTGATCTAGCTGTACTGTAATGGTAAAGGTAAATTTAGGCTTGGAGCTTGAAGGGTTAACATCTTAAATTTGTATTTAGAAAATCCTGCTAAACAATCTTAAGTATTTTACACAAATGTTTACACTCCCTTTTGCTAGACCCAGTATTTTGCAAAATTAAGATTTAATATCGTTCCTGCAAGATGCACAAAATTTGGATGCTAGGAATTTGGCAAATTAGAGGAATTGTTGACATCGTAATACGATTTTGAAATATTTCAAGTTTCAAAATTTGAAATATTTGCAGCTGTAAATATAAAGAAAAACGTTAGATTTTAAATAGTTTTTTTTTTTTTTTTTTTCTCACAAAAATAAAAAGCAAATTATAGCAGTATACGTAACGCAAGTTCTATCTAGACACAAGTAGACTAACTGCATAAGGGAAGAGGATACGGCAGAAATAGATTTTTTTTATTATCTCCCTTCGTGTACATATTCTTTTAGATTCTTTTATTACCTCCCTTTGTGTATATATTTAAAGATTTCTTTTATTACCTCCCTTTGTGTACATATTTAAAGTCTCTGGTCTGGTTAGGTTTTTTTGTTTTGTTTTATATTCATATTCAACACCCGATTGCACTTCTGTGCTTGACACATTACATTAAACATGATTTTTTTTGAAAAATATCCAACAACATTATTAATATTTACCATGTCAGAAGAAATAAAAATGACGTATGTGCTCACACAGACATTCACCTTCGTAAGAGAACAAAAATATAGAGTTTATGACAGTCATAACACACTATCAAACAAAACAAAAATTATCATATCATATGAACGATAATGATTTGGGTTATGTCAACACATTTGAATCATACTGAAATGAAGCAAGATTAATTTATTGCCTCAAAATGAGGTATTTTCTGTCCATATTTTTTTTTATATATCTTTTTTTTTTTAATTTTAATTTTTTTTTAGATTAAGGGCAAGTCTCGTTATTTCTTTCTTTCTTTTATTTTTTTCTTAATTCAGAAATATTATCAATGTTAAGTTTTTTTTGTTTTTTATTTTAAAGATATATCTGAAATATAAGGTAAGTCCCAAAATAATGTTTTCCATAAAATCACATATTCTGAAACAATTATGAAGATAAAGAAATGGTTTTTCATCATAAGGATGTTTCTGCTGCAGTCTTTGCTTGTATGGGGGAGGTATCGTCTCGTTCAGGGGAGCTCTGTCTACTGGTATCACTGTTACTATTACTGGTAGTCGGATGCGTTCCAGCTTCACCCAGGGATTCACACCCAGTGACATCATCTCCAGAAGTTCGTGGCGACAAATCTGGAACCATTGCAAGTGTATCATCATCATCATCATCAACAGCAGTATTATCTTGTATAAAGTGACCGGAGAGTCCGTTCGACTGGTTGTAATTGGGGGGGTGCGGCACGGGTGGGGGAGTTGTTGCTAGTGGCGGTGTAGACGCGAGAGGCGTGACTGCCTGAGGCGATGGGGGATTGAGCAACGCCTCCGGATCAGTCATGGTACCCTGCGACCGGCCAGAGAACAGCATGGGCTGGTTGTGGATCCCATCGACCGGCTCGTTCAGGGGCAGGTGGAGGTCACCGTGGGAGTCTAAAGTTCCGCTAGCATCCATGGAATTGGAAGCTACCAGCATCGAAACGGCTTCCGACACGAGGGATTCACCAGGGGCGGGATCGATCCGTTCTGGAATTGGATAGCCTTCCTCTTCGTCGTCGAATCCTGCTCGAGGCAGAGAAGGTCGTGAACTGGTCTGTGACCGATACGTTGGTGGAAGTGAGTTAGGATAATTCTCATTGTGATCAGGGGGGAAAACAATGTGCACCCCAGTTCGTATTGTGCTAGCTCTCGAGCGATACGTGGGAGGGGGTGAACTAGGCAAGCTGTAATTATCTACATTATTTATACTTTGTTGGTATTGTTGCATTAGCTGCTGTTGATACTCTTGCATTGAGACATCATATGAAGGTGGGGGTCGTCGGTATTGAAATTCTGGGTACATAATACCTGCAAAAAGTAAAAAAAGAAAAAAAAAAAAAAGAAAAGAAAGATAATTAGTATCAGTCATTAACAGAAGGTCAATGTTCCGAGCAAGGTAGGGGTTCCAAAATGTTCTAATTATGGTAGTGACAATCATAGCAGAAGGAGACATAACAAAAACCAGCTGTACTTCATTTAAAGGAATTTACCTTGTGTTACATCCTGCTGGTTTAGCTCAGTCAGTAGAGCGTTCGGCTAGGAATCACAAGGTTCTTGGTTCAATACCGACCCTTGCCAACTCACCGTAGGAGTAGCACAAAGATCTGTGCGGTAAAATGAGAAGCTGATGGTAGGTGTGGCGCTCCACCTCAGATGCTAAAATAATCTCCTTGGTCTAGTGCTAGTGAAAAGGGGATAGACTCCCTCTTACTTTACATCCTGCCAGAGATGCAGAGAGGTTGGGTAAATACAAACATTGAAAGTGCCAGAGATGCAGAGAGGTTGGGTAAATACAAACATTGAAAGGGAGATAAGTAAGGTTTGATTTCTTTGTTTAATGGCATATCATTTGTGTGTTATTTAATGCCAAAGCCATCCTTGTAGAAGAACAGTAGTGGTACTATTTAATCCATTGCTGGGGGGGTTTGGTTTGGTTTGTTTTGTTTTACAGCATATCAACCTCAGTGGGTCATTTAATGCCGACAAAGTTTTGAAATAAATTAATTCTTAATGGATAACAAATTTTGTTTATCAACTCATGTTTTTCTATTTAACCCGTAGATGGGACCCTAACAGGTACTACCACTCTGGGTCAGAGTGGACCAGGGAGCAAACCTCCAGAACTGTAACCTCACCATCAGATAGTTTAACGTCATTCTCAGGACATGTAGACCCTCAATCACCGCCTTCTAGCAGCCATATGATAAAAAGGGGTTGGGGATTGCCATAAGGGCAATAGGGTTGGAAAATCATAGGTGCTAGGGCTTGACGTGACCAGCCGATTGATTGGAGGGGGTCTCTCTGACCGCCTGTCTAGCCTAAGTAAGGTTCTAAGTGGAGTGTTGCAGATTATGGACTACTCATCCACCAAGACTCCGTCCTTAAGCATCACGGGTCGCCACCCACGGCCAACAGGTGGCCCGTGGGGGGATTAAGGGGTTTCCTACCTTTCCCAAGGGTATTAGTCTGAAAATGAACATAAAAGTACAGCTGGATTTTGAACTCATTTACTACAAAGTCACTACATCGTGGTGACTCCATGCTGATGAAAGGGACATTTCCGATTATATATATTTAATTTTGAATTTGAGTTTTCCTTCTCCTATGGTTGCCATACCAAGTTCAAAGAGCCCAGTCTGTCCTACTGTAATATAATTAAGGAGCTTGGGTAATTAAGAGTTGCAAAACAATCAGTTTTAGTAAAAGTAAATTATGGGTGAAGAAGAGAGAAAGAAATATTTTTGAAAAACATTTTGAAAAGAAAAATCTGGCTGGAATGCATTTTGAATTGCTGTCTAAATTCCCTCCAGAGAAAATTCTGATGTTGAATATTTTGGGGGGAATTGAAAATATTTTGAAAGGAAATATCTGCGAGAATGCATGTTGAATTGTTTGGTTAAAAATCCAATGTACTTATAGAATACAATATAACAATATACAATGGAATTAAAATATACAGAAATAAGTAGGGGAATTGTTATAATTTTATGGGCCATCCCTTTAGCCTTCAAGCAAAAGTGCTTGTCGGGCGGAAATCTTTGGTAATTCTTTGATAAAGAATCCTCATTATTGTAAGTTCCTTCGTCAATGGTTGCAAATGGAATATGAAAGTATCAGTAGTTAATCAACCGAACATTATGGCTGTTGATTGGTGAAGGAATAGACCATGTGACCCCGCCTAGTCTATAAGTTTAGGTGGTGTATTGCAGGACACCTTATGTACCATAAATAAATGGGCACCTCTTTGGTGTAATGGTTATCAAGCTAGATTAGCAACCATTGTTATGAGTTCGATTCTCATGGCCCCAATCTGGCCTTGTGCCATATCTAAGCTAAGCTTAGTATGTTAGGGCACCTCACGTGGTGTAATGGTTAGCAAGCTCGCTTCGCAAACCATTGTTAGTGAGTTCGATTCTCACTGGGAGCCCCATATTTCTGGCCTTGTGCTATATCTAAGCAAAGCTTAGTAAATAACTATATACCATAAATAAATGGGCACCTCATTTGGTGTAATGGTTAGCAAGCTAGATTAGCAGACCATTGTTATTGAGTTCGATTCTCACTGGGTGCCCCACACATCTGGCCTTGTGCCATATCTAAGCTAAGCTTAGTAATAACTATATACCAAAAATAAATGGGAACCCTCATTTGGTGTAATGGTTAGCAAGCTAGATTTGCAGACCATTGTTAGTGAGTTCGATTCTCACTGGGCGCCCCATCATAATCACAAAAGAAACACATTTATAAGAAACAAAAGGCCCAGTACATTACACTACGATTTATTTGCCCATCTTGTAAACAAGAATAAGGAGACATCTAGGGCCGGGTTAGCTCAGTCGGTAGAGAGTTCGGTTAGAAACCAAAAGGTTCCTAGTTTGATATCGGCCCTCGCCAACTCAGCGTATGAGTAGCACAGGGATCTGCGCGGTAAAGTAAGGAGCTGGTGGTAGGTGTGGCGCTCCACCTCAGACGCAAAAACAATCTCTTGGTCTAGCGCTAGTGAAAAGGGGATAGACTCCCTCGCTGATTGGCCGATACCGACTTTAGGCCTCCCCGACGACTTTCCTTACTTTTTACTTATTGTTATTTGTACAATGTTTCGGCCGATATGCCCTCCGGCCTTCTTCAGGTATTTCTTGTCGGACTCGGGAACCTTCTTTTCTTTACTTTATTTACTTCATTACCATGCAATTTATTTATCAACCTATTCAGAGCTTTCTTATGAATAGAATTTTATTCAGAGCTCACTTATAGTGAAAAGGGGATAGACTCCCTCACTGATTGGCTGATATCGATTTTTGGGCACCCCGATGACTTAATGACTGGATTAAGACATAGATATGAAAAGATTGGTTTGGTTTGTTTTGTTTTACGGCATATCAACCTCAGTGGGTCATTTAATGCCGATAAAGTTTTGAAATAAATCAATTCTTAATGGATAATACAATTTTGTTTATAAACTTGTTTTTCTATTCAACCCATAGATGGGACCCTAACAGGTACTACCCGGATCAGAGTGGACCAGGGAGCAATGGTGATGAAGGGGTGCTCCACATTCCCCAAACCTCCAAAACTGGAACCTCACCATCAGATAGAGTTTAACGTCATTCCCAAGACATGTAGACCCACAGCCACCGCCTTCTAGCACCCATATGATAAAAAGGGGTTGGGGCTTGCCATAAGGGCAATAGGGTTGGAAAATCATATAGGTGCTAGGGCTTGACGTGACCAGCCGATTGATTGGAGGGGGCCTCTCCGACCGCCCGTCTAGCCCAAGATAAGATTTGAAAAGAGTACTTACCTCCATGCCAATAGCCCTCTCGACTCCGTAGTATACCATGAGACCGCACATGATGGAGAATGCTATGTTCTCCAAGACCAAATAGCAAGTGAAGAGGTTCGTGTCCCCGCGGAGTAAATTTCCATGCAACAATTACAACGATAACAAGTAATAAACCAAGACCTGAAAAGAAAGAATAACAGTTTAATTACAGATTTCAAGAGAATATTTTTGGTTTGGTTTGGTTTGGCATATCAACCTCAGTGGGTTATTTAATGCCGATAAAGTTTTGAAATAAATTGGGAAGTGTTAGTCATTCTTTTGTTGTCATTACTCCCAGGTCCACTCTCACCTGGAATGGTAAGTGATTGTTAGGATATCATTTATGGATCAAATCAACCTGTTCAATATAATGAAGTGCTGTGGGTAAATAGTAGGTTTGGTCTGGTTTGTTGTACGGCATATCAACCTCAGTGGGTCATTTAATGCTGATAAAGTTTTGAAATAAATTCATTCTTAATGGATACTCAATTTTTTTAATAAACATTTTTCTATTTAACCCATAGATGGGACCCTAACAAGTACTACCACTCCAGGTCAGAGTGGACCAGGGAGCAATGGAACCTCACCATCAGATAGCGTTTAATGTCATTCCCAGTGACTGTCCATTTTGTTCTGTTCAGAACAAAATGGACGGTCACTAGCAACAGCTTCAGAAATCTTTTGTTGATGAAATTTTATTTTGAAATATTAAGAATAAATTTGAGGTTAACAAACAACACCATAGTTACCTTTTTACACTTGCATTGTGAGAGCCTTCAAAATCAACCACCAAACCATATATAGACACAATGCTTAAAGCAAATTATAAAACACATTGATCACTACAAAATGGTATTACTTTTTGACTCCCCCTCGTATTTTGGAGACCTTACTTTTGGGATTAACCTAATAAATTAAGTTTCCCCTTCTATTTCACTATTTTGTTTCCTCAAATTACATTAGTTCTTTTTGACTTCTTGATCATTTGTATAAAAATTCAATCTGGTTGTTGAGGGTTAAGGTTGAAAAATGGTGGGGGGTTTAGATTTTGCAGGGCAGGGTAGAGGGCAGGGTAGGGGGGCGGTCTCCACATGACACAGTTGTAATTCAAGTTAATTGCTGCTTTTAAATGCAAAAGATATTGAGCGATGAATTGATTCTTTGAAGAGAAGAAAAAAAATGGGGGGTGGGTGGGTGGAGGTTGTTGACGTTTGTTTATTTGGTTCTCTCTCTTTCTCTCTCTCTTCCCAACCCCCACCCCTTATTCTTCAAAAATCGGATCCCCCCTCCCGCCCCATTTAGGAAATAGGTGAGAATTTCTTTTTCAATTTCCTGTTTTGTAGTTTTTATAGATTTATTTGTTTGTCAGTTTAATTCATTGAAAAATTAGGCAGGTTTTTTTTTTGTTTGTTTTTGTTTTCTTTTTAAACACGATAAAAGAATGGAGAGAAAAAAAAATCTTTAACAGATAAAATGAGAGCAAATATTCTGGAAAGAAAGTTGATTTAATTTTATAGTTAATGACAATTTTTTTTTTTTTGGTAGGGTGATATGTGTGTGTGTGTGTGTGTGTGCATGATATATTTGTATGATGTTGTGTGATGATGTGTGTGTGTGTGGTGTGTGTGTGTGTGTGGTATGATATGTGTGTGTGTGTGGTATGATATAGGTGTGTGTGTGTGCGTGGTATGATATAGGTGTGTGTGTGTGTGTGTGTGTGTGTGTATGATTAATATAGTGTGATTGTGTGTGTGTGTGTGTGTGTGTGTGTGTGTGTGATATGTGTGTGTGTGTTATATATTTGTGTGATGTGATGTGTGATGTGATGTGTGTGTGTGTTATATATTTGTGTGATGTGTGTGTGTGTGTGTGTGTGTGTATATATTTGTGTGATGTGATGTGTGTGATATATTATGTGTGTGACATTTTTTCTTTTAGTGTGAGTGCTAATTTGTTTTTGAATGTAAGTATACACACATATGTAAAGATGTTCTCAACTAGGGATTCTTGATGGTTTCAGAACCCAGAAGAGATAAAATGTTCAAGAAAAAAAAAAAAAAAAAAAAAAAAAAAAAAATGGAGGACAATTTTTCAAGTCCCAATTTCACATAAATAAACTCAGTTACCTCAAAACCTGGTGAACAAACATCTAGTTGTCTTATAGAAAAATAACAATAGACGTACACAGCAGATTCAATGGGTATGATGTTGGTTAGTTGGGTCTTACGGCATGTCAACTCTTGTTGGGTCATTTCATGCCAAAGACGTTTTTGTTTTATTCGTTCTTGATGAGTACTCAATTTAAAAAAAACCCTCAATTCTTTTTGAAAAAACTCATTTTGTTCTATTTAACCCATAGATGGGACCCTAACAGGTACTACCACTCCGGGTCAGAGTGGAACTGGGAGTAATGGGGATGAAGGGGTGCTCCACATTCTCCAAGCTCTAGAAACGGAACTTCACCATCAGATAGAGTTTAACATCATACCCAGGACAATAAGACCCTCAGCCACTGCATTCTAAGATAAAATTGGTTGAGACTTGCTATAAGTACAATAGGTTTGGGACAATCATATAGGTGCTAGGGCTTGATGTGACCAGCCGATTGATCGGAGAGACACTCTTTGGCTGCCCATCTAGCCTAAGTAAGGACCAAAGTAGAGTGTTGCATGTCATGGACTGCTCAGTCACCAAGGTTCCATCCTTAAACATCATGGGTTGCCAGCCACAGCCAACAAGTGGGCCCCATTGAGGGGGGGCATCCCTCTGCAGAGGTGCAGTCGGTGTATTCTATGTTGTTTTTAGTTGTCCCTCCACAAGCTTTGCTTCATCTGCCACACAGGCAGATGTTAAACTGCATCTAATGGTGAAGTTCCAATTGTGGAACTCTGAGGAGTGTGGAGTACCTTTCATTGACATTACTCCCAGGTCCACTATAACCTGCAGTTGTAGTACCTATTAGGGTCCTATGTATGGGCTAAATAGAAAAAAAATGAGTTCTTAAAAAAAATGTGTTAAAATTTTTTTTTGAATACTGATAAAGCAAGAATAGAACAAAAAATTTTTGGCACAAAATAACCCAACAAGGGTTGACATGCCATAAATCTAACAAACCAATCAGGTTGAATAAACTACCTACTATTAGTAAAGAGATTCACTCATTTAAGTACTGAAGATAGAGGACTCTATACCGAAAAATTGCGACACTACTGATGCCAAACTGCATTGGCTTCTTGCCTTTCCTATGGATCATAGCGGCAGTGTAGAGAGGGGGGGGATTTGCTGCTTGGGCAACAGCTCATCCTCCATATGAACCCAGAATATGTAGTTCTAATTGAAAAAAAAAAAAAAAAAAAAAAAAAAAAAAAAATGGACACCACCCCATCGTCTCTCGCAGACGAAAGGATGACGACACACAGAAAAATTTAAACACAAAATGTATTAATTTTTTTTTTTTTTTTTTTTTCATCTTGCCACTTTTCTCTACCCTATCCCAAAGGCAGTCACTTTTTAATCCCCACCCACACACCTATTAGGTGTGCAGGTGTCAAAATGCTGCACCCAGATCTGCAGCAGGCTAAAAACAATACCCTGCATCCTTTGTACGTCGGAGCATTAGGAACATGATAGTTCAAATTATGACTATTACATTAGAAGTTTCTTTGAAGACAGAACAGATATTTTTCATCACTTTATTGGGGATTGGTAGGTAAGAGGTTAATAAGAGCAGTTAGAAAAACAAAAATTCTTTGTCTCAGACCTCCAGAACTGGAATCTCACCATCAGTTAGAGTTTAACTTCATACCCAGGACATGAAGACCCTCAGGCACTGCCTTCTAGTGAAGGCAGTGCCTGAGGGTCTTCATGTCCTGGGTATGAAGTCAACCCATATGATAAAAAGGGTTTGGGCTTGCCATAAGGGCAATGGGGTTGGGTCAATCATATAGGTGCTAAGACTTGACATGACTAGTCGATTGATCGGAGGGGGCCTCTCTGATCGCCTATCTAGCCCAAGTGAAGACTTTTTTCTGACCTAAAGAAGAAAAATGATCTTTTGTTTTTCTCTTCGATTTGTCATCACTAATTGATAAAATATCTGATGTCATGTTTATACAAATCTATCAAATCTGTAAATCCTGCAGGATTTACAGAGTTGATCTGTGGTTGTTGTTTGCAGGTCAGATAAGTGCACAAAAAAAAAATGCACAAATTTAACTGGTTATTTACCTATTGTACCGAATGACTGAAGATTGGTTTCTTACCGATATTGTATTTGGTACTATGACTCACTCCAGGAAGCGCTTGAATACAGCACCTACTATATTACTAAGGGGGTCACTCAGACAACTAATGAACAGAAATGTCTATGCTTAACTTTGGGAACAAGCACTTGAGAACACAAGAAATTCTATTAGATAAAGTAAACTTAAGTTGGTATCAGCCGGACAGGGAGATTGTTTTGGTGTCAAAGGTGGAGCACTACATCTACCATCAACTCCTCACTTTACCACTCAGATCCCTGTGCTACTCATGTGGTTTAAAAATATAATATGAGTTATCATTGTAGGAAATGGACATGACAAGTTCAAATCCTGGATGAGGCTGTTTGCATTTCACATATTATTAATACCCTTGGGAAAGGTACAAATCCAACTATTTTCAGCCCTGTTGGCTGGAGCAGTAGAATACACTGACTGCACCTCTGCAGAGGGGTAAAATCCCCCAATGGAGCCACCTGTTGACCGTGAGTGGTGACCCATGATGCTTAAGGATGGAATTCTGGTAGCTGAGCAGTCCATGACTTGTAACACTCCACTTTGGCCCTTACTTAAGGTAGACAGGCAGTCGGGGAGGCCCCGTCCAATCAATTGGGTGGTCACGTCAAGCACTAGCACCTATATGATTGTCCCAATCCTATTGCCCTTATAGCAAATCCCCAACCCTCCTTATCATATGTGTTAGAATGAATAAAACAAAACATCTTTGGCACAAAATAACCCAACAAGGGTTGACATGCTGTAAATCCAACCAACCTAAAAATAATCTATGAGGCAATTTTTTTTTGTTCTTTTTATATCTTGCTGGTTTTGGTTTGATTTGTTTTGTTTTACGGCATATCAACCTCAGTGGGTCATTTAATGTCGATAAAATTTTGAAATAAATTCATTCTTAATGGATACTCAATTTTTTAATAAATGTATTTTTCTATTTAACCCATAGATGGGACCCTAACAGGTACTACCACTCCGGGTCAGAGTGGACCAGAGAGCAATGGTGATGAAGGGGTGTTCCACATTCCCCAAACCTCCAAAACTGGAACCTCACCATCCGATAGAGTTTAATGTCATTCCCAGGACATGAAGACCCTCAGTCACCGCCTTCTGGCACCCATATGATAAAAAGGGTTGGGGCTTGCCATAGGGTTGGGACAATCATATAGGTGCTAGGGCTTGACGTGACTAGCTGATTGATCGGAGGGGGCCTCTCCGATCGCCCGTCTAGCCTAAGAAAGGGTCTAAGTGGAGTGTTGCAGGTCATGGATTGCTCATCCACCAAGACACTGTCCTTAAGTATCACGGGTCGCCACCCACGGCCAACAGGTGGCCCCATTTGGGGGAGTCTTACCGCCCTGCAGAGATGCAGTCGGTGCATTCTAACGCCCCAGCCGACAGTCCCAAATGCAGTCACTTAAGAGATTGTGTAAAAAAAAAAAAAAAAAAATTCATTATTGACTGGAGCAAACCCTTCTGACCTCTAGAATAAAAAAAAAAAAAAAAAAAAAAAAAGAAAAAAAAAAAAAAATCGAAGTGTGGTCTCTTTTTTGTTGTTGTTTCTGCTGTTTGTCTTTCTTTCTTTTGTTTAATATCCATTAATTATCACTAATTGATAAAGAACGTCTTGTCTTGTCTTTATTGGCAACTGGTCATAGCTGGAACGAAACAGGTTTTTTTTTTCTTTCTATTTTTTTCTTCCTTCGTTATCATTCTACTTGTTTTAATGCTAATCCATTTGCTAAATAAGCAGCAGAAAATAAAACACTATTGTCAGAAATTATATATATTTTCGTTTTCCTCTTCATTGTGTAGTTAGCAAATTGTACAGATATCATCCTCCCCCGCCGCCCACCCACACCCAAGAAAAAAGATGTTATGCTTTTGTTTTGGACTGTGTTCAAAACTCGGCAATTAGTTGAATCAATGACTTGCTGTTCGACATAATCATTTTTTTTTTTAACCTTTTCGAAAACCAGAGATTATTTAGAACAATCTTGTACATTAAGGGCCGGTTTAGCTCACTTGGTAGAGTATCCACCTAGGAACCACAAGGTTCTGGGTTTGATTCCAGTCCCCCACCAACTCAGCTCATGATTGGCACAGCTTGGGTTATCTGATCCGGGCGGAAAAGCATCTAGGAGGTGGCGGTAAGTGTGTGATATTTGTGATGTGATGTGATGTGTGTGATATTTGTGATGTGATGTGATGTGTGTGCGTGATTTCACCTCAGCATATAACAATCTCCCACAAAAGGCCACTTTTGATTAGTTTCAGTTCTGAGATGTGTGTAGGTGTGCCCAGTTTTGGGGAAGTGGTCAGCTAGTCTCCTAAGTTGTGGGATCGTGATAATGAATGGGATTTATGATAGAAAAGATTAACCAATTCTTTCTCCTTTTCACTGGAAAGACCAAACTGGTCGAGCGAGTAATAAAGAACCCCTTAGGCCTATATGCAAACCACTACTATGTTCGCATGTTTTTTTTTTTTGGAAGCCACTACATATGCTGAATGTTGCACGTGTTCTGTTTGTTGCCCGGCCTATGACAACACTATTGCATAACTGTGTGGTGTTGTGGGCTTTTGACAAGCCCTGTAGTGAGAATTCTAAGGAGTCATTGTTTTTCAGATCAGGGATGGAAAAATACCAGCAACGGCTATGGGCCCCAACTAACCTCAGAGGCGCAAATCTTGCACATCATGTGTTTTAGTTAATTAGGAAGTCAGTTTTCAACCAGATGTCATGCAGAGAGGATCTCTCTGTTGAGGTTGTAACTCCCGCACAGTGAAAATGGGCAATGTAGAAATAAATCTTTGATCAAAGAAAAACAAAGTCTTGTAGTTAATTAATGCATGACTTAAAAAATGAAGCAGCAAGAAGTTAGAAGAGATGACAAGATGACAACCGGCCAAAAGAAAGAAGATGAAAAAACCACTAGACAAAGAAGCAAGTAAGTCACAGTCTTAACTATCTGTCTGTCTCTATCACACAAGAACTCTTGTTTATATACCCGTAATGGGCTATATAAAAACACTACATAACCAAGGTTATCCACATAACAGTCCCATTTACAAACTGTCTCTTTATGGGTGGTTTGGTTTGTTTGTTTGTTTTACGGCATATCAACCTGCAGAGGTGCAGTTGGTGTATTTTAATGCCCCACCCAATAGGGTGGCTCTTTATGCGTGGACATAAAATCGGGTTTTATTTTGATGAAACCAATTGAAATCATAAATAATTGAATTACAGAATAGAAGATTGTTTAATTATCATTAAAAGGGTGCGACATTCGACCATCAGAAATCTCTGCATAGCTTGGATTGTGCAAAACATTGACAGATTTGGAACGTGATATAATATACACACTTACAAACAATATAAAATGTCATGTAAAAGAAAAAAAGTAAGAAGAATTACTTAAGAGCTATTGCTAAATAGTTCAATATCTAAAAAGTGTAATAATCTTGATTTAACTCTCTCTCACTTTTTTCTTCCCTTCTTTTCATTGTGCTCGATTAAAACAAATTAGCATTATCTCTTCTGAGAGTGCTCACCCCCTCTCTCTATGTTTCCCCTACTCTCATTCTTTCTTTCTTTCTCATTATATTTTTTCTGTGTAGCATGTCCTTTTTCTTCCCTTTCTTTCTTTATAATAGAAACAAAATGGTCCATTATTTAGCAAAGCTGATGACGCTCATGAGAAATAATTCAGCGGATAAGCAATAGCAGATAATCAGGATTTATATTTTTTTTTTATTTCATTTTGATCTCATTTTCAACTTGAAGGTGTTGCAAGATGATAATGGTCGCACCTTTATGAAACAAGAGTATCGATATATAGATTGGTTGATGAAAATGATTGACAAAATTTCATCTAGTTACATTTTGTTGTTTTTAATTTCAAAAAGTAGATTCATTAGTATTATTTGGACTATTGTCCTCATCTTCATTGTTATCTGTACAACATTTTGGCTGATGTGCCCTCCCGATTATGACAAGAAGAGTTCCCGAGTTTGAAAAGAAGAGTTCCCGAGTTTGAAAAGAAGAGTTCCCAAGTTTGAAAAGAAGAGTTCCCAAGTTTGAAAAGAAGAGTTCCCAAGTTTGAAAAGAAGAGTTCCCGAGTTTGAAAAGAAGAGTTCCCTAGTTTGAAAAGAAGAGTTCCCAAGTTTGAAAAGAAGAGTTCCCGAGTTTGAAAAGAAGAGTTCCCAAGTTTGAAAAGAAGAGTTCCCAAGTTTGAAAAGAAATACCTGAAGAAGGCTGGAGGGCACATCAGCCGAAACAATGAAGATGAGGAGAATAATTCAAATAATACTAGATTCATTAGTTTTCACAGAAATGACATTGATCGTTAGACTCATAGCATTCCTGATAGAAAACAACAACAGCAAATATCCTTGAGTTGTACAATTACAGAGACCTGGACAAAATTATCTGAATTATAAGACCTTTTGTAAAAGGCATGAACCCATCTGTTTGGTCTGGTTTGTTTTACGGCATATCAACCTCAGTGGGTCATTTAATGCTGATAAAGTTTTGAAATAAATTCATTCTTAATGAATATTCAATTTTTTTTTTAATGAACACATTTTTCTATTCAACCCATAGACGGGACCCTAACAGGTACTACCACTCCGGGTCAGAGTGGACCAGGGAGCAATGGGGATAAAGGGGCACTCCACATTCCCCAGACCTCCAAAGTGGAACCTCACTATCAGATAGAGTTTAATGTCATTCCCAGGACATGAAGACCCTCAGCCACTGCCTTCTAGCACCCATATGATAAAAAGGGTTGGGGCTTGCCATAAGGGCAATAGGGTTGGGGCAATCATATAGGTGCTATCTTGTTATATATATATATATATATATATATTATATATATATAACAAGATTTGGCATTGAATAACCCACTAGAGTTTATATACCATTAAACAAAATAACCAAACTAATCTAAGAGTTAAGAATGTCTTGGGGAGGGTGTCCCCATGGCGTAATGGTTAATGTGCTGGATTGCAACATCATAGTAAGTGAGTTTGAACAGCAGACATGCTATTATATTCACTTTCGAACTAATACCCTTGGGAAAGGTATGAATCTCACTCATCGCCCTAGCTATAGGTTAAATAGCACCATTACTGTTGTTCTACAAGGATGGCTCTGATATTAAATAGTTATTTACTAAGCTTAACTTAGATGTGGCACAAGGTCAGAAGTATGGGGTGCCCAATGAGAATCAAACTCACTATCATGTATAACCCACAAATGGAAGCATGTGGTGTAATGGTTAAAGTCATGGGAAATAGACTCGTTGCCCCGAATTCAAATCCTGGATGTGGTAACTGCATTTCACATAGTGCTAATACCCTTGGGAAAGGTATGAATCCTACTCTCCTTTCAGCTATGGATAAATAGTAGGGCAGACTGGGCTTTAATCTCTGTTAGGCAACCGGTCTAGGAGATGGAAAACTCTGAATTCAAACCTGTTTGAACTCTGCTTAAGAAATTGACCTTGTATCACATCCTGCTCATGCGGCGGCGGCGGGGGTGGGGTTGGTAAATATATGTAACCCATAAATGTTGATATGCCATTAAACAAAGAAAGTAAACCATGCTGTAGGAATGTCTTGAGACTTTTCTTGCTCAAAGAATGAGTGACGCCATGTTTTGCTAAGTTAGCCCCTGGGCCAAAGTATTATAAATATTTTACGAAGACTTCTGTTTTTGCGATGTCCCGCCCCCCCTAACCACCCCTACCTCAATCTGCCTCCAGACACAAACTAATATTCAGGTGTAATTAATGCAGACAGACCAAAATTAATTAACTATGTGTGTGTATATCTATATCAGGGGCACGTGCTCTGAATGTGTGACTAGGTAACGTATGGCACACCCATCAAATATGGTAAACTCATCAAATATTTATTTCATTCAATAATATAATCATCGATCATAATTGGAAGGGGGGTGGGGTGGAGATAATTTTTCTGTCTCCCATTATGAAATATTTTGGCGTCTGTACTGAGATAGTAGTTCACACTCACCACAGCAATTTGTATTTTGAAAATGGTGCAGTTGAAAAGTTATGGAAGAGTGACAAAAACAAGGGCAAAAGGTGAGCGACATTCCATCAGAACCAATTGCTTCATGTTTTATATATTGTGAACCTAAAAAAGGAACTGGATGAACTGTGGTTTGGATTTTACGGCATGTCAAATCAATTGGGTCATTTCATGCCGAAGACATTTTTGTTTTATTCATTCTTGATGGATACTCAATTTATTTCAAACATTTGTCTATTTAACCCATAGATGAGTTTTGGTTTGGTTTGTTTATGGCATATCAACCTCAGTGGATCATTCATGTCGAAGACATTTTTGTTTTATTCATTCTTGATGGATACTCAATTTATTTCAAACATTTGTCTATTTAACCCATAGATGGGTTTGGTTTGTTTTATGGTATATCTGTTGACATTTTGTAATATAATGTGTGTGCTAGATGCTCACTCTTATTTATAGACTCAGCGATAATTATGTGACCATACTCTTGGCCAATCACTAGCAGTACTCTGCTGCTGATATTGTTATTTATACCGGCTGTTCTAGTCATCCCTACAGACACTGCTTTGAACCTTTGTGGACAATGGAACATAGGATTATATCACTGGACCTTTGACACTACGTAGGATTCCATAACTCAGGACTTATTCACTTACCAAAGGATTCCATAGCTCAGGACTTACTTTAAGTCCTTTTCAACTGGCCAAGGATATCAACCTCAGTGGATCATTTAATGCCAATAAAGTTTTGAAATAAATTTATTCTTAACGGATACCCATTCTTTTTATAAATACATTTTTCTATTAACCCAGAATGGGACCCTAACAGGTACTACCACTCTGGGTCAGAGTAGACCAGGGAGCAATGGTGATGAACGGGTGCTCCACATTCCCCAAACCTCCAGAACTGGAACCTCACCATCAGATAGAGTTTAACGTCATACCCAAGACACGAAGACCCTCAGCGACTGCCTTCTAGCACATATATGATTATAAGGGTTGGGGGGTTGCCATAAGGGCAATAGGGTTGGGACAATCATATAGGGGCTAGGGCTTGACGTGACCAGCCGATTGATCAGAGGGGGCCTTATTCAACTACCTGTCTAGCCTAAGTAAGTGGAGTATTGCATGTTATGGACTGCTCAGCCACCAGGGTTCCATCCTTAAGTGGGGTCCACTTGGGTGTGGGTCTTACCCCTCTGCAGACATGCAGTCAGTATTCTAAAGCCCCAGCCAACAGGGCTGCATTTATTGTGTTGGTGTATTGTGGTATAAGATGTGCTAATGAACACAACTTGTTCTTATAGACTGTTCAAAAACAGCTGAATTGGCCAATAAAAAATGCCCTAACGTGTATTTAATTTACTATTTAAAGGTGTTGATGAATTGTCCTACAATTGCTCACTGGAGCCACTGACTAGTAGACGAGAATTATACAACTCTCTAAGCATGGATCAACAGACGAGGATCATACAACTTCTTAACATGGATCAGCTGAAAAGGATTAAAACCGATACAACATCTTTCTACTTCTACAAAGAATCAAATTTTATACCACAAGGGATCTCCACTGTAAAACGGTCGTCATCTACAGCCACACAAATCGTAACACATGCTGAATTACAACTTAGGTTGGACCTCAATGCCAACACTTTCTTAGAAGTTTTACAACACTCTGGTACCCTTGGCTAGCAGCAGAGGAGGTGGGTAAGACCCCCTCCCTAAAGGGTTCCCTGGGCCTGACACTAAACTGCATCTGATGGGGAGGGCTTCAGTTCTGGAGATCCGAGGAATGTAAAAATCACTCCTTCATTGCTATTACTTCCAGGTCCACTCTGTATTGCAACACCAATGCATTTGGGGGGGGGGGATGGGAACGGATTGATGACATTTCAGCTTATTTCAGTGGGGAACATTGGTTTGGTATGCGAGGAAATTGAATTACGAGTGGAATGAATTAAACTCATGAGTCAAGGTACCACTGTACTTATATATATGCTTATCCTTTCTTTCAGAAATCCGCAGACAACGATGACGTCACTCCATATTTTTTAGTCCAATTCTGGACTTGCAGATGGGGGTCACACACATTGCAAGGGAAATTCCCGTCTGTATAGAAATACTAGATTGTTGGGCTGAACACTACCAACACCTAAATAAAAGCAACCCCACTGTCTTTGACAATCTCCCTGAACTCCCCCCCTTACCAGAACTGGACAATATACATACATGCTGTGAAGTGCGCATGGCAGTAATTAGCCTAAAATACAACAAGGCTGTCGGACCCGATGGTATCCCTGCAGAAATTCTTAAGCATGTGGGAATGCTATCATCGATTGTCTTCATAACATCTATCAGAAAGTCTAGACCTCCAGTTGCTGTCCTCAAAAATCGCTATGTTCATATATAACATAAAAATATATGGTTATTTCCTATAACTCCAACATAAAAAAGGGGAACCACTCTGATTGACTGATAAATTATTTATTGATCTACTAGGAAAAAAGAAGACGGGGTTAGGGATAGTTTAATAGGAAAATAAATAATTTACCAGTCAATCAGAGTGGTTCCCCTTTTTTATGTTGGAGTTATAGGAAATAACCAAATATATTGTTAAATTACCAGCTATAAAAGCTGTGATTAATAAAGTCATATCATTTCTTTGTTTGCATATTTTGTCACTACAGAATATGAAAGGAAAAATTAAAAAATGAAGGAAATAAAAGAACAAGATATAATGGAAATATTTTTTTTAAGTCAAAAGAAAAAAAAATCATTAGAAATAAAAAGGATTTTTTTTTAGGGGGAGGGGATATACAAACAATGCAAAAAAAAAAAAAAAAAAAAGAAAAAAAAAAAAAGTAAAAACTAATATAAAAAATACTAAAAAAAAAAAAAAAAAAAAAAAAACAAAAAAATTAAATAAAATAAAAAGGATTTTTTTTTAGGGGAGGGGGATATACAAACAATGCAAAAAAAAGAAAAAAAAAGTAAAACTAATATAAAAAATATAAAATAAAAAAAAAAAAAAAAAAAAAAAACATGGGGGGGGGATTTTTTTTCTTTACTATAGAGAGAATTGAATATAGAGGGATGGAAAAAAAAAGAGGTAAGACGAAAATCCTTTAAAGAAATTCTTTAAAATCAGAAACGGTAGGGGGAATAGAATTTGAAAAGTGGTAATAATAATAAAAAAAAGTCAATATTCTTTATCCTGAATCAACCTTTTATAAAATAAAAATAAAAAAAAAAAAGGTGTGATTGATGATTGTATCTTTTCAGCTCTTGATATCATCCCTCCCCTCCCCCATTCCTTAGTCCCTACCCACACTCCATGCAACCACCCAACCGAACATTCCTCCTCAGCACACACTACCCCAACACTTACAGCATTAAGACTAGTCAAAGAAAGAAAAGAATAACGGGAGAAATTTTGGCAACCAGTTGAGAACCAGCGGCGGAAAAAGAGTGAGTAAACCCTTTTATGTTTTTCATATCATTTCTTGTTTCTTGAAAAATAAAAAACTTTAAGCACATCATATATATATATATATATATATATATATATATGATATGTGCATGTGTGTGTGCGTAATCAGAATTGATAAGACAATATTTTTTAATTGTTCTCAACTAGTGTCAGCATATATATGTATACACTCTCCTATAAAATGGATGGAGCACACTGGCGGCCTTTACATATGTATATATGTATGTATCTATCAGTTAAAATCCTCGTTCCAGTCTGTAGGTGTGCTGATGGCCGAATGATTAAGAAATTTGACTGATGATAAATCGATTGGATTAGCCTGGAGGTAGCTTGCTAATATCTAGCCACACTGAAGAGAAGTGATATGTTGAAACACTGTGGATGACTATATATATATATATATATATATATAGTAAGTAAATAAACAATATTTTTATTTGATATGGCTTTTAGCCAAGAATTTTTGGAGGATATATGCTTAATTGAAGTCATACCTAATTTTTGAAAATTAATTAGTCATCAGCAAGGGAGACTGATCCGTCAGCTTGGCAGTCGAGGTTTCGAGTCACACACAGAGCAGTCTCCCATGTCTATAACCTTGCTGATGAGACCTAATAGGTCGAAATGTACATTCAGGGATTGACATTTTCTCGATTTGTTTAGCCTTACATTTGAACATATATGCCCACCTAAATTCATTAATCATTAACTAAGACTTCAATTAAGCATGTATCCTCAAAAAAAAATTATATATATATATATATATATATATATATATATATATATATGTGTGTGTATGGGAGTAAAATATGCAAGTAAATACGACTATAAAAAATAGAAAAACAAAGTATTCCCAAATAGATTAATTTATTATAGATAGGAAGTCGATGTTAAAACGTTTTGGTTTTTATCACAACTTCCTCAGGACATTAAGAACAGTGACGGTGAACCACAAGTTTATTAGTATACAGTATTATTGAAAATTATATCTACCAGTTTATAAAACCAAATCAAAATATTTACTACAAACTATTCACTTACAAATCTTTTATATAAAATTAAAAGATAAAAAATATTTAAAAAAAAAAAAAAAAAAAAAAAAAAAAGATTTGGCACAACCCACAAGAGTTGAGATGCCATTAAATGAAAAAATTATAAAATATTAAATAAATTATAACCTTTATAATTGTTGAATGAATTTTTGTTTACAAAATTCAACAAGTTTGATAAAGGTAACCTGAAGCCAAACTTTTTTTTTTAGACATTATTTTTCCAATGCAAGTATCATAGGGGAACAAAAAAAGCTTTTTAAAACAAACTTTCAACCTGGATTAGTAGTAATAGGGCAATTTCAAAAACAAGGTCTCCAAAGTGCTGGGGATTCCTGCAGCTATTGGCAACATTTTATTTTGTATTTGTTGTGCATGTGCCTGCCCCTGTATGCACCTGGCTGCCATTCTCAGTCTTGGCTGGGCAGCATTTTTTGATGGAGCTCCCAACTGATGCCAATGCCAAATGTGAAGTGAAATTCAATTAATAAAAGTGTATGGAGAGTCATGCATGGATGTCAAAAACGTCTGCAAGAGGTGTAGAGTTTTGAAGTGAATAGGTAGTTATAAAAGTGGTTTAAAAAAAAGTCGGTAGAGCATCCACCTTGGAACCACAAGGTTCCGGGTTTGATACCGGCCCTCACCAACTCAGGGCATTAGTAGCACAGCTTGGATCTGTGGGGAGCTGATGGTAGGTATGGCGCTCTACCTCAGATGCAAAAAACAATCAGCCATGTCTTGTTCTATGGAAAAGGGGATAGACTCCCCTGCTGTCCGGCTGATACTACTTTACATACATGATATCATGTATTCCTAATGCAAATAATTTTCACACAGTTGTATGGTTTTAAGTATTCCTATAAATAATAATGATTATATGGTTTCAACTAATTATTTCTATTTGATAATATAGAGAGAGAGAGAGAGAGAGAGAGAGAGAGAGAGAGAGAGAGAGAGAGAGAGAGAGAGAGAGAGAGAGAGAGAGAGAGAGAGAGAGAGAGAGAGAGAGAGAGAGAGAGAGAGAGAGAGAGAGAGAGAGAGAGAGAGAGAGAGAGAGAGAGAAGAGAGAAGAGAGAGAGAGAGAGAGAGAGAGAGAGAGAGAGAGAGAGAGAGAGAGAGAGAGAGAGAGAGAGAGAGAGAGAGAGAGAGAGAGAGAGAGAGAGAGAGAGAGAGAGAGAGAGAGAGAGAGAGAGAGAGAGAGAGAGAGAGAGAGAGAGAGAGAGAGAGAGAGAGAGAGAGAGAGAGAGAGAGAGAGAGAGAGAGAGAGAGAGAGAGAGAGAGAGAGAGAGAGAGCTCAAAAGATCAGTGATAATCATATAGCAATTACTTTTAACAAAGCTTAAGTGACTTTGAGGTCATGGGGGGGGGGGGAGTAGGGAGCTAAATTAGGGTGACTGAAAGGGTGTTAAAAAAAGGTCAGAGTTGAAAAGGTTGCAGTGGTATGACAGTGAAACTGCATTATCTGTAATAGGAACCTTTCTTATTTGTTGCAGTCAATGTCAAGAAAAACTTGTTCCACGATTGTTTTTTTTGGGGGGTGGGGTGGAGGTGAGTGGAGGAGGAGTGGATAGGATATCCCATCATGCCTTAGCCATAACCCAAATCTGAAAGGACAGATCAGCAGAAGGGTCACTGAAATTAACTTACACACACACACACACTATTAGGAAACATGAAGAAAAAGTAAGGGGGCGGGCGTGGTTGAATACAAAGAATAAAAGTACAAAAGCAAAAAGGTCACCGGCTGACAAAGGTAAAGTTATTTTTTAATTAAGAAATCCAGGTAAAGACTGTTTGAAAAGGGAACTTTTCTTTTTTTTTTAAAGAACATTACCTGAAGTCCCACAAACCTGTCACAAGACTGGTACTTAGAGATTTGGGGAAATGTCAACAAGTACATGGGTCAGGCCCCGACACTAACTTTTTTCATGACCGTTCCGAACAAAAATTATCAACCGTCCGAATGGGGTTTGGACCGTCCCAAAATCAAAATATTTTTGTTTAATTCATTAGCATCATCTATACTTGTCAGTCATCAGTAGCATAATAACATGTAATAAAACATTAAGAAAAGCTGAAGCAGTGATAATTCTGGATATTTGGACAAAAAAATCCATTTCCTAGCGTGTTTTGAGCTAAAAAAAAAACTTTTTTACTTTAAGTTACCCTGAGTAAGGTTAGCAGTACATAATTCGGTCCTTTTAAACTATCTCCCTCCACCATTATTCATTACATGGCTTTGAGAATAGACCTGCGGTGCCATAATCTCGTTTTGAGATCAGCATTTGGGCAATCACTGGATGGCCATTATTGGAATGTAGTACTAACTTTTAGGAAATTTTTTTGCCGTCCCTGACAAACTGTCCCGGATGATGTATTGATCATCCTGGATGTAATTTTTATCATCCCCGGGATGATATATATATATAAACAGCAGTCACTATCTTAAAAATATATATTTTTTAAATTGATTGAAAAAGTAGATTATGTTGAAAATAAATATAAAATGAATTATAAAAATTCTATTATTTTATTACAAAAAAATTTATCTTATAAAAAAATATGATGATTGTGTGTGTGTGTGTCTGTTACATTGACTTTTATATCTAAGTAAATAATTCTAAAAGTTAAATTTGCATTTTCCAATATATTTTAATTGACCTGCCAAAAATGTCACTTTCACAGCCATCTCATTTATTTTTGTAAAAAAAAGAAAAAAAAAAAATTAAAATGGAAATCCTATGACATTATTTTCATTCATTAAAATATCAAAAATGAATTCTTGTAAAATGATTTTAATTGAAATTGTGGCATATTCACACTTTCCAATAATTTCAATCATTTAAAAGAAACTTAACTATCTCTTAAGAATAATAAATGTTTATATTAGACTAGCAGAGATACCCAACATTGGGTGAGATTAAAAAGTTAAAAATAAATCTTGTATCTATATTTATATCTAAACTAGAAGCGACTACCCAGCAACACCTGGGTAGCAGGGGAACCCTGGTGTATTGATTTGTTTACTTTTGAGATTTACAAATGCAGGACATTTTTTTAAGTAGAATTTCAATGCTATTTCTTTATATATCTTAAGTTTTAAATATCTGAATATAAACCAAATCTTCATAATTTTTTTGCACAAAAAGCAAGAACCAGTGATATTTAATGTGTATATATATTTACTTTGTTGTTAATTGTTTTATTTTTGTAGCTTGATCCAAACAAACACATACATACACACCAACTGCCCTTTATATATGTATAGATTAATAAAATGTTTTTCCAATATATATATTTGTTTTATTATCTTTAAAAATACAAATGATTAATTTTAGAGACAAAAGCCAACTGTTAAACACATGAATCAAATTAATTTTCAAGTGCAGACACAAAAAATAGATATAAGCTCCAATAATTAGAATATAACAAAATTGCAAATACATGAGGTAAACTAATCAAGTCGAAAAATAACTGATACTAAGGATACTTATGATCTAAATCCTCATTATTATTACTACCCGAGTCATTATCTTCATATACCCCACCTATGATCGCATCACAAGTTTATGAATACCATTATACTCTAATCATAAACACATTTTAAAATGTGTGGATTGGATTAAAATCTTCAAAAACAAAAATTGGGGTTAAAAATTTCTTTCACTAAGAATAAAAAAATTAAAAATTAAAAAAGCCTCCAAACAAATTTACACACTAATGTCAGAAGAATGGAACGGAAAAAAAATATTGATGAAAATTGAATGGAAAAAAAAAAGAAAGAAGCTTTTGTTGGATAAAAAGAGACTTCCTGGGGCATTTGTCAGGTATAAAATACACAAATATGATTAACAACAACAGGTTTGTGGTGTTTAGATTGGAAAATGATGTCAATGATGAAAAAGAAAAAAATGAAGGTATTCACGGGAAATAGGGGGGGGGCGAGGTAAGAGAGTTGAAAAGTTAAAGATTTTTTTTTTCATTTCCAGAGGTTAGAAAATAAATGTAATAAATATGGAAAAGAAATTCAAAGGAAAAAAAAAAATGTATTAAGAAAATTAAAAAAAAATTGAATGACATGGCTGAAGGAAGAAATATTAAGACTCATAAAAAACAGGAGGGGAGAAAGAAAGGACAGCAATGGGATTTTCTTTGTCATCCAAAAAAATTAAAAAATAAAAAATTTGAGAGAGAGAGAGAGAGAGAGAGAGAGATTCCAGTGTTGGTGAAGAGGAGAGATATGAATGTTGGGGGTTGATGGTATAGGTGGGGAGACATAAATGTCAAAATTCGAGGGAGGGAGAGATAAATCTTGAAGAGGTGAGAGGTAAAGAGATGTATAAATTTTGAAGGAGTAGGAAAAAGAGAGATGTATAAATTTCAAGGGGGCGGGAGAAAGAGATAGAAATTTCAAGGGGGTGGGAGAGAGAGAAAGAGAGAAATTTCGAGGGAGAGGGAGGGAAGGAGAGAGAGAGAGAGAGAAAGAGGAGGGAAGGGGGAGAGAGGGAGGAGAGGAGAGAGAAAATTTCAACAGGGCAGGAATCTATTTAAAATACTAAAAATAATGCTAAAAAAACAACCCCAGGAAAATCCGATATAAAAACATGGAACAAAATTGGTTAAGAAAAAAAAAAAAAAAAAAAAAAAAAAAAAAACGAATAAGGAAAATATGCTAATGTTCTTTTGATAGTATTGTATTCACTGAATTTTTCAATAACAAATTTTAATGAAATTTTCAAAAGATCTTAGGCCAATTTGAAATAAAAATTTAAATACTCCATTTAAAAAATAAATTAAATTAAATTGTAAATCAGATATTGATACGCGTGGATTTTTTTTTTTTTTAAATGTAAAAATCAATTTTTTTTAATCAGCATCAAAAATAAATTGTGATAGATGTTACATATTTCAAACAAAATAACTACTTTGTAGCTGTCAACTTAAATTGTATCAGAATTTAAAAAATAAGTCAGTAGAATTTATATAAAAAATTATTTAAGAGCTTTGTCAAATCAGCCTTGTTCATCCTGTCACGCAATCAGCACACATATCCATAACAATCTCTCACCAACCTTCTCAATCATTCATTGTACCAGCATCCAGTATCCATGCAGAGCTGGTCATGTAGGTCCTTGCTGGGCGGCCCACATTAGCAATGTCCATGTATTGGATTCCACATGAGAACGTCACTTATGAGTTCATCCTTGCTTCTCCAGCAGTGTCCTGCAGGTCTTGTCCATCTCACGCAGTTTGTTTGTGAGATAGGGGGCAGGTGGCCGTACAGCTGCTTCCTTGTGGGGTGTTGTTTCCACGATTTGTTCAAGATCGCACGCAGTGTTTTGTGCAGCTCCCATCTAGTTTATTCTCTAGACATCTTGTTAGGGTCCAAGTGGTGCAGCCATACAACAGCCCTGATACAACCACAGCTTGGAAGAATTGTTGTTTTAACTTGTCAGTGAGATCGGATTTCCATATGACTGATGGTCTGTTTATAGCCGACCATGCCTTCCCAATTCGTGCATTAATATTGCTTTCTGTGGATGAGATATTACTACCTAAGTATGTGAATTGTTCTACTTGATTTAGAGGCTGACCATCAAGTGTGGAGATGTCTCCTCAGCCTTACTTTTCATTCTAACCTAACTTACAAGAATTAAAAAAAAAGCAAACAGTTGAAATATGAACACACACTGTCTAACTAATAATAATAATATTGCTGTCCATTGTATCTGATGATAACACTGTTGGGTTCAAAGCTAGTGGATTATAGTAAGTTGAACAAATCAACTCCGACCAAGAGTGTTAAACATAACATGGACTTTAATATAAACACATGGAGAAACATTTATAACATGGTATATAGATACGTGACAAAGATACATAATGTACACGTGAATGACACATAAAAGGAATAAGGATACAAAGTAGATATATCTAAATATAGAAGTAATGAAGGGTTATGGAGAATCCATAAGAAAGTCACTTACTAATGCCTGTGTGAGGGGTGAAAACCCCCACACAAGGAGGGAGGGTGTAGACAAACTGTCCTAACCCATAGTTATCAAGTCCCGGAGAGAAAGAGGATTCAAATCTGGCACTTGCCTGCTTAAATAGCAAAACACCTGGTGGTCGATACCCAAAACACAAGGGAAGATAACTCTTCCAACTTGATAGGGGCGGATAACCCCACAACACCATACAAATCTGTTTTCTCCACTTAAATCAATCCATTTGGTTGTGTCTTGCCAACCACCTATGGAGAAGTTCAAGTCCTCCAGGTTTTTCTTGATGTTGTCTTTGTACCTGAGCTTTGGTCTACAGATTCATGATCCCTCTCTCATATGGTCTCACCATAAGAAAATCATTTCAGAGATGTGGTCTCACCATAAGAAAATCATTTCAGAGATGTGGTCTCACCATAAGAAAATCATCATTTCAGAGATGTGGTCTCACCATAAGAAAATCATTTCAGAGACATGGCTCTTTTAGTTCAGTTGGTAAAATATCAGATTGAGAACCCCAAGTTTCCGAATTTGATACTGGTCCATGCCAACTCAATGTGTGAGCATCATAGCTTGGATCTATGTAATAGAGTAGTGAGTTCATGGTAGGTGTCCCAGAAAAAAACAAAAAAACAATCTCCATGTTCTAATGCTAGTGAAAAGAATATAGACTTCCTCTCTGTCTGTCTGATACCAATAATAGGCTACTCTGCTGACTTTACTTTTTACTTACTATTGAAATCCTATCATAAATATGGTTTATCATAAAAATCCTATTATAAATATGGTTTACTATAAAAATCCTATTATAAATATGGTTTACCATAAAAATCCTATATAAATATGGTTTACCATAGAAATCCTAGTATAAATATGGTTTACCATAAAAATCCTATTATAAATATAGTTTACCATAAAAATCCTATTATAAATATGGTTTACCATTATAAAATATGGTTTACCATAAAAATCCTATATAAAATATGGTTTACCATAGAAATCCTATTAAAATATGGTTTTCCTATATAAATATGGTTTACCATAAAAATCATTATAAATATAAAAATCCTATTATAAATATACCATAAAATCCTATTATAAATATGTTTTACCATAAAAAATCCTATTATAAATATGTTTACCATAAAAATCCTATTATAAATATGGTTTACCATAGAAATCCTAATCAAAATATGGCGGTCTACCATAGAAATCCTATCATAAATATGGTCTACCATAGAAATCCTATCATAAATATGGTTTACCATAGAAATCCTATCATAAATATGGTTTACCATAGAAATCCTATCATAAATATGGTTTACCATAGAAATCCTATCATAAATATGGTTTACCATAGAAATCCTATCATAAATATGGTTTACCATAGAAATCATATAAATATGGTTTACTATAAAAATCCTATTATAAATATGGTTTACCATAAAAATTACTGTGAAAATTTAATATCTAAATTCACCTAATAACTGTGTCATACAGTGAACTGATTCAACTGACATCAAAATATTGTTTTACTACAGAAATGTATTTCAAATGAAGATAAAAGGGATTGTCAGTGGTCAAGAATTAAGGCAAACATTCATTAGAGAGAGAGAATAAGGTGATTATATTTATAATTATGACAACCATTTTCATTGTATCCATGAGGTGAAATCAAAAGACAAGAAATCTATTAGTCAATCAAAAAACATGGCCAATTCAAACAAAAACTTGTTCAACTGGTTTTTTTGCCTTTATGCACACAACACCAACTAAATCAAAATTAAATCCCATGTGTAGAACAATGGAGACCGTTTAGAAAGAAAGAAAAAGAAAAGAGAAAAGATATTGTTAATTAAAAAAATTTTGGTCACACAAACTCAAAATTTGAAGGAAGTTTTAATCATTTTCAAATTCATTGCAAGAATTTAAGTATCTTTCAAGTTTTTATTTTTATTGCAAGAAAATAACGGAGATGAAAAAAAACAAAAAAACAAAAAAAACAACAAAAAACAAAAAAACTATGATATTTAAATTATTATGATGCATTTTGAAATCTAAATATCTCTCTCTCTCTATATATATATATACACACACACACACACATATAGACATATACATACACACACAGATATTCAACACATACACACACACACACACACACACACACACACACACACACACTGATATTCTCACACATATATATACACACACACACACACACTGATATTCTCACAATATACACACACACTGATATTCTCACACATATATACACACACACTGATATTCTCACACATATATATATAACACACACTGATATTCTCACATATATATATACACACTGACTCACACATATATATACACACACACTTGATATTCTCACACAATATATATACACACACACACTGATATTCTCACACACACACACACACACACTGATATTCTCACACAAATATATACAAACACACACACACACACAAATATATTACACACACACACTGATATTCTCACACAAAATATATACACACACACACTGATATTCTCACACAAATATATATACACACACACACTGATATTCTCACACAAATATATATACACACACACACTGATATTTCTCACACAAATATATACACACACACACACACACACACTGATATTCTCACACAAATATATACACACACACACCACACACACACTGATATTCTCACACAATATATACACACACACACACACACTGATATTCTCACACAAATATATACACACACACACACACACACTGATATTCTCACACAAATATATACACACACACACACCACACTGATAGTCTCACACAAATATATACACACACACACACACACTGATAATTCTCACACAAATATATACACACACACACACACACACACACTGATATTCTCACACAATACTCATATGATATTCAGGTCACTTGAGTGCTATTGGCACCAGTTAAACCAGTATAACTTCAATAGCATTTTTTTTTTTAGAAATTACAGTAATGCAATGGTAGATATTTTGTGAGAAGAAAAGTAGTAGAAAATTTAAACTAAATTCTGTATTTATTAACTCATAATAAAGACTAAAACAGGAAATAAAAAAACAAATACTGAATTGCATGTCCCTGTATTATAGATAGAGACCAATTAATGACATGTCCTGGGTATGATGTAGAAAAAACGCCAATGCACAAAAAGTTTGGGATAATCTTCTAACAGGGTACAGACTCTCATTAAACACCGTTTCTTTCTCATTCTCGAACACTCTGGTTCAAATCCTTGGATAAACGAACAATAAACATTATTTTCTCTGTTGTCAACAGAGTCACTCCTTCCATCACCTGGTTCATTCTGCCTCAGTGTAAACAACTGCCTGCTTTTATTAGTTTGCTTAGCTGTTACGTAAATTACACCTCGTCCCATTCTAAGCTTTCATGCACAGCACAGGCGAGTTTTTGCCATTTAACGCCGGGGGGATCGGCTATGCTCATTACAGATGTTATAACTATCTGATGGTGAAGTTCTCATTCTGGAGCTCTAGGGAATGTGGAGTACCCCTTCATCACCATTACTCTCAGGTCCATTCTGACCCCAAGTGGTAGTACCTGATAGGGTTCCATCTATGGGTTAAATAGTAGAATATGTTTAAAACCAATTGAGTACCCATCAAGAATGAATAAAACAAAAATGTCTTTTACATAAAATGACCCAATAAGGGTTGTCATGCCGTAAAAACCAACCAGTTTAATAACAGATTAGGTTTGTTTTGTTTTACGGCATATCAACCTTAGTGGGTCATTTAATGCCGATAAAGTTTTGAAATAAATCAATTCTTAATGTATAATACAATTTTTTTATAAATACATTTTTCTATTTAACCCATAGATGGGACCGTAACAGGTACTACCACTCCGGGTCAGAGTGGATCAGGGTGCAATGGTAATGAAGGGGTGCTCCACATTCCCCAAACCTCCAAAACTGGAACCTCATCATCAGATAGAGTTTAATGTCATTCCCAAGACATGTAGACCCTCAGCCACCACCTTCTAGCACCCATATGATAAAAAGTGTTGGAGCGTGCTATAAGAGCAATAGGGTTGGGGCAATCATATAGGTGCTAGGGCTTGACATGACCAAGTAAGGTTCTAAGTGGAACGTTCCAGGTTATGGACTGCTCATCCACCAAGACTCCATCCTTAAGTATCATGGGTTGCCACACACGGCCAACAGGTGGCCCCATTTAGGGGAATCTTCCCCTTCTGCAAATGTGCAGTCGGTGTATTCTAATGCCCCACTGACAGGGTGAAATAACAGATTAGAAATTTCAATTTGGGTATCGGGAAAAACAGCAGCAAGCAATTGTTGATGGGGGAGGATGAAAATGCATGAAATCTGATCATCGGCTATTTAGCTCGGGAAATTGCCATGATAAACATCAATATTGCATTTTTCGTGAATATGGCGGACATAGGTTCCGAGAGGCCAAGTGCATGACCAATGAGTGTTGTGCAACTGTGCATTCAAACTGCGCAGATTCAGTGCACTTTCTGGACATTCCTAACCCTGTCATTTCCTTTTATATAAAAGACAAGTGCACATTACGTGCATCGCAAACGCAGTATTTTTCTTCTTTGGAAATTTGTTCCATTCTCTCCTGCCAGAGACTTTTCTATCGCAACAGCTTTTCTATTACCCCCCCCCCACATCTTGCTATATTTATTTTCTTTCTTTGGAGAGACATGCAAAGATTGAGAGAAACAGGCACAGAGTGATATGCAGACCCTTCAAAAATGACTGCCATACACTGACCCCACCACCCAAAAAGATATGCACTATAAAAAAAAAGAAAAAAAAAAGAAAAAAAAAAAAGAAAAAGAAAAAAAAAAAAAAGTCACATACACAGTACTCCCCCCCCCCAAATACAAATTCAGATGCGCACTGACCCACCCAAAAAAGACAGAAATGCACACTACACCCCCTCCCAAGACAGAGTCCTATGCACACTAACCCCACTCACCATATTAATTTGCTTTCTTTGAACTACAAGGGAGGGAGACAGTGAAAAAGACACATGCAAATACACACGCACACTAATTTCTCCTAAAAAGATACTAAACCCCTACCCTCCAAAAGTCACATGCATACTACCCCCCCTCCAAATACACATTCACATATGCACTAAAGCCCCTAGAAAAAGACTGTCACATGCAAACTACCCCACAAAAAAATAGTTGCATGCACACTAGCCCGAAAAAAAAAAAAAAAAAAAAAAAAAGCCACAGTCACATGCACACTAACCCTCCCCCCAAAAAAGCCACAGTTACACACACACACACACACACCACTAACCTCCCACTCAGCCACAGTTACATGCACACTAACCCTCCACCCAAAAGACACAGTCACAAGCACAGTAACCCTCACCCCAAAAAGAAGCCAGTCACATGCACACTAACCCTCCCCCCAAAAAAAGCCACAGTACATGCACACTACCCCCCCCAAAAAAAAAAGCCACAGTTACACACACACACACACACTAACCATCCCACCCCAAAAAGCCACATCACACACAACACACACACTAACCCTCCCACCCCCAAAAAGCCACAGTCACACACACACACACACACACTAACCCTCCCACCCAAAAAGCCACAGTCACACACACTAACCTCCCACCCCAAAAAGCCACAGTCACACACACACACACAACCCTCCACCCAAAAAAGCCAACAGTCACACACACACACACACACACACACACTAACCCTCCCACCCAAAAGCCACAGTCACATGCACACTAACCCCATCCCTACCCCCCCAAAAAAAAGAAAAAAAAGAAAAAAAAAGAAAACATGCACACTAGCCCTCACACACACAAAAAAGACAGACTAGCAAAAAAATAAAAATTAAAAAAAACACGCAAACCAAAATGAAACCCAATAAAAAGAAGATACACACTGTCAATAAAAGAAGTGAATATTGCTTCTGAAAAGAATATACACAATTTTATCAAATATAGAATCTCTCTTTTCAGCCATTTCTTATTCTCCCTCCCACTCAGGACAATTCTTACCATTTGTCTTGCTATTCTTTACCAAACTTTTATTCCATGCAATTGATTAAAATCTAATCAGATAAAATCTCCCCCGTCTTTTACCGATGTGTGTGTGGGGGGGCGGGCAATCTTTGTCTTCGAGTTATGCAGAGTCTGACTACATTAAGTTGTCCCAATGTTTACTCGCAGGATTGATTGGGCATGACCAATCTAAGATCTGCAGCAGCTTTACTCATTTGGCCCTGCAGTGACAAACTATTGGGGGTTTGACGCGGGGGGGGGGGGAAGTAAAATATGCAAGAGAATGGAAGAGGGAGGGGAATGTGAAGGAGCAAGAAAGAGGGAGACAAAGCCAGAATAGAGAGAAAAGGGGTTAAAAGAAATAAGGGGAATAAGGGAAAGAGAAAGAGAGCCAGAAATAGAGAGGGGAAGGAAAGAGAAGAGAAAAGCCAGAAATAAAAGAGGGGAGGAAAGAGAAAGAGAGGGGAGGGAAAGAGAAAGAGAGGGGGAGGAAAGAGAAAGAGAGGGGGAGGAAAGAGAAAGAGAAACCCAGAAATAGAGAGGGGAGGAAGAGAAAGAGAAAAAGCCAGAAAGAGAGAGGGGGGAAGAGAAGAGAGGAGGGGGGAGAGAAAGAGAGAGGGGGAGAGAAAGAGAGAGGGGCGGAGAGAAAGAGAAGGGGGGAGAAAGAGAGAGGGGGAGAGAAAGAGAAAAGCCAGAAGGAGAAGAGGGGGGAGAGAAAAGAGAAAGCCAGAAAGAGAGAGAAGGGGGGAAAGAAAGAGAGAGAGGGAGAGAAAGAGAGAAAGCCAGAAAGAGAGAGAGGGGGAGAGAAAGAGAAAGCCAGAAGAGAGAGGGGGGGAAGAAAAGAGAGAGAGAGGGAAGAGAGAGGGTGAGAGAAAGAGAAAGAGAGAGAGGGGGAGAGAAAGAAGAGAGAGGGGGGAGAGAAAGAGAAAGCCAGAAAGAGAGAGAAAGAGAAAGCCAGAAGGAGTGGGGTGAGAGAAAGAGGGGTGAGAGAAAGAGAAAGCGGAAAGGAGAGGGGGGAAGAGAAAGAGAAGGCAGAAAGGAAGAGAAAGCCAGAAAAGAGAGAGAGGGGGGAAGAGAAAGAAAGAGAGGGGGAGAAGAAAAGAGAGAGGGGGGAGAGAAAGAGAAGAAAGCCAGAAAAGGAGAGAGGGGGAGAGAAAGAGAAAGCCAGAGAGGAGGGGGAAGAGAAAGAGAAAGCCAGAAAGAGAGAGAGGGGGGGAAAGAAGAGAGAGAAAGAGAGAGAGAGCCAGAAAGAGAAGAGAGGGGGTAGAGAAAAAGAGAGCCAGAAAGAGAGAGAGGGGGGAGAGAAAGAGAGAAAGGGGGGAGAGAAGAGAAAGCCAGAAGAGAGGAGAGGGGGGAGAGAAAAGAGAGAGAGGGGGAGAAGAGAAAGAGAGAGAGGGGGGAGAGAAAGAGAAGCCTGAAAGAGAGAGAGGGGGAGAGGGGGAGAGAGAAGAGGAGAGGAAGAGAGAGAAAGCCAGAAGAGAGAGAGGGGGGGAAGAGAGAGAAAGCCAGAAGAGAGAGATGGAGAAGAAAGGAAGAGAGGAGAGAAAGAGATGAAGAGAGGAGAGAAAGAGGAGAGGTTAGGGGGGGGAGAGAAAAGAGATAAGCCAAAAGAGTAAGGGGGGCCGAGGAGAAGGAGAAAGAGAAGCCAGAAGAAAGAAGAGAAGGGGGGAGAGAAAGAGAAAAAAGCCAAAAAGAGACAGAGGGGAGAGAAATAAAGAAAGCATTAGAGAGAGAGAAGGAGCGAAATAAAGAAGCTTTAGGAGAGAGAGAGAGAAGCCAGAAAACGAGATGTTGGTTGTTTTAAAATGGCATTTCACCATTCGGGTCATTTTATGCTGAATCAAGTCATTATTTCCATAAAACAAAAGGACTTCTAGTAGCTTACAGTACATTGCTAATTGGCCCTTAGTGGGTCACCCCCTAATTAAGTATTGAACAGATCTCGGTCAACTGGTTTAAAAAAACTTTGTGATCTAGTGGGAAACTGGATTCTTTTAGCAAAAAAAAGGCAGAAAGGAAACCAGAAAAAGAATAAGGACAGAATAGTGAGTGGTGAAAAAGGGTGGGGAGAAAGGAAAGGAAAAGGACAGCTGAAATGAGGATGAAACCTTTAAAATGACATGGCATTAATACAAATTGAGAAAGAGGATAAGGCAATGATGAATTTACACAATATTGTAATAAAAGGATAGATTTGAGGGATAAAAGAAGGGGGTCATGCCCGAGGCCACCGATGGTCATGGCACTCGTGTACAAGTCTTGTTGCAGGAGAGAATGAGAGAAAGAGAGAGAGAGAGAATGAGAGAGAGAGAATGAGAGAGAGTGAGAGAAAAAGAATAAGAGAGAAAGAATGAGAGAGAAAAAGAATAGGAGAGTGAGAGAAGAGAGAGAAATAATGAGAGAAGAGAGAGAGAGAAAATAATGAGAGAGAGAGAGAGAGGAAAAATAATGAGAGCGAGTAAGAGAGAGAGAAGGAATATAAATGAGAGCGAGTGAGAGAGAGATGAGAGAGAGAGAGATAATGAGACGAGTGAGAGAGATAGAGAGAGAAGGAATTAATAGAAAATAATGTGAGGAGAGAAAAATGAATAGAGTGAAATAATTAGAGAGAGAGAGAGAGAATAGAGTGAAAATAATGAAGAGAGAGAGGAGAGAATAGAGTGAATATGAGAGAAGAGAGAGAATGATGATATGAGAGAGAGAGAGAGAGATGAGTGAAATAATGCGAGAGAGAAGAGAGAGAATAGAGTGAAATAATGAGAAAGAGAGAGAGAATGAGTGAAAAATAATGTGGAGAGAGAGAGAATAGAGTGAAATTATGTGAGGGAGAGGGAGAGAGGGAGAGAGGGAGGAAGGAGAGGGAGGTGAGAGGGAGAGAGAGAGGGAGGGAGAGGGAGATGAGAGGAGAGAAGAGGAAGAGAGAGGAGAGAAGGGAGGGGGGAGAGGGAGAGAGAGCGAGACATGGCCCCTCAAGTTTATTTAATTCTAAAAACTGAGATATGAATGTTCCGCCAACCGGTCAGGATTTGGAGCTAAAAAAGACATTAGTAAAGCTAGGGGGCTGACAAACACCACCGCGGACCACATTGTAACCACCACACACGACACAAACACCACACACGCGCACCAAATCCCTAAAGTACAATGAACATGTTCTATAGAAAGAGAGGTGTTAGCAAGAAATCAATTCAATAATACAAGTCTGAACACAGCAAACTATTCTTCCTCCTCCTCCCTCCACAATTTCTTCCGCTTAACTGACATACGTTTTTTTCTTTCATTTTCTTTTACTCTTTCTCTTCCTTCCTTTCTTCTTCCAATGTTTGCCCCCCCACGCCCCCCAGACATATATGAGGCGGAAATTTTTTGTCATAACAGTTGTCTTGTTGGGGGGGGGAGTTGAACACCTTTCATTGCATGATTGCTTTCTTTTCATCCTTCAGCATCCAAGGGCCACGATAAGGGGAATGTAAATGACAGCGAGAGGAGAAGAAAAATGGTGACTAATCCATTCGTTGAAAGTTGAAGTTCCTGGTTTGAATAGATTATTGTAGGGGCACAAAACAAGAATGAATAGTGAGAAGAGGGGGTGGGGGGAGATATATAGAGGGTGGGGAGAGATGTGGGGTGGGAGAGTGGAGAGCAAGGAGGGTGTATGTTGGGAAGTGGGAAGAGAGGAATGAGACGGCTGCCTCACTGCTCGTCTATTACATATAATATTGTTGGGGAGAGAGAAAGAGAAAGAGGCTGGGTGTGTGCTGGGGAGAGAGAGACTTATGACAAACGTAAAAATGGTGGAAAGGGAGAGGTAGATATATATTATATATATTATATATATTATATATATATATATATAATATAGAAGAGAGAGAGGAGAGAGAGAGAGAGGAGAGAGAGGACTGTGTGTGCGCAGAGAGAGAGACTGTGTGTGAAGAGAGAACAGATAGAAAGAGACTGTGGCAGAGAGAGAAGAGAAGATAGAAAGAAGACCCTGTGTGCAGAGAGAGAGAAGAGAGAAGATAAGAGAGTGTTGCGCGAGAAGAGAGAGAGAGAGAGAGAAGACGAGAGAAAGATAGAGAGTGTTGCCGCGGGGAAAGAGAGAGAGAAGAGAGAAAGATAGAAGAGAGTGTGCGCTGGAGAAGAGAGAGAGAGAGAGAGAAAAGATAGAAGAAGTGGTAGCGCGGAGAGAGAGAGAGAGAGAGAGAAGATGAGAGAGTTTGCGCTAGGAGAGAAAGAGAGAGAGAAGAGAAGTATACCAGAAGAGAGTGTGCGCGGAGAGAGAGAGAGAGAGAAAAGATAGAAAGAGAGTCGGTGGTGCGGATGAGAGAGAGAGAGAGAAAGCATGAAGAGAGTGTATTAGCCGCGAGAGAGAAGAGAGAGAGAGAGAAAGATAAAGAAGAGAGTGTGCGCGGGAGAAAGAGAAAGTAGACAGAGAACAGGTGGCGCGGGAGAGAAGAAAGATAGAAGAGAGTGTGCGCTGGAGAGAGAGGAGAGAGACGAGAGAAAGATAGAAGAGGAGTGTGCGCGAAGAGAAGAGATAGAAGGAGTGTCGCGCGGAAGAGAAGAGAGAGAAGGTTAGAAGAGAGAGTGTGGCGCGGGAAAGAGAGAAGAGAGTGTTGCGCGGTAGAGAGAGGAAGAGGAAAGAGGGGTGCGCGTGAAGAGAGAAAGAGATGAAGAAGTGTGGCGCTGGTGGAGAGAGAAAAAGAGAGAAGAGACTGTGTGGAACAGAGAGAGAAGAGTGAGCAAGAGACTGTGTGGACAGGAGAGAAGAGAGAAGAGACCTGTGTGACAGACGAGAGAGTGAGAAGAGGTTCTCTCTCTCTTTCTCTCTCTTCTCTTCTCTCTTTTAGTCTTCTCTGCTATGATTTCTGTTTCTCTTCTTCTTCTGTGCTCTTTTCATGGCTTGCTTCTCTTCTCGGTGCTTCTGGTCTCCTCTGTTTGCTTCTGGTGTGTGTGGGGAATGTGGGAGAGAGAGAAAGAAGAGGGTTTATGTGGAGAGAGACAGAGAGAGAAGAGGGGTAGTGAGTCTATGTGTGAGGAAGAAGAAAAGGAAGAGAAGAGGATCTGTATATGGGGAAGGAAAAAAAAGATCTGTACATGGAAGGTGTGGGGGTAAGAGGAAGAAAAGAGAGTGTGTGTGAAATAGAAGGAAAAGAAGAGGAGGTATATATATGTATATGGGGGGAGAAAATAATAGAGGAGCTGTGTGGGCGGATAAAGACTAGAAGGGGCTGTCAGGAGGAAGAGAGTGACCGTGGGGTGAAAAAGGGTTGGGAGTGGCTGTGTGCAAAAAAAAAAAAAAAAAAAAATGGCAGAAATCAGAAAGAAAAAAAGCGAAGGAGAAAATCAGTTTTATATTGTAGGAATCAGACGAGGATGTTCAAGAAAATTGATGTTAGGGGAAAGGGTTAGAGAGAAGATGAAGGTTTTAAAAAAAAAAAAAAAATGAAAAAAAAAAAAGAAAGAAAAAATTTCCCAAGGAAAAAAGAAAAGCCAGAAAAATGAAGAAAAATTTGGTAAAACCCCCCCCCCAAACCTGGAAAACAAGTAGAAATCTGAATGACAAAAAGAAAAGGAAAAAAATACAAGATCTTATGTTCAATAAACAATGGTAAGAAAAATATAGCAAAGGGAGGTAGGACAAGGAAGAGAGAAAAAAGCAAAGGGAGGTAGGAAAATACAGAGAGGATTAAAGGAAGAGAGAAAGATGTATAGAGTGGTAGGAGGAGCACAGAGAAGAGAGAAAGATGCATGAGACATAGGAGGAGCACAGAGAGAAAGATGCATAGAGAGGTAGGAGGAGCACAGAGAAAAAGATGCATAGGAGGTAGGAGGAGCACAGAGAGAAAGATGCATAGAGAGGTAGGAGGAGCACAGAGAGAAAGATGCATAGAGAGGTAGGAGGAGCACAGAGAGAAAAGATGCATAGAGGGGTAGGAGGAGCACAGAGAGAAAGATACATAGAGAGGTAGGAGGAGCACAGAGAAAAAGATGCAGAGATGCAAGAGAGTGCAGAGAGGTAGGAGGAGCACAGAGAGAAGATGCAAGAGAGGTAGGAGGAGCAGAGGAGCACAGAGAAGATGCAAGAGAGGTAGGAGGAGCACAGAGAGAAAGATGCAAGAGAGGTAGGAGGAGCACAGAGAGAAAGATGCAAAGAGAGGTAGGAGGAGCACAGAGAGAAAGATGCAAAGAGAGGTAGGAGGAGCACAGAGAGAAAGATGCATAGAGAGGTAGGAGGAGCACAAAGAGAAATATGCAAAGAGAGGTAGGAGGAGCACAGAGAGAAAGATGCAAAGAGAGGTAGGAGGAGCAAAGAGAGGAAGAAAGAAAGAAAGAACACCAAAGAGAGGAAGAAAGAAAGAAAGAAACACCAAAGAGAGGAAGAAAGAAAGAAAGAAACACCAAAGAGAGGAAGAAAGAAAGAAAGAAACACCAAAGAGAGGAAGAAAGAAAGAAAGAAACACCAAAGAGAGGAAGAAAGAAAGAAAGAACCAAATAGAAGTCTGAGAAAGAGAGGAAAAAAGTTAAAATGTGAATAGAAGTGAAGGTTCATGACTGAATCATTAAAAAAGGATTTGAGTTATTGTATTTGCTATCTGACACCAAACTAAAGTTGACAATACATTCCAAAGGGGGAAAAAACAATAGGACATTAAAATTGAGAAATAGAAAGGTCATGGGGGAGTGGTTAGCTCTAAGTTAGTTGCTATTAAGGAAAGGACAGAAGGATAAATAGATTTCTGCTTTTTTTTAAAGATAGATTTAGAAACGGAAAGCGACTAATAATATATATGAATGTGAGGACATAGAAAGGTCACTTGATGCATGCCTGGGAAGAACAGAATAAAAGGGGGGGGGGTAGGGCTAAAATAAGTTTGTGCATTTTGAGGCATTTATCAATATGAAAGTGAGGGAGGCGACAGCAGGAGGAAAATTTTGGATAGTGGGGAAAACCAGAAATTAGGGAGAAGGTGAAGGGAAACTTTTTCTTTTAAATTATTTTTATTGAAAATTGACATTTAAATTTAAATAGTCAAGATGGTATCAGCTATTCAAAAAATTATATTGAACCCCCCCCCCCCCCAAAAAAAAAGCAAACAATTCAAATAAAAATATTCAACACATAAAAATAAATTCTAAATGCCAAAGGTAAGTGTAGAATTTACTGTGAAGAAGAAAAAAAAAAAAAAAAAAAAAAAAATTATATATATATATATATATATATATATGTTAGATCTTAGCCCTGAAGAGCATTAAGCGAAACTTTTAGTAGGTTTGTCTGACTCATTAGATTTATCTTTATTATTTGCTCTACTTAGGTATTGATCACTTTTTACTTATTAGCTTTAGTCTCCTGGCGGGTTTGTATGAATATATATATATATATATATATATATATATGCATATAAATTGTTTTTTTCTTTTGGCCAAAATATTGTACTAATAGATTATTTTTTGTTGGTACGATTATCTTGGTCTTTTCCTTTTTACAAAACATTTTTTCTTCCCAGTTGATGTTTGGTAGTATATTTTTACAATCAACTATTTGCTGTTTTTTTTCTCACCGCGAGAGGATTTACCAACAAGTTTGGTATATTAAATTATATATATATATATTATATATATATATATATATTAGATGCTGATAGGTATGCATTTTAAGGATGCAGTAAAATCATATCCATGCGCCCCAGTGTTTTTTCTTTTTTCTTCCCTCAGCATTTCAAGCTAACTTTAAATACATTTCAACATTTTCTTAGATACCAATTACAGAGGATAATTTACAACGTAGGGGTTAGATGGGCTTTAGTTGTTTCCCCAGATCATAAATAAAACCCCTCCAATCTATATTAAGAAACTTTAATTGGGACCCATAAATTTTCCCGGGGACTCAGTCAAAGCAAATATGTGCATCCCAGGATGTACTAAAATAAAAAGCTATCAGCATCACTGTATGTGTATGTGTATATATATATATATATATATAAATAATGGATTCTAAAATTACAAACACACGTGAAGGGATTAAACGCAGATATCGGAATTCTCCGTTATTACAAATATTTTACAAACGCTGCCACTGTCGATAACAACGAGACAAAGAAACCGTTGAACAGTAACATTTGACAAAGGGTATCTAACGAACCTGAAAATTTATGTAAAAAATAATTAAAAAGTAAGTGAATCCAATACTCCATAATATTGAGTTCATTCATTATTTATTTTTAATGCTTCAAATAACGCCTATTAAAAAAAAACAAAAAAACAAAAAAAACATTTAAAAAAAAAAAAAAATATATATATATATATATATATATCGAGAAAATCAATCTCTGTATGTACATTTCGGCCTATTAGGCCTCATCAGCAGAGCTATAGATACAAAGACCGCCCCGTGTGTGATTCGAAACCTGGCTGTCAAGCTGACTGTCAAGCGTCTTTACCATCACACCAAACGGACTTAGCAGATTTCTTCGTTTTGTTAAGGAGTAGGTATTTATATTCCTCTTAAGTGACCTCTACACGAACTTACGAGAAAGTAAACAAACAGACGATGTTTGTGATATGGCTATTTTCAGCCGACAATATTTATATATATATATATATATATATATATATATATATATATATGTTAAAATGTATTTTGGCAGCATTTTTTCTTTTATACAAGTTTTGTTGAACTGTACAGACAATTCTTGTCAGACAAGTTTTCTGTTGATCCTTTCTAATTTTCGGGCCATCTTTTTAGTGTTGGGGTGTAACTGGTGTAACAGTCCGCCAAAGATTTCAAAACGAGCGCGCTTTCGGGCAATTCAGGTAGGAAACGATGGTATGGTTTCGTGTCTCGTTTTTAACGAGAACGAGTAGTAGCAAGGAATTAGAAAGTGGGAGGTAATAACCATTGGTAGTGGGAGGTTGTAGGAATGGTTAGTGGTTTGAGCGAGCCGATGCAGTAGTGATTTTTTTTTGGGGGAGGGCACAAGTTGTGAGAAGGGAGGAGTAAAGTGGAAGGAGGATAGGCGAAAAAGATGGCCCAAAATTAGAACGGATCAACCAAAAACTTGTCTGACAAGAATTGTCTGTACAGTTCAACAAAACTTGTGTATGTATGTATATATATATATATATATATAGTTGGATAATACTATTTCTTTGAATTTAGTTGATAATCTATACATATATAAAGGGCAGTTTGTATGATGTATGTAAAGTAAGTATATATATATATATATATATATATATATATATTATAATATATATATATATATATATATACACACACACACACATTCACTATCACTACATCTTGGTTTTGAACAAAAATAATGAAGATTTGATTTATATTCATGAAGATAATTAGAAAATAGAATTTAAATGATAACAGCATGGAATTATTTTTGCATTTAGGATTGTGAATAGAAGACATTAATTTTTCTTTCACAGTGTCTGGATCAACACAAGGTTTTTTCTTTTTTTTACATATCAATTCTAATGGGGCTTCTTGCGAAGATCCAACTCGCAATTCAACATAATGGATCTGTGAGACTACGTTTTTTACCCCCCCCCCCCACGCTTACCCAAGCGACGCTGGGTAGCCACTTCTAGTATAACATAAAGGGATTAAGAGATATAACTAAAAAAATTAAAACCAGACACACGGAGATGTAAGTACATTCAATGAACAAAAAGCTAACAGTCCTCAAAGCAATATACACAAAAACCTTTTTTCAAAGTTTAAATACTGACTTCAAATGTCAATAAACCTGTTTTACAACTGTGGCAATGACTGTAAGATTCAATGGTAATTATTGAATAACAATAACAGTCGAGATATGCACGAACGTTAAAACTCCTTGTTGTTGTATTGGGAGCCATCATGGAACTTTGAACCTAACCCTTTATTTATTCCACGGGGGTATCCTGTTCTCATTCCGCTAACCATAGCTGGGGTAGGAGTTGTGTTAATTAATTATTTTTCTAACTGCTTTCACTCAGGATTGAACTCGGAACCAGAGATAACTGTCACTTAGATCTGTCTTTTAACCTAACTGCCTAATCCACTCTGCCATGTGTCCAATTGGACAATTGAGTGTGAATTTTGGGAACTTATAAACCTAATGTCTTGATTTGGCTAGAATATCTACCTATTTTACTTATGTATGATTTTTTACCTAGACTAATATTTTGTTTTTTTTTTTTTTTTTTTTCCTTTCATTAAAAGAAAGGTTTTTAAATGCGTGTTTTAAATGCGTGTTCCTAATTCGATACCGGCCCTTGCCAACTGAACATATGAGTAGCACAGGGATCTGTGAAGTAAAGTAAATAGGTATGTCATTCCACCCAGATGCAAAAACAATCCTTGGTCTAGCGCTAATGAAAAGGGGATAGACTCCCTTGCTGATTGGCTGATACTAACTTTAGGCCACCCCGACGACTTTACTTTTTATGGCCCTAGTTTAGACAGTGCACACTCCTTATAAATAGATGATAAGAACCATGGTTTTATATTTATTATGAATTGTAATCACTTTTCCCCAAGGGCATTAGTCCAAAAGTGAATGTAATAGTGTGACTGGTGTTTGAACTCACTTACTACAATGTCACAGTCCATGACATTAGCCACTATGCCACAGGGACTCTCTTGGGAGGTGTTGCAGTCCTGTATTTGAAATACAGTCAAAATTATTCAAAAGTTGACCAATAAAAACTCATAGTTTGAAGTATTTGACTTTTGGTATTATGCATTGATGTATTTTATATAAACTAAACTTATCTAGGTTGGGTATAAAATTTCAAACTTTGAAAATATTATAGATTCATTTATCGAAGTAAATAAAAAAAAACAGGATTGAATCACAAGTCATTCACCTTCTTTAATATTATAAATATACACACACACACAAACCTTTTTTCCCTCTTTATGTAATTTAAAGATGCAATTATTACAAATATAAATTGGGAAACATTAGCTTAAATTCAATTATTAAATATAAGTACATATATATATATATATATATATATATATATATATATATATATATAAAAAGGTGTGTGTGAGGTAGACAGATAATTATTTTTTTTAAATACTTAAAATCAATTATAATTCAATAAGTTTTATGGAAATTATTTTCTCTTTAACTGATTCTTAAGTTTCATCTTGAAAGGAAAAAAAAAATTCTATTTCAGTCAACAACAAGGTGTTTTTCAAGCAATTAGTTTCCCAAGTTAATGGCAAAAAATTCACTCAATAATTTTATGACTTATCTACTCATCCGCACTTGAAATATTTGTACTAATTACAATGTATATACAACTGCACCCTCTCTCTCTATATATATATATATATATATATCCCCCTACATCATTCTCTGTATATACATATACCTACTTCTCTCTCATATATATTTTCAAAAACATCTTTCGTTGCCTGATGATTGCACACATAGCAAGAAACCAATGGTAGCAAACTTATTATAATGGAGATTGTGTTTTTTGTCTGTCTGTAACCGAAACTATATTACTATTCAGTCATTATCTCCTTAATTAACTACGTCATATTCACCATGATTTTATTTTTTATTTAAACCTCAATTCTTAATAAAATTGATTTACATCATTAATACTGTTGACCATATCTACGTATTAATAACATGCAATTGTATTTATATATAAAACAAAATAACAGTTTACAGTGTGAATGGGAAGGCTAATTGCATATGGACATAAGAAATTTGATTTTAATAAATATGTGCTTGGTATTATTGATTTCTAATTGTTTGGTTTTATCTTAATGAATATGAGCAAAAATCTTGGGGATAAATCTGAAAAGAAATCCATTAACAATATGAAATGACTGTAATTTTATTCTTTACTTCACATTTTATCTAAATAGTTAAATTAGTATAATTTATCAATGAAAGATAGGAGTGACGGAAGAATAAGTTTCAGTTGTTCTGTTTTTCGATTATACCCCCCTCTGTTTCAAATCTTTTTATCTGCATTCTATTTTAATTTTGTTAGCTTTTCTAATTTGATATAATATACTATTACATTAAAACTTAAATACTTGCACCTGGAGGGTGCATATATTTGCTTATATAGATATATATACACACACACATATATATAATCCCTTCTATCACTATAATATATATATACATACACACACACACATCTATATATAATCCCCCCCCCTCTCTCTCTCTATATTATATATAATATAATATATATATATATATACACACACACACACACATCTATATATAATCCCCTTCTCATTAATATATATATATATATACACAAATATACACACACACATCTATATATAGTCCCTTCTCACTAATATATATATACATATACACACACACATATAATCCCCCTCTCACTAATATATATATATATATACATATACACACACACACACATATATATAATCCCCTTCTCACTAATATATATATACATATACACACACACACACACACATATATATATAATCCCCTTCTCACTAATATAATATACATATACACACACCACAATATATAATCCCCTCTCACATATATATACATACACACACACACACACACACACATATATATAATCCCCTTCTCACTAATATATATATACATATACACACACACACATATATATATATAATCCCCTTCTCACTAATATATATATAATATATATATATATATATATATATATACACACACACACACATATATATAAAAACACTATTTCCCTCATACTTCTCAATTAAAAATAAATGAAAATGCATACAGGTCATGGCAATATCATCCTCCTGAAATTACCCATTGGAAAAATCCACACAATATATTGGAAGAGGATTCTTCTTCTTCTTCTTACAGTTGCCAATTAACAATTGTAAAAACAAAGCAGATTTGCATTTTGATGAAACCCTCAAAGCAAACAAAACCAAAAGTTACAAAAATCAAATCAAATTGTAAAACTGTTGACGAAAATTGGAAAGCAGAGAAAACTGAAGGTTGAATTCAACAAGACAGAAATTCAGAAATTCCTTCATAAATACAAAGTTGATCTTTTATTTATTCCAGAAATGATGAGTCATGGTTGGTGAAAGCCATTGAGATGGAAAGAAAGGAACGAGGAAGGAATTAGGGAAGGGAGAACGTAGTGGTGACAAGAGGGAAAAGGATTGGAATGGAGCGTCCATATTTGATATGACCTAAACCTTATGCATTTTAAGAATAAACCCTCCTCTCCCCTCGAACAAAAAAAAGAAAGGGGAGGTAATGATGACATATTGTATGGATAGAGCACTGGTATGTGAATTCATATCGGCTATATTGAGACACTTGTGGCAGCCTCCGATTGGGGCGGGACATACGAACAGGGAAGTTGAGGATTTTAAAGCAGGGATAATTAGGCGTAGGAGACAAAAAAGGAAGGGAGAGTGAGCTGGAAAGGGAACTGGAGAGGGAGCCTTAATTGGAAGGAGAAAAAAAAAGGACAGAACACTCTCTGGAATTGACAAGTAGGGTTCAGTATCATCCAGGGTTAAAGTAAAACCATCTAGATCAGTGGTTCTCAACCGGGGTCCATATGGACCCCCGGGGACCATATAAAATTTTTTGGGATCCAGGCAAGCAAAGTATATCTAACTATAAAAATACAATGGGATTTTTAAACATTGACTGGCTATGGAAGGGCCGACCAGAGTAAAATAGGATTAAAAGGGGTCCATAGGTAAAAAAAAGGTTGAGAACCATTGATCTAGATTTAACTGAAGGATACAAAGAAAAACCACATTAACAAAATAAGTAAAGTTGTCGAGGTGGTCTAAAGTCGGTATTAGTCATACAGTGAGGGAGTCTATCCTCTTTTCACTAGTACTAGACTAAGGAGATTGTTTATTTTTTTAGTGTCTGAGGTGGAGTGCCACACCTACCATCAGCTACTCCCTTTACTGCACAAATCCCTGTGCTACTCATATGCTAAGTTGGTGAGGACCGGTATCAGACTAAATCTTAAATCATGTGGGTATGACAAATTAAGAATTATAGTTTACTGATTGTTCTATGATGGTCATATAGGAACCAAAGTTTTTTGTATTATTTAGATTTTTCAGACTGTTGTCCTAATCTTTAGTGTGGTTTGTTTGTTTTGTTTTACGGCATATCAACCTCAGTGGGTCATTTAATGCCGATAAAGTTTTGAAATAAATCAATTCTTAATGGATAATACAATTTTTTTATAAATACATTTTTGTATTTAACCCATAGATGGGACCTTAACAGGTACTACCACTCCGAGTCAGAGTGGACCAGGGAGCAATGGTGATAAAGGGGTGCTTCACATTCCCCAAACCTCCAAAACTGGAACCTCACCATCAGATAGAGTTTAACGTCATTCCCAGGACATGTAGACCCTCAGTCACTGCCTTCTAGCACCCATATAATAAAAAGTGTTGGGGCTTGCCATAAGGGCAATAGGGTTGGGAAAATCATATAGGTGCTAGGGCTTGACGTGACCAGCCGATTGATCGGGGGGGGGCCTCTCCGACCGCCCGTCTAGCCCAAGATAGGGCCAAAGTGGAGTAATCTTTAGTGTAATATACACAACATTTCAGCTGACATGCTTTGTGACCTTGAAAAATCTAAATACAAATTATCAAGCCTCTTGTAAACTAAAAATTAAGAGTAGGCTTTTATCAAATTATATATATCTCATTTAAATAGGTTTGGTTGAATACTTGGAATATTTCTTAATGATTTCCAGTTGCTTACATTTGTGTAATTTTTTCTTATCTTGGGTTTCAAATGGTAGAGAAGGTGCCCTATATTTTTTCCTCAAACATTTTCAACCACATCCATGATCATCTTCAGTGGGATTATTTGTTGTAGTTCTTGTTTGTTTTTTGTGGTTACCGGTTTATTCAGTTAGGAGGGTTTATTGTAGGTGCGGGTGATATGTTTAGTTTTTTTTTGTTTTGTTTTTTTTTGTTCTTGTTTTACAGCATATCAACCTCAATGGTTGCCGACTACGTTTTTGAAATGAATTGGTAATGTTTAATTTTCTAAAGATTTTTTTTTTTGACATTTTTTGTGAATGGAACTTTTAGATGATTCTTTTAACATACATTTTTGTGTTTTCATTTTGTTTGGAAGATTTTTAGATTTTGTTGTAGATGTGTGCCTCTTTTATGTATCCGAGTAGTTTTTCTTGGTTTATTTGGTAGAATATCTGTTTTAGATTTGTTGTTTGGTAGTATTTTTTCGTATTTGTTTTTTGCTACATTCTGTTAATATGTGTTTGATTGTGTAGGGTTTTTGGCATGGTATGCAATATGGGGCTGCTTCTTTTTTGAGGAGGTATGAATGGGTAATGTATGAGTGTCCTATTCTTAGTCTGGATAATATTACTTCTTTTCTGGATATTTTGGTTTGATTTATTTGAAGTTTTCCTATTTGTGGCATTATTTCATGTAGTTTGTTGTTTTGGAAGTTATTCCAATAATTTTGCCATTTTTGTTTTGTGTATATGTTTAGTACATGAGTTATTAAAAATGTTTAATATATTGTTGCCGGTATTAAATGCTATTTTATTTATGTCATGTTTTTAATTTTTTATGCAAATTACTTGTAGGAGTTGTAGGCGTTTTTTTATTGTTATCTTTATAGACGATTTTAGTATTATTCGGGAAAATCGTCTGTATAACGGAGGATGTGAATTTTTCAGAGCTATTATTAAGCTTTGTAGTTAGATGTTGGTGTGAGTAAAAGAAAAGTGGTATTTAAGGCGATGGGAGAGGATGGTTGCAGTGTGGCCAATGTTGGTATTTTTATTTTTTATTTCTTTAGGAAGCACACTCGAATTTATAAACTGTTGGTTTATGAAGATTTAAGAAGAGTTTGTGTTATCTTCTATACATATATAAAGGGCAGTTGTGTGAATCTGTATGTCCGGAGGAAACTTTAAAAATAAAACAATTAATGAAAAAGTAAATATATATACACATTAAATATCACCGAGAGCTTGGTTTTTGAGCAAAAATAATAGAGATTTGATTTATATTCATGAAGATAATTAAAAAATAAAATTTAAATGATAACAGTATGGATTTTTTTTTCATTTAATATTTTAGATAGTAGACATTAACATTTCTTTTCAGAGTAGCTGGATCAATGCAAGGTCTATTTTTTTTTTTTTTTTTACATAGGGATTTTAAATGGGGCAACCCACGAGGATTCAACTCACGATTCAGTAATAATGGATCTGTGGGACTAACTTGAAAAAATCCCCCTCTACCCAGGCGATGCACAAATATATATATATATATATATATATATATATATATATATAGGGGGGAGGGGGAGAGAGAGCGGGAGGGAGAGAAAAGCTTAGACTGTAATGCTATGACAAAATGATGAGATGTCCTTAAAAAACAAGACACGAATTTTGTCTTCAGCTTTAAGAAAAAATTTATATACATACTTATTTTTTTCTTATTTAAAAGAAAAAAGAGAAAGAAAGAGAAAATAAGAAATTAACTCATTTTATCATCATAAAAAACATTTGTTTGAATTCAAAACAGCATGCTATGTCAAAACTTGAAAATATATTCTTTCCATGAGTGCTCGTTTCATTTTAGACCAAAATACAACAATTTCATTCTTTCCACAAAATATGCTAAGCTAATACTGTCATAATGTCAGGATTTTTGAATATGTTCCATTGCAATATATAATATATATATATATATATATATATTATAATGCAATACTCTCCTATATAAGGGATGGAGCACTCTACGACGGCCTTTGAGGTTTGAAAAAAGGAGACGGTTTGAAATATGACGTCAAATATTCTCTTTTACAGTGTGATTATGGGACTGTAAGTGTGTGTATCGAAAGAAAGCATTGTGCATGTATCTTTTTGATACACACAGTCCCATACTCACAGAGAATATTTGACGTCATATTTCAAACCGTCTCCTTTTTTCAAACCTCAAATTTTAACCCTTAACATCCTGTTGAGAATTTTCTAAGTCCAGAACCCAATTCCTATTAGGATTTATCAAAAAATGGCTAAAAATGACCTTTTCATTTAAAGTTGGCTGTTATTTCCCTTAAATCAAAGACTTCTAAATATGTTTAATATTACATTTAAACAAAGCTATCATTTGGGGTAGGTTAGGAAAATGAATGATTTCCGGCCGGGCGGAATGAGGCGGTATAGGACATTAAGAGTTAAACAGACTGAATAACAAGGACTACCACTCGCTTTTCTCGTTATTCTCTGATAAAAATTTCTTATTACCTTCCATATACCAACAAATGCCCTGAAGATGATCTAATTAATAGATCGAAACACTGCAGTGTCGGCCAATAAACTCACCACTTAACTCATTTAAACCTGTGTTTTTTCATTCTTTCTTAATATACTACATATATATATATATATGTGTGTGTGTGTGTGTGGTATTGTATCACAAAGAATATAATGAACCCTTGATTAATATAATTAAGTGGTAAAAAATTCATGGCGCTTAACATGTATTAAATCACATACATTCAGTAAAATTCTTTATTCATGAATTTTATTTCTCTTTTTATGATACAGTACACAAGCACTTTTAGAAAATAATCACAAATTTTCATCATAAATTAATTAAAATCATTTTGAAAGTATGTGCAGTGGAACCTTGATTTACAGGTTTAATTCATTCAACTTGTAACTCCATTTCCTTGTATATCAAATCAATTTCCCCCATTGAAATAAACTGAAATTGTTGGATTATTTGAACTAGTACAAAATAAAAAAACGACCTCCGGGTGATGTAAAAATAGATTTTTGAAACACATTGCCTGAGGGGTGGGAGTAAAAAAATTCAATGTCAGCGAGTTTGTACCCTAAGTAAGTAAAATCATCAAATTCATTAAAGGATTAAAAAAATAAAACAATTTGAAATGTAAACTTTAAATATGTATTAAAATAAAACAAACTATATATAGATATATAATACCAGTCATGTATTTATTAAAACTTATTTTAAAAAACGAGGAGTGTCTATAATGTTGCATGTTCAAATTTTGAGTGTATTTATTCTATGTTAATGGCCGGGTTAGCTCAGTCGGTAGAGCGTTCGGCTAGAAACCAAAAGGTTCCTAGTTCGATACTGGTCCTTGCCAACTCAGCATATGAGTAGCACAGGGATCTATGCGGTAAAGTAAGGAGCTGATGGTAGGTGTGGCACTCCACCTCAGATGCTAAAACAATCTCCTTGGTCTAGCGCTATTGAAAAGGGGATAGACTCCCTTGCTGACTGGCTGATACAGACTTTAGGCTGCCCCGTCGACTTTACTTTTTACTTTATTCTATGTTATGAGGATTTTGGGTAATGTGATGTAAGCAGTGATGTAATTTTTGTTACAGACAAAAACCGGAAGCGAATCTCCATTATTAATAGATATAAGCCATGCTACAAATCACCACCTAAATTTATAGACTAGGCAAGGTCATGAGGTCTATTCCATAATAATGCATGGCTAGTTGACTACTTAATCACTGATACTTAACAGACGTTCATTTGCAATCATTGATGAAGGACTTGCAATACTGAGGAGCACCAAGGAACAACCAAAGGATTCTTTACCAAGGATTTCCGCTGGACAAGAGCTCTTGTTTGAAGCCTAAAGGATGGCCCATAAAAACGTAGAAATGCCATTAATCTTTTTTTCTCCCATGGTGAATTTGAATCTTCTT
>CM042153.1:62830684-62870487 GCA_023376005.1 Doryteuthis pealeii | reverse complement strand
AAAGGAGGAGCAGGGATGGGACGGATCACGATCCGGAAAGAAAGAAGATAAAGAGTAACAAGCAAGTTACATGACTCCATCTGTATCTGCCTGTCTCTGTCTATGTTGGTCTACTCTCTCTATCTCATCACATAAGAACTCTTGTTTATGTACCGACGAGAAAGGGATACGTAACAATATTTCAACTCACCAAACAGCATGGGCTAAAATAAAACCTTTGATCAAAATAATAAGTCTTGTTAATTAATTATGAATGACTTAAATGATGCCCTTAATAAGAAGCCCTTAGTTTAAAAAAAAAAAAGCAGCAACAAGTTCGAAGACCAGATAAAATAGAAAAAAGTAAAGATCCAACATGGCGACTGGACAATCACGGATGGACGAAAGAAAGAAGATAGAAAGTAACAAGCAAGTAAGTAACTGTGTTGAATAAAAAAAAATTCTGTGTTGAGGGGGCGTCCACAATCAAGGCTGCCGCAAACTGGTTAAGTTCGTCACTGTTCTTTTGTCTTTTCTCACTAGTTTCAACTAAAGTTTTACGTTGTTTAGTCTCTGCCAATGCGTGCACCGCTCTGATTCTGTCGTTCTCCTTAGATTCCAGCTACTTATGGAAGTAGCCTCCCAACATCCGGGCACCTGAATCGAACCTCACATCCGTGTAATGCCCAAGTCTCACTTTGTTGCAATCGAGCAGACATGGTTAGGCCCCCAACATCCGAGCACCAGAGTCAAACCTCGCGTCCATGCAATGACTAAGTCTCACTTTTTTGCATTCGGGAGGACACGGGTGCTACTCCGGCAGGCAAGACAATGTATTGCTCTTTTTCTCTCTGACCACGGCAGTTGCCGTACATTGCCGTTTTGTCCTCATCACAAAACATGCAGGTGGGTGCTGGCCTCTTTGTTTGGGTATTCCTTTGAAGTGGGAGAGCTGTGGCTTCTTCTTCGTCCCATCGCAAAATGTCCCCGGTCTCCGTCCCAATTGCAAAATGCACTCCGGTTTTTGAAGGTCTCATTCGAATATTTGCTACTACCACCGCCATCATCACAATCTTCTTTGTGTACGCTGGTCTCTTGATTCAGCTCTGACTTTCTTTGAAAAGTCACCGTGTCCACCTCCGATATAAATGGCCAACATTCTGTGTTCAACGACATGTTTATCTGTCTGTCTGTCTCTCTATGTTGGTCCACTCTCTCTCTCTATCATGCAAAGAACACTTTAACGTCATTCCCAAGACATGAAGACCCTGAGCGACCGCATTCTAGCACCCATATGATAAAATGGGCTGGAGCTTCCATAAGTGGCAATAGGGTCAGGGCAATCATATAGGTGCTAGGGCTTGACGTGACCAGCCGATTTATTGGAGGAGGCCTCTCCAACTGCCTGTCTAGCCCAAGTAAGGGTCAAAGTGGAATGTTACATGTCATGGACTGCTCAGACACCTAGTTTCCATCCTTAAGCATCACAGGTCGCCACCCATGAAAAGGTGACCCCATTGGAGGAGTCTTACCCTTCCGCAGAGGTGCAGTCGGTGTATTCTAATGCCTCAGTCGACAGGGTGACCTATTTGGAACATGTATATGTTATTACATGTGTGTATTAAACATTCATGTGTGTGTAGGGAATTATCTTCCTTTTGCCTGAAGAGTTATCTCCTCGCTGCATTGCTGTTTGTTCCCACTAGGGGGACCTCTGGTAGTTAAGCGCATTCTTTAAAATGTTGTTTCATCTTTTAGCTACATCTCAGGAACGAAGCCCCGCCAAGAAAGGGGTGGACAGTAGTCTATACTGTCCACCCCTTTCTCGGCGGGGCTTCGGCTCCCCCCCCTCTTAGTAAGTGATCTATGTACGGATGCTCCAGTCCTTTTATGTATGTATGTTTATGTACACTATCTTATATTTTATGTATCGTTTCCATGTGCTGTTATCTATATAAAATGTTTTGTCCCACAAACGTGTCGGAGTTTATGTTTCAACTAGTTGTGACTTTGTTATAACTTTGAACCTTACATGTGCATTGTTCATGCAAATTAGTTGTTTGTCTTTCCTTAGCAAATATTTAGTGTTAGTATATCCATGGATGCACTAATGCATTATAAGGACCTCAATGCTGGTTATAAAATAATTTGCGACGAGCGCCTCCAAATTCTGTACGGTGGGGTTAAAATTTTTGACCAGTAAGCATCGGAAACCAGTCTAAACAATGAGTTATGGTAGCGCCATGCCCTGTTATTCAAGTAAGAACTTGGAAAATATCAGGATGATTTTCAAGATAGAATTCGAGGAAACTTGGGAGTTGGCAGTTCACAAGAATAATTAGAGGGAATAATTAGAAGGTAATACAACAGGAATCGCTTAACAATGGCCTTTTCACGACCAACTGGATGAGATGAAAAGAGAACAGAAAAAAAAAAACAAAGTTGTGTATTTAAGTCTCCTTAATGAAGGCAAAAAACGTAGGTGGGTGGGTGTGAGAAGGGGGGAAGAATTTCTAATTGGCAGACAGGTGTGTTTGTAATTAACTTATTTTAAGGTTAGTGTCCTTCATCGCTGACATTTTGCTCAAAAGAACCCATGAGTACACAACGGATCAAACAAAACAAGTGTATGTATACACATGTGTATGTGTGTGTGTGTGTGTGTGTGTGTGTGAGTGTGTGGAAAGAGAGAAAATTAGACTGTATCAGTTTAGAAGTGAGAGAGATGCAGAAGCAGAGAAAAAGAAACAGGGATAAAAATGAGATTGGGAAGGGGAAGAGCAGAGAAAAAAAAAAGCAATGAGTAAAAGACAAGCAAGGAATAGAGAGAGAGAGAGAGAGAGAGAGAGAGAGAGAGAGAGAGAGATGGCAAGACTGTCAGAGAGAGAGAGAGAGAGAGACAGAGAGACAGAGAGATAGAAAGACTGTCAGAGAGAGAGAAAGAGAAAGAGAGAAAAGAGAGAGAGCGAGCGAGAGATAGTAAGACAGAGAGATACAGACAGACTGTCAGAGGGTGAGAGAGAGAGACTGTCAGAGGGAGAGAGAAAGAGAGGGGGGGAGAGACAGAGACAGACTCACAGGGAGAAAAAAGAGAAAAAATAAGACAGAGAAACAGACAGATACAGTGTTACTTTCTCTAAATGAATAGATTTGATGGTAATTCTATCCACTTTAAAGATAAGAACATCTGCAAATGACAAAACACAGACAACCCAATGAAAAAAAAAAAAAAAGAAAAGTGGGTGACTTCCACTTTGCAAACACTCGATCAAATAAAAAGAGAGAGAAAAAAATAGAATAACCAATTGGGTGAAAAAAAAAAAAAAAAAAAAAAAAAAAAAACACAAACAGTTACACATTCAGAAACCATTCACTCTCCACGTAAATTCAAATTATGGACATTTTACAGAATTGATATCAACCAGAAATTCCACAAGGAAATTCAGATGAAAAGAAAAAAAAAAACATGGGAGTGTGAATTTTTGTTTGAATAAACCAGAAAACACTGACCATTAGGATTTTTCTTATTTTCCTCTGTATACCCGAAGAAAGCCGTAGAATGGAACTGTCCAAAAATGTGGTTGCAAACAAGAAAACAATGATTTGTCAGATTTTTTTTTTATATGAGGCTTCATAATTTGTATTAATTAGATTTTGTAGACTGCTGTCCTCATCTTTATCCTTATATACATGTTTCAAACAGTTGGACCCAGTTAATACAGTTATAAGTGAATGTTGTATACCTTTCTTTCTATTCTTCTATTCTTCTTCTGACGTCTTTTCTATCTTACGTCTTCTTCTAGGTCTCTTCTAACATCTCTTCTTCATCTGGACTTCTTTTGGGGACTTCGTGTCTGGTCTTTCATTGGGGATTTCTCTTTATCAGAAGTCCTGTGTCATTGGTAGTTTTTAGATAATAACACAAGATTTGATTTACTTAGATCACATTTTATTTCGAAATCCCCACCAGACTACCTGCGCAGATCGAGTCGGAGCGTGTATAACACGACTCACCACCGTCGTGGTTTCTCGCCGACTGACTAAAATCTATTTCTAATCTAAACCGGAAGAGGGTCTCCTCCACCGATTCTCACGGTATCCAGATGAGGTCAAGCCTTGTCACTCATCCTTCAAGGCCGTGGGCTGCAACTTATAATAGCCATTTTGATTTCTACACTACTGTACATAAATAATAAGTTATTATAAATTATGTAACATGAAGATCATCTAGAGGTTGCAGGTTCAGTCCTGACTACAGCCGAAAATAACAAAGTACTTAACACAGCTTAACACCCCAGTTTTGGTTGGTTGTTCATGTGAGTTAGTTATTTGTCTGTCCTTATTGAATCTTTAATTTTAGTGTATCCATGGATGCACTAATGCATCATAAGGACCTTGTGGTGGTTATAAATAATATGTGACGAGCGCCTTCAAATTCTCAGTGAAGCTGATAGATTCTTGATTTACTGAGTCCTGGGATGCACATATTTGCTTTGAATGAGTCCCCTGGAAATTTGATGGGTCCCAACTAAAGTCTCTTAATAGATTGTAGGTTTTTTTTTATTTATGATCTGGGGAAACAACTTGAAAATTGAAATGTATTTACAGTTAGCTTGAAATAGTGAGGGAAGAAAAATGAAAAACATTGGGATGCATAGGTATGATTTTACTGTGTCCTTTTAGATTTTTCATGTGTCAGCAACGCAGGTTTGGTTTGTTTATGGCATATCAACCTCAGTGGGTCAATTTAATGCTGACAAAATTTTGAAATGAAATTCATTCTTAATGGATACTCAATTTTTTTTATAAACTCATGTTTTTCTATTCAACCCATAAATGGGACTCTAACAGGTACTACCACTCCAGGTCAGAGTGGACCAGGAGCAATGGTGATGAAGTAGTGCTCCACATTCCCCAGACCTGGAACCTCACCATGAGAGAGTTTAACGCCAGAACCCTCAGAAAAAGGGCTTGGGATTGCCATAAGGGCAATAGGGTTGGGGCAATCCTATAGGTGCTAGGGCCAGTCGATTGATTGGAGGGGGTCTCTCCGACCGACCGTCTAGCCTAAGTAAGGGCTTAAGTGGAGTGTTGCAGGTCATGGACTACTCATCCCCCAGGATTCCATTCTTAAGCATCACGTGTCACCACCCACAGCCAACAGGTGGCTCCGTTGGCAGAGCGGAAGTCTCCCCCAGAGATGCAGTCAGTGTATTCTAATACCCCAGCCGACATGGTGGCAGGGATGCAGGACGCATATCTATCAGCATCTCTGAATTCTGGATATTAGAGTTAACATTTTTATTTTAACATAAAAAGCCTAAAGTAAGTAAAGTCGTCAGGGCGGCCTAATGTTGGTATCAGCCAGACAGTGAGGGAGTCTATCCCCTTTTAATAGCGCTAGACCAAGGAGATTATTTTAGCATCTGAGGTGGAGCACCACACCTACCATTAGCCCCTCACTTTACTGCACAAATCCTGTGCTACTCATACGCTGAGTTGGCGAGGGCCGGTATTGAATCAAGAACCTTGAGATTCCTAGCTGAACACTCTACTGACTGAGACAGCCCAATCTGTCCTATTTTCTCATCATGTCTATTACCTAGGATGATAACCATTACACCATGCACCTTGATATCATAAATTGTACAAAATCTCTAAAAATAACAAGCAGAGATACAAAGTGAGAAATAATTAAAATTAATTTAGGATCTATTTGTGAGCTGATCCGAGAAATAGTCATATCAAGCAACAAGTCAAAGGAATGATTTTGGTTGGTTTGGTTTGGTTTGGTTTGGTTTACGGCATATCAACCTCGGTGGGTCATTTAATGCCGACAAAGTTTTGAAATAAATTCATTCTTAATGGATAACATTTTGTTTATCAACTCATGTTTTTCTATTTAACCCATAGATGGGACCCTAACAGGTACTACCACTCCGGGTCAGAGTGGACCAGGGAGCAATGGTGATGAAGGGGTGCTCCATATTCCCCAAACCACCAAAACTGGAACCTCACCATCAGATAGAGTTTAATGTCATTCCCAGGACATGTAGACCCTCAGTCACCGCCTTCTAGCACCCATATTTAAAGAAATGAAAAGGAAAGATAAAAAATAAAAAAAACAGATGGTGGATTAAGGAATGAAATGAATTATTTTTATTATTGTCCAATGCATTTTCATAGTAAAAAATCATTGTCCAATGCATTTTCATAGTAGTCAATGCATTTTCATAGTAAAAATCATTGTCCAATGCATTTTCATAGTAAAAATCATTGTCCAATGCATTTTCATAGTAAAAATCATTGTCCAATGCATTTTCATAGTAAAAATCATTGTCCAATGCATTTTTCATAGTAAAAATCATTGTCCAATGCATTTTCATAGTAAAATCATTGTCCAATGCATTTCATAAGTAAAAATCATTGTCCAATGCATTTCAATAACAATTAAAAAAATACAATTTAAAAAGAAAAAACCTTGAAGAGATAATGAAGTTGACAATAAAGTCAACCCCAAAAGTAAAAAGATGGTTGAGTATCAAGACAAGTCAGGTAATAAAGAAGATTCTTCAAAAAGCTCCCTTTCCCACTACCCCCACCCCAGTCCTAAAGGAAAACAAATCAATAATGGAAGGGAACTTCCTGAATATGTTCTGCAGAATTCCTAATTTACTTTTTGATTTGGGAGATGATTGGGGGGAGGGGAGGGGGCGGTAAATGATGAAAATAAAGACAGATGCAAAAGAGAAAAGACGAAAAGGATGAAGATGAAAATGAGTAATCAATAAAAAGACTAAAAATTGTAATGAAAAATGGGTAGAATGGAAAAATTATCCGAGAATTAATGAGTAGAGAGGGGAGTGGGGGTGGAGAAGAAGGAAAGCCAGCAAAAAGGGGGGGGGGGCGGGCGGAAAAAAGCAAGTTGAAGGGAGGAGGAAAAAGAGCTGGCAAGAGGGTTTGGTTTGTTTTACATCAAATCAACCTCAGTAGGTCATTTAATGCCGACAAAGTTTTGAATTAAATTCATTCTTAATGGATACTCAATTTTTTTATAACACATTTTTCTATTTAACCCGTAGAGGGAACCGCGAACAGGTACTACCACTCATGAGGAGAGGAGGAGGAGGGAAGGGAAAAGAAAGAGCTAGCCAGCAAGAGGAGGTAGGGAAAGAAAGAGCTAAGCCAGCAAGAGGAGGAGGGAGGAGGAGGGAAAGAGAGCTAGCAAGCAAAGAGGGAGGAGGGGGGAAAGAAAGAGCTAGCTAGCAAGAGGAGGAGGGGGGAAAGAAGAGCTAGCTAGCAGAGAGGGAAGGGGGAAAAAAGAGCTAGCTAGCAAGAGAGGAGGAAGGGGGAAGAAGAGAGAGCTAGCTAGCAAGAGGAGGAGGGAGAGAAAGAGAGAGCTAGCTAGCAAGAGGGGGGAGGGAGAGAAGAGAGAGCTAGCTAGCAGAGGGGGGGAGGGAGAGAAAGAGAGAGCTAGCTAGCAAGAGGGGGGAGGGAGAGAAAAGCAATAAAGGCTGGAATGAAGAGCTAGTAAGTTAATCTAAAGAGAGGGAATAGTGAATGAGCAGACAAAAAGGAGAAAGAGAGAAATGTGAAGACAAGATTAAAAAAAAAATATCAATTTTTAAAAATCCAACAAATTTAATGCATTTATAATTGTCTAGATATTTAAATAATAAAAGAAATAAAAAATTGAAAAAAAAATTTGAATATTTTCATCACAAGGTTCAATAAATAAATATGCAAACTTTCATTTTTTTCTTTCTTTCTGCATTTTTTAAAAAAGAATTTGAACCTCCTGGACCGAAGACATTGTAATTATCCTTGTTTTAAAGAATATTGGATTATTTTGATGATACAAGAGAAAAAAAAAAAAATACCTATGTCCTTGAGAATTAATTTGAAAAAATGAAATAGTCGATTTTAAATGGTACAAGAGAAAAAAAGTAAAAAGAAATGTAAAAAAAAAAAAAAAATCTAAACATTACATCATGGCTAGCATGTCGGACTGCGACATTGTAGCAAGACATTGTAATTATCCTTGATTTAAAGACTATTGGATTATTCTGATGATACAAGAGACCCCAAAAACTCCAATGTCCTTGAGAATTAATTAAAAAAAAAAAATTAAATAGTCGATTTTAAATGGTACAAGATATCCAGAGAAAAAAAGTAAAAAGAAATATAAAAAAAAAAATATATCCAAATATTTGTTCAGAGGGAGTCCCCGTTACATAATGGCTAGAATGCTGGACTGCGACATTGTAGCGAGCGAGTTCAAATTCCAGTTGCACTATTATGTTCACTTTCAGACTAATACTCTTGGGAAAGGTATGAACCATCCCCACAGCTATGGGTTAATTAGTACCAGTGCCGTTCTTCTACAAAGATGGCTCTGGCATTAAATAACCCATGAAGGTTCTTATTTGTTTGAATTTTTGATCAACATTCAAACTATTCAAAATGATTTCCCAGGTTGGGTTATTGCTATGCTCAGATACACAGGTTACACCTGAAGAAGGCCAGAGGATACAGCGGCTGAAACGTTTTTATATACTAGAATAAAGAGGAGGACAACAGTCAGAAAAATAAAAATAATGCCATGAAGGTTCATATGTCATTAAACAAAGAAATCAAACCTGTCAATTTTTAGAATATGCTGACTGTATCCCCTACAGAGGATTAAGACCTCTCCACCAAATTAAATGGGTTGAATCAGTGGTTCCCAACCTTTTTAAAATTTTTTATTAACCTATGGGCAACTGATTCCTATTTTATACATGTGGACCCCCATGGCCATTTGATGTTTAAAAGTCGTATTGTATTTTTATAATTAAATATTCTTTGCTTGCCTGGATAAAAAAAATGTTATATGGACCCCAGGTGAGAACTATTGAAGTTAGTAAGTCTACTGTTGGTTTGAATAATAGCAGCTAACTAAGTACCACTTAAGCAGTGTCCAAGACAGTTGGTATATATAGAAATCAAGAATGACCCATTCATGAATTTGAGTGATTTGGGTGATTCCATTCCTTGAGTTCTGCTTGACTGCTTGATTTGAATGACATTGTGGAGTCTTGTATATATCCTGTCATTCGGGTTTGTATTTCAGTTACAATCGTTTGTTGCCTTGTCTTCCCAGTTCGACGGTAATTGGAACTTTAATTATTCTTCATCTCCCCACTGGGTTAAATAGTACCACTACTATTCTTCTACAAGGATGGCTTTGGCATTAAATAACCCACAAAGGTTGATATGCCATTAAACTAAGAAACCAAATGAAATCAATCCTTTTTTTTTTCATTTTGAATGTGTATGTGACCTGATTATCATCCTAGGAAATGTACTTGGGGAGACGAGTTCAAATCCTGCATGAGGCTGTTTGTATTTCCATTTTTGTACAATTGTCCTAGGATAAATGTAAGTTTTTCTACAGGGTAGCTAAATAGTAGAGCAGAGTGGGCTTGATAAGGCAACAGATCTAGAAGGAGACTGATCTCAAATTAAAAAAACAAATACCCCCACCCCCAAAAAAACCCAAAAAGAAAACAAATTAAAAAAAACCTTCACCTTCATTGGAAGGTTGGACGTGCAGAGAAGCCAGTAAAAATTGCAGCCACATCAACAAAACTAGGCCTGATTCATCCGGATGGTGAAGGTTGGCAAAACTTACAATGAAACAGAAATCCGACACTCAAAAGGATAAAGGTCACGAAAGGTGAGCTACTATTTTTCATTTTAAAGAAATAAATTAAAAAAAAAAAAAAAATGTAGTCCAATGGTTAAAGTGTTGGGCCATTGATCAAGAAGTTTGAGGTTTTATTTCAAGTGCTTGACTAGTTTGGTTTATTTGTTTAATGGCATGTCAACTACTAATAGGTTATTTAATGACAAAATTTGATTAATTCTTTTAAATGTTTGATTAAAATCATAACTAGTGGAAACTGTGGATATACCACAGTGTGATAATTTGAGTATTACAACATTTGATATGTTTACTTAAGAACTATTGTAAATAGTTCAATATGTGAAAAGTATAATAATTTCTGGAGAAATTATTCTGCTTTTTTCTAATTAATTGAAACAGACAATAAGTACTATCGCTTCCTATCTCTCATCTTTCTTTCTATATTTGCTTTCATTTTCCCTCTGACATAGCACGCTCTCTACAGGAGATAGTTGACATATTCTAAGCCCTGCCAACAGGGTGAGCCATAAGTTGAATAAGATCAACACGTCGAGTATACATTGAAGAAACATAAATAAACATAGATTATAGAAATAGTCTAATTATATGATAGATTGATTTTAATGGCAGATCAACCAGTTTTGGGTTATTTTATGCTGATTTAGCTCAGTCGGTAGAGCGTTTGGCTAGGAACCGCAAGGCTCCTGGTTTGATACCAGCCCTCGCCAACTCAGCACAGTGGTAAAGTGAGGAGCTGATGGTAGGTGTGGCACTCCACCTCATACACTAAAATAATTTCCTTGGTCTAGAGCTAGTGAAAAGGGGATAGACTCCCTCGCTTTATGGCTGATACCAACATTAGGCCACCCTGATGACTACTTTACTTTTTACTTATGCCAAGAGGTTAAGGAATTGCATTCATTGTATATTTATACATAGACTTTTTGTGTAGTTTTTTCTCATATGATTATATATCAAGTATTCCTTTCTAATATACTGTCCTGTCTGCTGACCCAGGGTGGCAATGTATAATGTGAGAGAATGGGATCCTGGTGGCTGAGTGGTCTATGGTTTAAGTAGCAAGTGGTTATATGACCAGCAACATTCCATTTTGGGCTAGACAGTCAGTCAGTCAGACAGGCCCAATCCAATCAATCAGCTGATCATATCAAGCCCTAGCACCTATATGCCATTGACTGCTCAGCCACTTGGATTTCATCCTTAAGCATCACAGATCACCACCCATGGCCAACGGGTGACTCCATTGAGGGGGGGGTCTTGTCTTTGAATTTGGCACATTTGGTAACTAATTTTAATGGCTAGAATGCATTTTTGATCATAAAATAATAAACCTTGCAAATAAAAAAAAAATTATTAGAATTAGAATTGCAATACTATAATACACTATTGGCACCGCAGGGTATATCTATTTACCCAACCTCTCCACATGGGCAGGATGCAACACATGGTCAGTTTTGAATTCAGAGTTCTACTAGACTGGTTTCCTAAACAAGGTTAAAGAACTCAATCTACCCTACTATTAACCCATAGCCGGGGGGAGAATAGTTAATTCCTACTTTTCTTAAGGGTATTAGCACTTTGTGAAATGCAAACAGCCTTGTCTCGGATTTGAACTTGGGTTGCCGTGTCTATTTCCTCTGACGATAACCATTACATGATGAGTGTGTTTATAAGAGAACTTTTAAACAACTGATATTTCTAAAAAATGACTGTTTTACTAATGTTTTATAATCAATAAAGATTAAAGAATTTTTAGTAGCAAAGACTAATTAAGAATGAATTTATTTTAAAACATTGTTGGCATTAAATGACCCACTAAGGTTGATATGCTGTAAAACAAAACAAACCAACACCAATACCAATACAGGTTTAGCTCAGTCGGTAAAGCACCTGCACAAGGAATTGCAAGGTTGCGAGTTCGATACTGGTCCCCTGCCAAGTCAGCGTATGAGTAGCCCAGATTGGGTAATCTGATCTATGTGGTAAAGTGGGGAGCTGACGGTAGATGTGGTGCTAAAATTAATCTCTCTGGTCTAGCACTTGTGAAAAGGGGATAGACTCCCTCGCTGTCCGTCTGATACCGACAATAGGCCAGTCCGCCAAAAAACTTACTACTACTAATACTACTTTAGCTCAGTCAGTAAATCACCCGCAGAAGGAATCTCAAGGTTCCGAGTTCAATACCAGTCCCATCAACTCGGTGTATGAATAGCACAGATTGAGTGCTGAGCTGACGGTAGGTATGCTGCCCTACCTTATCAAGTACAAGCTAAAAGGAGATAGACTTCCTTGGTGTTCGGATACTATTCATGCGTCATTTATATTTGAGTGACTTCAGTTGCTCTTCACACCAAAAGGGTTAATAGACATTCACATAAAATTAGAAAAGATTTGGTTTGGTTTGGTTTGTTTTACGGCATATCAATCTCAGTGGGTCATTTGATGCTGATAAAGTTTGAATAAATTCATTCATAATGGTTACTCAATTTTTTTTATAAACAATTTTATATTTAACCCATAGCCCTTGCCAATCCACATTCTCCAAAAGTCCTCACGATAGGTCATTCCGTGCAGAAGCCTTCTAGCATCCAATGATAAAAGGGTTGTCTTAGAAAAGAAAAATATCCAATGGTTCGACCCCTTGGTCGAATAACATTTGATGTTTAAAAATCGTTGCTTGCCTAAAAAGTTTAAATGGTTGGTGTAATGGTTAAAGTCATGAGAAATGGACTCGTCACACCGAGTTCAAATCCTCGATGTGGTAATTGCATTTCACTTAGCGCTAATAACTCTTGGGAAAGGTATGAATCCTACTCTCCCTCCAGCTATGGATAAATAGTATGGCAGGCTGGGCTCTTTAACCTTGGTTAGGCAACCGGTCTAGGAGAAGGAAAACTGAATTCAAACCTGTTGAACCTTTGCTTAAGAAATTGACCTTGTGTCACATCCTGCCTGTGCAGAGGGGTTGGTAAATATATATATGGTCCCTGGGGTCCATATGGACCTCGGTTGAGAACCACTGGTTTAGATAATCTCTCAATAAAGAAAAATGTCTAAATACGATATGTAAGTTAATTGTTTTCTTATCTATCCTATTGGCAAGGACTGACTGTGGCTTTGAGGGGTGCGATAAAAATCATGTGAACAGTTAACAATTCTCACACCAACTGGTCAACAATGGCTGCAATTTTGAGCAAAGAATTCCTTGATTTACGAGTGCCCAAACTTATGATTGGTGGTTGATTGATTTTAATGGCATATCAACCCGTCTGGGGTTATGTCATGTCTATCGGTTAGGAAGTAATATATGTTGTGTTTCTATATTTACACTTTTGTAGTAATTGGTTTTAAAAATGTGTTAGCATCATTGGGGATCATGTTGTATGGTACTGATTAGGTTAATTTCTATATTCTATGGTATAATTTTATTTCCTTCAAAAAGGACAGAGTAGGAGAGTAGTAGCAAGAGAGTCTATCCCCTTTTCACTGGCGCTAAGACTAAGGAGATTGTTTTTGCATCCGAGTTGCAGCATCACATTTATCATCAGCTCCCCACAGATTCAAGCAGTGCTACTCATGTGCTGAGTTGGCAAGTGCCTCTATTGAAACTGGAACCTTGTGGTTCCGAGGTGGATGCTTCACTGACTGAGAAATTGCTCCTGCCTATTGCCATTTGCAAATTATGTCACCAATCTGAAAATGGGGGGGGGGGGAGGAAACAACGTTGACACATGATAACTTAATTGACTTTTGTCACCTCTTTGCAGGTGAATCAGTCTGAATCATGACATTGTTATGCGGAGTTGTGTATTTGGTTGCCGGCCTTATAAATTGTCTTATTTACTTGCGGGAATTATTAACATTTCATGGGTGTTGCTAGACTAAAATTATCTGAATTTTTTACATGAAAAAATATTTATATTTTATATAGAGAGAGTAGGATAAAGAGAGGGAGAGGGGGCAAAGATGCTAATTTATTTCAATCAAACATAATGAAAAGAAGGAAAGAAAGAAAAAAAAAGTGTGAGAGTTAATCAAGATTACTTTACTTTTTATATATTGAACTACTGACAATAGCTCTTAAGTAAAGATATAAGATATAATTAAATTATCATAAAGAAATAATTGGGCAGATAAGCAACCCCAGATAATCAGGATTTAGATCTTGCATTTCATCTTGGGCGACTTGGACGGTCTCATTTTTTAATCAGGTGTTGCAAGATGGAAAGAAAAAACAAAAAGAAAAAGAAAAAAGAAAAAAAAGAAAAAGAGAAAAAAGAAAAAAAAAAAAGAAAAAAAGAAAAAAAAGAAAAAGAAAAAAAGAAAAAAAAAAGAAAAAAGAAAAAAAAAGAAAAAAGAAAGAAAAAGAAAAAGAAAAAGAAAAAAAAAAAAGAAAGAAAAAAGAAAAGAAAAAAGAAAAAAAAGAAAAAAGAAAAAAGAAAGAAAGAAAAAAAGAAAAAAGAAAAAAAAAGAAAAAAGAAAGAAAAAGAAAAAAGAAAAGAAAGAAAGAAAAAAAAAGAAAAAGAAAAGAAAGAAAGAAAGAAAAAAAAAGAAAAGAAAGAAAAAGAAAGAAAGAAAAAGAAAGAAAGAAAAGAAAAAGAAAAGAAAAAAGAAAAAAAAGAAAAAAAAAGAAAAAGAAAAAAGAAAAAAAAAGAAAGAAAAAAAGAAAGAAGAAAAAGAAAAAAGAAAAAAGAAAAAAAAAAGAAAAAAAAAAAAAGAAAAAAGAAAAAAGAAAAAGAAAAAAAGAAAAGAAAAAAAAAAAAAAAGAAAAAGAAAGAAAGAAAAAAGAAAAAAGAAAAAAAAAAGAAAGAAAGAAAAAGAAAGAAAAAGAAAGAAAGAAAGAAGAAAGAAAAAGAAGAAAGAAAAAGAAAGAAAGAAAAAAGAAAGAAAGAAAAAAGAAAAAGAAAAAAGAAAGAAAGAAAGAAAAAGAAAGAAAAAGAAAGAAAGAAGAAAGAAAAATTTTTTGTTTAAAAAGAATGAAAAAAAAAGGTAAAAAACCCAAAAAACAAAACAAACAAAAAACAAAAACAAAATGCACTCTTACAAAATGGAGCCATAAGTAGAGTTGTCAGCCCCAAAGCCAAAATTACATTTGGCCAACAAGGTCAGTAGAAAAAAAGATAACATATTTACTGAGAGATCAAAGCTAATTGCCTTTGTGCACATGAACAGACAGTCCCAGTGGTCAGTTTAAAATCAGGAAGGCCAAGACTTTAGATAAGACATAAACAAGTTATACAATTGACTGAAAAGGCATAAAGATTTTTTTTCTCTTCAGAGCTGGTTTGGTTGATTTTAATGGCATATCAACCAGTATAGAGTTATTCTATGCCTAGACTTTAGGGGATTGCATACAATGTATATTTACATTTTTTGTGTAGTTTTTAGTTTTTTTTTATGTATACAGTTATATGATATATCAAGTATTCCTATCTAATACAAATAATTTGCACACAGTTGTATGGTTTCAAGTATTCCTATGTATACATCAATATGCTTGTTCCTTAATAGTACAACCATTATAATCTTGCAACAACCTCTGGTTAAAAATCAGACTGTACAAATCACTCAAGAGGAAAGGCAAAAATGTAAATCCTGAGTATTGGTGTTGCTTATCTGCAGAATTCTTATGAGTGTTGTCACCTCAGCTAGATGATGGACCATTCCAATTTTTATAATAAAGAAAGAAAGTGAAGAAAAGTCTTGCTACACAGAAAAAATACAAGAAAAAAAGAGTAGGAGAAAGACAAAGAAAGGGGGCAAAGATGCTAATCTGATTCAAGCCAACATAATGAAAAGAAGGAAAGAAAGAAAAAAGTGTGAGAGAGTTAAATCAAGATTATTATACTTTTTACATATTGAACTAAATGTAATAGCTCTTAAATAAAGATATAAAATGTAATAATTAAGTTATCATAAGAAATAATTGGGCAGATAAGCAACCCCAGATAATCAGGATTTAGATCTTGCATTTCATCTTGGGCGACTTGGACGGTCTCATTTTTTAATCAGGTGTTGCAAGATGGAAAGAGTTGGAAGATTAAAGAACAAGAGTGTGTGTGTGTGTGTTATATATATATATATATATATTATATATATATATATATAAAATGGATCGATCTTAATGCATGTCAAGCTGTCTGGGGTTATTTTATTCCTAGAAATCTAGGAAATATCATTACCAATTCCAGTGTGGTGTTGTGATACTTTCTTGAAACATTTTTGCTAAAGCAGCTGCAATGCCCATTCTTAGTTGTCGAAATTGAGTAGGGAGGATTTTTTTTTGGGGTGGATGCTCTTGATGAGACTTCGACTTAGCAAAATGCGGGGGGCGTGAAGTGGAATCGATTTAAACACAAACTTAATGCATCACAGAGAGATTGTAAACGTGTTCGTATTGGCATGTGTTTATAGCAGGTTGCGTTCAGGTAATTCCTAACTTGTCAAGGGAGTTTAGAAACAGAGAAAATTAAATTAGAACTTGCTATTATTCATGTAAGAGGGTTTTTATTTTAGTGGCATGAAAGGAATTAAACATTTAAGAATAATACAAGGTACTTTATCATATTTGATAGCTTATACAACCCTCCATATATATATACATACATATATATACATACATACATAAAAAATGTTGTTCTGGTTCCAACGGGAGAAAATTCAATATTTTATAAAAAAAGAAGGTCCGCAAAATGTATTTTGTTCTCAGAAAAATTTTTTTAATTCTTTTTGTTTTACATATGTAACACGTGTTTCAGATCTTCTGGTATCTTCTTCAGGCTTTGATTGATAATATGAAAATTAATTCTTACATGCATGTGTATATATATACACATGAGTATTTCACTTCCTCTTCCTGTTTTTGTGGGAGTGGAAAGGAATTTAATTTCTTTTTTTATAAAATACATACATACATACATACATACATACACTCTTCAGAGTAGCTAGACATTCACGAGCTCCAGCCGGGATGGAAACCCGATTGATTTATCATGTCAGGCTTCTTAACCACTCGGCCATCAGCACCTACAGACAGGGACTAGGATTTTAACTGATAAATACATACATCTGTATATATGTAAAGGCCACCAAAGAGTGCTCCAACCATATATTATGAAAATCTTTATTTCTTAGAGATATATATATATATATATATATATATAACATATTTCAGGATTTTAAATGCATTAATAAAATTGGCAGTTTTGCAGTATATCTAAATCAGCTTGACATTAATAGAGATCATTGTTAATAAATAAGATGCTAAAAAAATAAATATAAATAAGATTAACTAATGACTATTTCATAATCGTTGAGAATATAACTTAAATAACTAAGGGAGTTGTGACATCAGTGGTGATATAGTTTTGGTTACAGACAGAAAGTTACATAATCTCCATTATAACAAGATTTTTATATATTTTTTTTAATGGAATCATATGGCTTCCCAAACTTGTTTTTTTTTTTTTAGATTGTCATGGATATCCGTGCTGCCAGTGCAACCTGATAATAATTCCTCTAAGGAATTATTGTACACAGGAAATACATTTTAACAGTCAACAACAACAGCATTAATGACATTTTAAGATCATTCTCAGATGTCATTTGAAGACAATTGGACACATGGCCTAGTGGATAAAGGAGTTAGGTTCAGACAGTTCTAAGTGACAGTTATCTCTAGACTGCAGGTTCAGTCCTGGTCAGGGGCAGCAGTAACATAAAATAATAATTAACACAGCTTAACACCAGCTATGGTTAGCGGAATGATTACAGGATACCCCTGTGGACTGAATAAAGGGTTAGGTTCAAAGTTCCGTGATGGTTCCGATTATGACAAGAAGGTTCCCGATTATGACATGGTTCCTGATTACAAAAAGAAGGTTCCCGATTCTGACAAGAAATACCTGAAGAAGGCTGGAGGACACATCGACCGAAATGTTGTACAGATAACAATGATGATGAGGACAATAGTCTGAATAATGCAGATAATACTAGTCATTTGAAGATTTTGGTTTGGTTTCTTTGTTCAATTATCAACCTAGCCACCACCAATGTAGAAGAGTAGTGGTCTGGGAGGAATGAGGGAGTTCATACCATGCATACATCATACAAATTGGGTTTGGTTTCTTTGTTCAATGGCACATCAACCTTTATGGGTTATTTAATGCCAAAGCCATCTTTGTAGAAGAACAGTAGATGGATAGAGGATGAGAAAAGGGAGAGGAGGACAGAGGGGAGAGAGAGAAGAGGGAGAGGAGGAGGAGGGGAGAGAGAAAAAGGAGGACAGGGGTAAGAGAGAGAGGAGAGGAAGAGAGGGGAGAGGACGGGGGAGATATATATAGAGATAAAGAGGGGATAGAGACCAATTTGGCCAACTGTAAAAAGTAATGATTTCAATTCAACCCCAATTGCCAATGTGTGGTTAGTGCTTCAATGTAGATTTTTGGGGAGAAAGTGAATTATTCTGAATGTTTTCAACAGACAGATTCTTGCAATCATGTGACACAGGGGGGAGGTGCAAGAAAAAAAAACCCTAACACAACAGTCAGTAAATCAATAATTCCCCCCTCCGTCTCTTGTCAGAAATATAATGGTGTATCAAAAGTAGTTTCATTTATTTCAGACTTTAACTTCAAACCTTATTTCTTATACATATTTAAAGACTGTTTTTCCATGAATGCCTGCACACACACACACACACACACATATATATACACACACATACATACATACACACACACACACACACACGCACATACATACATACACGCACATACATACATACACACACAACACACACACACACGCACATACATACATACACATACACACACACACACATTGTAGAAATAAATTTAGTTGGTTAGTTATTGTTTAATGACATATCAAACCTTTTGGGTGATTTAATGTCAAATCTTTATTTTTTTTTTTAATACCATTGGTACCTTGACTTACGAGTTAATTCGTTTTGCCCATAAATTAATTTCCTCATATATCAAATCAATTTTCCCTACTGAAATAAACTGAAATGCTATTAATCCATTCCAACCCCCTTAATTTTTTTGTTACTTTTTTTTTTTTAAATAAGAAAATGTGAAATATAATGTAATGAACTATAATGCTTTTTTTCATAAATAATATTCATTTGTACCACAAATTTTAGCTCTTAAGCACAAACACAAAAAAAAATCTAGTGATAGATTGGGACTCAGTAAACTCTTAAATTGGGGGCACTCTTAAACGAAGGTGCCTCTGTGTATTTACCAACTCCTCCTGATGAGTAGTTCATTGGTGTTAGGCAGAGTCCTTGGTTGTTCACCAAGGAACACAAGGGTGATCTCCATTGTAAAGTGCTCTTACTTGAAGCACAAAAATTGCCACAAAATCGTAACACTTATTACTCCAAATCAGGGTGAATCTGGGAGTAATGGCGATGAAGGGGTACTCCACACTCCCTAGAGCTCCAGAACTGGAACTTAACTATTAGATAACACATGATCTGTCCAAGAATTGAAAAAAAAAAAAAAAAAAGAAAGGGAGAAATGGACACTTGTTCAATCAAATTATAAAATAAATTGTAGCAATTACATGAACAAAAATGGAAATAGAGTAAACAGGATAGTCCTTTTGATGCCTCAAGTATAAGGTGAGAATTTGAATTCTCATCAACAGGAGGAAATGAAAAATGGAGCAAGAAAAAAAAAGTTATGAAAGTGGGAAAAAAATAAAAAAAAAAAAAAAAAAAAAAAAAGAAAAAAAAAGAAAGAAAGAAAGAAGAAAGAAGAAAAGAAAGAAAAGAAAGAGAGAGAGAGAGAGAGAGAGAGAGAGAGAGAGAGAGAGAGAGTTAATGAGTTTTAGCTCTTGTCTATAGAAAAAAAAAAAAAAAAAAGAACAAAAAAAAAAAAAACAAAAAAAAAAACAAAAAAAAAAAAAAAAAAAAAAGAACAAAAAACCCCCACTTATTTTTAGCACAAAATCTGTTTATCTTTTCAACAAAGTAATTCTATCTGACCCTAAAAGAGTCTATCAACAACTGATCAATTCTAAAAACACTCAGCTTCACAAGTCCTTCTACCTTGACTTACAAGTTTAATTTATTTCGCTTATGACTAAATTTCCTTGTATATCAAATCAATTTTCCCTATTTAGATAAACTGAAAAACCACTAATCTATTCCAGCCAATTGATTGGAGGGGGTCTCTCTGCACATCTAGCCTAATCAAATCAGCTTATCAAATCATCCACTGGGCTTCTATAAAACAAGAGTGCAGATGATTTATGAATCTCTCTTATAGATAGAAATACTTAAAACCATATAACTGTGCAAGAAAATGATTATTAGATGGAAGTAGTTACTTGAAACCATATAATTATTAGTATTAGATAGGAATACTAGAAACCATATAATTATTAGTATTAGATAGATACTAGAAACCATATAATCATTAGTATTAGATAGGAATACTAGAAACCATACATTTATTAGTATTAGATAGGAATACTAGAATACAATTATTAGTATTAGATAGGAATACTAGAAACCATACAATTATTAGTATTAGATAGGAATACTAGAAACCATACAATTATTAGTATTAGATAGGAATACTAGAAACCATAATAAATACTAGAAACCATACATTATTAGTATTAGATAGGAATACTAGAAACCATATATATATTAGATAGGAATACTAGAAACCATATATATATATATATATATATATTTACCAACCCCTCTGCACAAGCAGGATGCGACACAAGGTCACTTTCTTAAGTGAAGTTCAACAGGATTGAATTCAGATTTTTCCTTCTAGACTGGTTGCCATACCAAGTTTGAAGCACCCAGTCTGTCCTACTCTTTACCCATAGCTTAGGGAGATTAGTTGGATTCATATCTTTCCCAAGGGTATTAACAATGTGAAATGTTAACAGCCTTGTCCAGGATTTGAACTTGGGTCGATGCATCCATTTCCTACAACTCTAACCATTACCTTCAACTTATATGTGAAACTGTGTGCAATAAAACATTTAATAACCCCATAAATGTTGACATGCCATAAACAAACCAACCATCTTTTGATATTGGTGATAATCAGAGGGGCTATAAAATACGAGAATTTGTTTTTGCCATTCCACAAGAGTTCCTGGGAAGATAAATTGATACGATACCCGAGTGGTTTGAGAGACTGAAGGTAAATGCTGGTGCCCATATAGAATTTTAAATAAAACTCCATGTGCGTTCTTCTCATATTCATCTTTTTGAAAAATAATGATATAGAAATAAATAAGATTTTAAAAATTAAGAGTTACTTTACAATCACCCTTTAAAAATAAAACTGAAAAGTTGTTAACTACACATTGTAGTTTCAGTGAACATGAATAAGGGTTTGGTTTGGTTTGTTTTATGGCATATCAACCTCAGTGGGTCATTTAATGCTAATAAAGTTTTGAAATAAAGTCATTCTTAATGGATACTCAATTTTTTTATAAATACATATTTCTATTTAACCCATAGATGGGACCATAACAGGTACTACCACTCTGGGTCAGAGTGGATCAGGGAGCAATGGTGATGAAGGGTGCTCCATATTCCCCAAACTTCCAAAACTGAAACCTCACCATCACAGAGTTTAACATCATTCCCAGGACATGTAAATCCTCAGCCACCGCCTTCTAGCACCCACATGATAAAAAGGGTTGGGCTTGCCATAAGGGCAATAGGGATGGGGTGATCATATAGGTACTAGGGCTTGACATGACCAGCCGATTTATTGGAGGAGGCCTCTCTGACCGCCTGTCTAGTCCAAGAAAAGGCCAAAGTGGAGTGTTGCAAATCATGTTCTGCTCAACCACCTGGGTTCCATCCTTAAGCATCATGGGTCGCCACCCATGGCCAACAGGTGGCTCCATTGGGGGAGTCTTAACCCTCTGCAGAGGTGAAGTTGGTGCATTCTAACACCCCAGCCGACAAGGCGGGGGGGGGGGCATGAATATGGGGATGTGTAACATGTAAACAGAATCTGAAGTTTTCGCTTATATCAAAAATGATTTTTTTAACGCAAATAATAGGAAAGATCTGTTTGAAAATGTTAACATGTGTTGGATTTTATGTAAAGTATTCAACTCTGTTACAAGATGAATGCAAGACTAAAACTAGAGTTTGGTAGGCGGCTTATATGGAGCTTTGGATTGTTCCATTATGAACTCAGGCAAGTTCATTTCCCGAGTTCTGATTGGCTGTTGGATTTCAGGGTTAGTAAGAACAGGGATAAGTACCCACTCTTCAGCCACCACTTTGCATTATGCCAGCAGCATGCAAGGACTGTATTAAGTTACAGCTTGCCTGTTGTTCTCGTCTGCTAACTCGACGGTAGTTAGAACCCCACTGCGATGGTGAGTATCATTGTTTCTATATCTGGAGGATAACTTCTAAAACATGGATACCATTTTATCCTTCTTGAGAGAATTAAAAGTACAAGAAGATTTGGCACCGTTACGTTATCAGTCAATTAAAGAAAATTAATATCAGTTGATAAGCCTAATGAGAAATGATAAAATTGTGACATAGAAAGCCGTTGAGTTTCAAAGGTCGCATGACTGAAGTCAGTGCTTGCCAAAACTGTAATAAGTTGTCGGGGTGGCCTAAAGTCAGTATCAGCTAGACAGCAAAGGAGTCTATCCCCTTTTCACTAGTGCTAGACCAAGCAGATTGTTTTTGGTATCTGAGTGCCACACCTACCATCAGCTCCTCACTTTACCGCACAGATCCCTATGCTAATCATACACTGAGTTGGCGAGGGCCGGTGTCAAAACCTAATCCAACGCCCTACCGATTGCACTAAATTGACCCCTTAAAACTGTAAAACTAGAGGTTACATATATATTTTACCAACCCCTTTCGCATGAGTGAGATGTGATACAAGATCAATTTTTTTTAAAATCAGTTTCACAGATTTGTATTCAGAGTTTTCCTTCTCCTAGTGTGGTTGCTTATCCAAGGTTAAAGAGCCCTGTCTGCCCTACTATTTATCCATAAGTGAAGGGAGAATTGGATGCAACCATTTCCCAAAGGTATTAGCACTACATGAAATGCAAACCATTTAAACTTATAGACTCAGCATGGTCACATGGATTAAACCTAGCCAATCAACAGCTCTAATACCTGGTTAATTAATTATCTGATCGCAGATACTGAAAGCCGTTCATTTGCATGTTATTCAACACTGATGAGCGTACCTGCAACAAAGGACTTTGCTCAATGCAAGGATTTTACCCAAAACCAAGGAACAACCAAAGAATCACACCCAACACTAAGGGACACCAAAATGAAAAACAAAGAAACTGGTTTTCCATGCCTTTAGGAAATTAGAAAAAAATATAACTATAACCCCACAAAAAATAGTTAGAACATTTTAATATTGTCCGCCCTACTATTTATCCATAACTGGAGGGCGAATACGTTTGGTTTGGTTTAGTTTACAGCATATCAACCACAGCAGGTCATTTAATACTGACAAAGTTTTGAAATGAATTCATTCTTAATGGAGAGTCAATTTTTTTTTATAAACATTTTTTTCTATTTAACCCATAAATGGGACCCTAAGAGGTACTACCACTCCGGGTCAGAGTGGACCTGGGAGCAATGGAGATGAAGGGGTGCTATATAATCCCCAGACCTCTAGAACTGGAACCTCAAGATCAGATAGAGTTTAACATCATACCCAGAACATGAAGACCCTCAGCCATCACCTAGCACCCCATTCATACACATGAATAAATGAATAAATCTACAAATAGAAAAAGTGATGAGTAAAACAATCAAGACAAAGATACTCAAAATCATTTTTATGATTCATTTCAGAAGAGCAACACTAAGACCAGAATTTATTCCAGCTGAAATATCGTTTTTGTAAACAGGATAAGGATAATAGTTGGGGTAAAAAGGGTTGTGGTTTGCTCAAAGGGCAAATAAGAATTCTTCTAACTTAGAAATAAAGCAATTTCCAGTCCAATTTGTAATCAAATGATAATTTTGTAAGGTCTGCACTAAACTCAAGTGTTGCTCGGGTCATCATAAAGTTAGCTTGACTTTGAAAAACTGTCTCCTCAGAAAATTTAATAAAGAAGTCTTTTGTATGATTTGTGCCCATACCAGTTAATAAGAGAAAGAACATCTTGTTGCTTTTACAACAGAGGCTTGCATATTAGATAGACTGAAAAAATACAGATAAGGAGTGCTGACATTCTCAAATTAAAATATTCTTTATCCATTAATTATTAATATATATATATATATATATATATATATATATATATATATTACACACACCAAAGTACTGAGGACAGGAATGTAAAATTAAGTTATTGGGGTCTAAAAGATTACCACACATAACAGACTTCAAAAAAAAAAAAAAAAAAAAAATAAAAAAAATAAATAAATAGATAAAAAATGGTGGGCATGTGATAGTAAGGCTTCAGTTCTGGAAATCTGAGAGTGTGGAGTACTTCTTCATTGCCATTACTCCCAGGTCCACTATAACACAAAGTGATAGTACCTGTTAAGGTCCCATCTATTGGCCAAATAGATCCGTTTAAAAATTATTTGTATTTGATAAGGCCATATGCAAAAAAAAAAAGTTTAAGAAACAATTGCACAAAAAATGTAAATATGAACATACAATGAATGCAATTCCCTAACCTCTAGGCATAAAATAACCCTATGCAGGTTGAACTGTTAAAATCAATCAATCCATAAAAAAGGTTAGATATATTTACTAATTAACCTGTAGGCATAATATAACTCTCGACGAGATGACATTACGCCATGTCAACCCTTGTTGGGTTATTTCATGCCAAAATATTTTGTTTTATTCATTCTTGATGGATATTCAAAATCTTTTTTTTTAAACAATTTTTTTTCTATTCAACCCATAAATGGGACCCTAACTGATTCTACCACACTGGAACAGAGTGGACCTGGGAGTAATGGTGATTAAGGGGTACTCCACACACCCCAGAGCTCCAGAACTAAAACTTCACCACTAGATGCAGTTTAACGTCATACACATGAATAAATGAATAAATCTACAAATAGAAAAAGTGATGACTAAAACAATCAAGACAAAGATACTCATCAAAATAACTTTTATGATTCATTTCAGAAGAGCAACACTAAGACCAGAATTTATTCCAGCTGAAATATCGTTTTTGTAAACAGGATAAGGATAATAGTTGGGGTAATACATTGAGCAGCGACAACGATGGGTAAATGTCACAGACATTTCTAAGATTTCTCTAACATTATATTCAGCGCTGCTGTATGGCTGCACCACTTAGACTCTAACGAGGCACCTGGAGAATAAGTTAAATGGGAGCTGCATAAGAATGCTGCACACGGTCTTGAACAAGTCGTGGAAACAGCACTCCACAAGGAAGCAGCTGTACAGCCACCTGCCCCCTATCTCACAAATCATCTGAGTGAGATGGACAAAACATGCTGGACACTGCCTGAGAAGCAAGGATGAAATCATGAGTGACATTCTCTTGTGAAAACCAGCACATGGACATGCTAATGTGGGCCGCCCAGCAAATACCTACATTGACCAGCTTTGTGTGGATACTGGATGCTGTGCAAAGGACCTCTCTGGGACAATGAATTTGTGTGACATGATGATGATGAATACATTGAGCAGCGACAACAATCGAGAGTTAAGATGAGCGGATTGCATGCGTCGGTCCTGTTCGTCACTCACACTGAATTAACATCATCCATGGACATGCTAATGTGGTTGGTTTTGGTTTGTTTTGTTTTACGGCATATCAACCTCAGTGGGTCATTTAATGCCGATAAAGTTTTGAAATAAATCAATTCTTAATGGATAATACAATTTTTTATAAATACATTTTTCTATTTAACCCATAGATGGGACCCTAACAGGTACTACCACTCCGGGTCAAAGTGGACCAGGGAGCAATGGTGATGAAGGGGTGCTCCACATTCCCCAAACCTCCAAAACTGGAATCTCACCATCAGATAGAGTTTAACATCATTCCAGGACATGTAGACCCGCAGCCACCGCCTTCTAGCACCCATATGATAAAAAGGGGTTGGGGCTTGCCATAATGCTAATGTGGGCCGACAAGCAAAGACCTACATTGAGCAGCTCTGTATGGATACTGGATGCTGCGCAGAGGACCTCTCTGGGACAATGAATTTGCATGACATGATGATGAATACACTGAGCAGCGACAACGATTGAGAGTTAAGATGAGTGGATCGCATGCGTCGGTCCTGTTCGTCACTCACACTGAATTAACATCATCCGCAGATGTATCATCCCTTTAGCGATGGAACAAAAAGGATTTTTGGGTTGATCAATATTTGGTACATTTCAGAAGGTTGAAGATAACACTGAAGATAATGATGACTATGACACCCGGTGATGGGGAAAGGGTGCAGAAAAGGGAGGAGGGGGGAAGGGTGCAGAAAAGGGAGGAGGGGGTATAGGCTGGGTGAGATGTGGAAAAGGAAAAAAAGAACAAATCTGTGGAGAGTCTGTTTTAGGGGGTGGGGGTCTGTTTCTGTTTAACATGGTAATCATAGCAATGGAAAAGTGTCTTACACAGGAGTAATAAGAATCAGAGAGAGAGAGAGAGAGAGAGAGAGAGAAAAGTAAGGGGTGGGGTGGGGGTGTCTAGGGAGATAAAGTTTTGGTGGAGGCAGAAATCTAAGACGGTTAAGAGATAACAGCTGTATTGGGTGTGGAGGAGAGAAGTGATGACAAGAAAGGGAAAGAAAGTTTACAGGAGAGAGAAGAGAGAGAGAATAAAGAGAGGAAGGGAAGGAATAGAGAGAAGAGAGATAAAGAGAGTCAGAGAAAAGGCTGATAGATAAAGAGAGTCAGGGAGAGAGAGAGAGAGAAGGAACAAAGAGAGAGAGAGAGAAGGAACAAAGAGAGAGAGAGAGAAGGAACAAAGAGAGAGAGAGAGAGAGAGAGAGACAAAGAGAGAGAGAGAGAAGGAACAAAGAGAGAGAGAGAAGAGAGAGAGAGACAAAGAGAGAGAGAGAGAGAAGGAACAAAGAGAGAGAGAGAGAGAGAAGGAACAAAGAGAGATAGAGAGAGAAGGAACAAAGAGAGAGAGAGAGATAGAGAGAGAGAGAGAGAAGGAACAAAAAGAGAGAGAGAGAGAGAGAGAGAGAAGAGAGAGAGAGAGAGAGAGAGAGAGAGAGAGAGAGAGGAACAAAAGAGAGAGAGAGAGAGAGAAGGAACAAAAAGAGAGAGAGAGAGAGAGAAGGAACAAAAAGGAGAGAGAGAGAGAGAGGAGAGAGAGAGAGAGAGAGAAGGAACAAAAAGAGAGAGAGAGAGAGAGAGAAGGAACAAAAAGAGAGAGAGAGAGAGAGAAGGAACAAAAGAGAGAGAGAGAGAGAGAAGGAACAAAAAGAGAGAGAGAGAGAAAAAGAGAGAGAGAGAGAGAGAAAAAGAGAGAGAGAGAGAGAGAGAGAGAGAGACAAAGAGAGAGAGAAGGAACAAAGAGAGAGAGAGAACAAAGAGAGAGAGAAGGAACAAAGAGAGAGAGAAGGAAGAGAGAGAGAGAGAGAGAGAGAGAGAGAGAGGGAGGGAAAAAAGAAAGTTAGAGAGAGAGAAAACAAAGAGAGGCAGGGAAGGAATTAAGAGAGAGATTGAGATAAAACATAGAAGCAGAAAAGGATATTTCAAGAAAATAAAATGGTAGGGGTAGAGGTGGGGGTGTGTGTGAGAAAAAGAAAATAAGAAAAAGGAAAAGACTGTAAAGAAGAAAAAAAAAAAAAGAAATAGAATGACAGATGGATAAAGGAAGGTGGTGGGGGGAGAATCTGGAACAAGGAAAACGTACCCCCTCCCCACGCCCCGATTTATCAAATCCGCATTCCTCTGAATTCTGATGTTCATGCCGAAGTGCAACACATGAAGCAATGCCCTCATTTCCAAGCACAAATATCGATAGAGCCAGGGAAGGGAGGAATTACATCTTCAGAAACGGAATGCCTTGTCATGAGGTAATAGTTAACAAGCTAATCTCACAGATCCTTATAACCGAGTTGGATCCAAACAGGATGACCCCCACCACCACCACCACGCTTGTTGGTTGGTTGGTTTGATTTGTTTTTTACGGCATATCAACTTCAGTGGGTCATTTAATGCCGACAAAGTTGTGAAATAAATTCATTCTTAATGCATAATACAATTTTGTTTATCAACTCATGTTTTTCTATTTAACCCAAAGATGGGACCCTAACAGGTACTACCACTCCGGGTCAGAGTGGACCAGAGAGAAATGGTGATGAAGGGGTGCTCCACATTCCCCAAACCTCCAAAACTGGAACCTCACCATCAGATAGAGTTTAACGTCATTCCCAGGACATGTAGACCCGCAGCCACCGCCTTCTAGCACCCATATGATAAAAAGGGTTGGGGTTTTTGGTTGGTTGGGTTTTATGGCATGTCAACCCATTGGGTTATTTTATGCCAAAAATGTTGTTTTATTCAGTCTTGATGGGTACTCATTTAGTTTTAAACACATTTTTTCTATTTAACCCATAGGTGGGACACTCACAGATACTACCACTCTGGGTCAGAGAGGACCTGGGAGCAATGGTTATGAAGGGGTGCTCCACATTCCCCAGATCTCAAGAACTGGAACCTCACCATGAGATAGAGTTTAAAGTCATACCCAGGACATGAAGACCCTTAGCCACTGCTTTCTAGCACCCATATGATTAAAAGGGTTGGGGTTTGCTCAAATGGCAATTGGGTTGGTATACTCATATAGGTGCAAGGGCTTGATGTGACCAGCCGAATGATTGGAGGGGTCATCTCCGATCATCCATCTAGCCTAAGTAAAAGCCAAATGTCATGGACTGCTCATAGACCAGGATTCTGTACTTAAGCATCCAGGGTCACCACCCACAGCCAATAGGTGGTCCCATTGGAAGGGAGTTTTACCTCTCTGCGAGGTGCAGTCAGTGTATTCTAATGCCACAACCAGCCAGTTTGATGGCTTTGTACCAAAAGTAGTAAAGTCACCAAAGTGATCTGAGGTGGAGTGCCACACCAACTATCAGCTTTTTACTTTACCGCACAGATCTCTGTGCTACTCGTATGCTGAGTTGGCAAGCGCTGGTATCAAACCAGGAACCTTGTGGTTCCTAGGTGGACGCTCAACTCTCTCACACCCTTTTTCATTCTTTCATTTCATTATGTTCGATTGAAACAGATTAGCGCTATTACCCCCTCTCTATATTTCTCCTACTTTCTTTCTTATATTTTTTCTGTGTTGCATGTCCTTTTCTTCCCTCTCTTGCTTTATAATAAAAAACAGAATGGTACATCATCTAACTGAGGTGACAACACTCATCAATTCTGCAGATAAGCAACACCAGATACTCAGGATTTACAATTTTACATTTATCTTGGACGAAGTGGGTCATTTAATGCCGATAAAGTTTTGAAATAAATTGGTTATTTCTTAATAAATTTCTTGGTTTAATGGCACATCAACCATCATGGGTCATTTAATAGGATGACTGGAGTTTGAACTCACTACTACTACTACACAACCGTGACCCCTTCCCCCCCAATGAAAAAAGATGGCTGGAGCCTTTTTTTAAAACTCTTAATGTCCTATACCACCTCATTCCACCCGGCCAGAATTCACATTTCCTAATCTACCCCTAACGATAGCCTTTGTTTAAATGTAATATTAAACATATTTAGAAATCTTAGATTTAAGGGAAATATCTCCGGTATCTTTAAATGAAAAGGACAATTTTAGCCATTTTTTGATAAATCCTTATAGGAAGAATGGAGCTCTGGACTTGGAAAATTCTCAACAGAATGTTAAGAGTTAAATATAACACCCAGTATGCAAAGCTGTGTTGAATAACTGACCTGAATTTAAAGTTTGTCTACCAAAAATAAATTCAATAGATCTTTCATTTTATATCTTTTGTTTTCTTTTGTGTTTTTTTTCATAAATTACTCGAGGAACAATAAACATGTCATGATAAATACAAGACAATGTTCCATTGTTGTTAGAATCCCAGACAAAAGATAACATACAAAGAATTTTGGGTGGAGTGATTACAAGAACTTTAGCTCAATGTTTAGAGAAAAGGACTGTCTGCTTTCAAATTACTTGGGCACTATCCTCACTTGAGCATCCATTCTTTTTCATAGTATTAGCTGTGGGTTTTTTTTTCAGAGAATACAAATCTTACATATTTTTGATTTTTCATACTGTTGTCTTCATCTTTATTATGGATATTTAAAATTATATCTAGATGTCAGGCTTATTGAGTAATGTGTATGACCTATTGTCAGCATCAGCTGAACAGTGAAGGAGTCTATCCCTCTTTCATTTGTGCTAGATCAGGGAGATTGTTTTGTGTGTGTGTGTGTGTGTGTATATATATATATATATATAATATATATATATATAGTGATTACGATTTCTTCACAGAAGAAGGCCATTTCTACAAGTACTTCAGTTGTGAGCATGCAGAAGGCCCACAGGTCGAACTTTGTTTACGCACCCTGCCAGACATGGGCCTCTTCCCTTGCTTCCTCTCGTATGTGACTGAGAAGCCCAGGCCCTGTCACAAAGTCACATATATGGTCAGGCTTAAATGTTGGAAATGTGACCATGACATCCGTCATGTGCTGCTTACATACAGACCATCTTAGGATGGAGTGCTCGAGCCGTCTTACCTCAAACCCCTTACAGCCATCATAAACAAATCTCCTCCAAGCCACACGATTCATAGCTAACCTCTCCTACTCATGAGTATTTATATTGAGTATTTTCAGGTTGTTTATGATAACATCCTTAAAATGCTTTTTGGGTTTGTGCCTTGGACGTTTCCCATATTGCATTTCTCCATAGAATAGTTGCTTCTGGAGTCTTCTGTCCTCCATTCTAGCAAGATCTGGTTTTGTATGATGCGCATTTCTATGCTGGATGCATCGGTTTGTTGCAGATACATACTCACATAGATAGATAGATAGATAGATAAAGAAGAGAGAGATCTAGAGAGATATCTATCTAGATATAGTAGTAGTAAAGTCTGTGCAGTGACGTATTGTCAGTATTAGCTGAACAACAAGGGAGTCTATCCATTTTTGCTAGCACTAGACCAATAAGATTGTTTGTGGAGGTGGAGCCCCACATCTACCGTTAGTTCAAGTGCTTTACTTTAGCACAGATCTGATTATCCACGCTCTGCTACTCATTCTGCTGAGTTGGCGAGGACCAGTATTGAACCTGGAACCTTGTGATTCCTAGGTGAATAACCAAATGAGCTAATTTAAAAAAGAAGAAAAAAAAAGTTTTGGTGTATAATACGTGCTGACTTTTTAGAATTTGTAGCAGCTAAATTTAAGCTCAACTGGGCATTTGTTTACCTTTTTATCGGTTCATACTGACTAAAAAAGAATTTATATATACACAGTAAGTAAAGTTAGCAGAGTGGTCTATTGCTGGTGTCAGCTGGACAGCAAGGGAGTCTATCTCCTATTCACTAGAGCTAAACCAAGGAGATTATTTTTGCATCTGGTGGATCACCACACCTACCATCAGCTCCCCATTTTACTGCACAAATCCAAGATGTGCTACTCATGCACTGAGTTGGTGAGGGCTGGTATTGACTGATGCTCTACAGACTGAGCTAAACTGGCCTCTTATATAGCCAGTAATCATTTGTATATAACAGGGATCACCAAACTTTTTCACGGTGGGCGGGATAATCGAAAAAAATAATGAGTGCGGGCCACATTATTATTGTGTTCAATGCTTGCAAGCCAGAACTAAAACTCAGAGAAAAACATGTAAAACAAAATTTATCTTTCCATGTTATATTCATGGATGAGTGGCGTAAGATGCACATAAACAAATTTAACGAACATATTTATTTCCAAATATTATCAAAGAATGCAATATTAGCAGAAAGGTTTAGGGAGATTTTTGAAACTGAACATTGCCTTTCAAGATATCGTTGGCAGGCCTGATGGTGTAATTTGGTGACCCCTGGTATATAACATGTACTTGTGTATAACAAGCACCCCATAATTTGGGCTATGAAATTCTGGGGAGCCTCCCTCACTCCTAAAAAAACACTTATCTATGCATATATAAAGGGCAGTTGTGTGAATCTGTATGTCCGGAGGAAACTTTGAAAATAAAACAATTAATGACTAAGTAAATATATATACACATTAAATATCACCAGGTTTTGGTTTTTGAGCAAAAATAATAGAGATTTGATTTATATTTTTGAAGATAATGAAAAAATAAAATCTAAATGATAACAGCATGGATTTTTTTTTTCATATAATATTTTAGATAGTAGACATTAAGATTTCTTTTCAGAGTAGCTGGATCAATGCATGGTCTATTTTTATTTAATTTTTTACATGGGTATTTAAATAGGGCATCCCACGAGGATTCAACTCACGGTTCAGTAATAATGGATCTGCGGACTAACTTAAAAAAACCCTCTACCCAGGTGACGCTAGGTAGAGGCTGCTGCTCTTATATATAATTTGTAGCAGCTAAAGTTAACATTTGTTCAACTTTTTATCTGGTCATATACGCTCAAAATTAAAACTTATACAATTTACTTATATTTTAAAACAAGAGACTTACGCAGTATTTAAAGTAAATACAAGGACATATTCATACTAAAATGCAACACGCTTGTGGCAAGAATAAGCCGATACTAAAAGAAACAAAATTATAAACAAACACACCCTCCAGTAACTATTTCTCTGTAGCAGAATAAAATTGATTAAAAAGCACTCGAGCCAGACATGTTTGTTAAACTGCGGAAATTCTGGATGTGTCCTAATGTTGCATAATGAATAGTGGAGCTGATTCATTTTGGAATTAAGATCAACAAGAATACTTAGAAGTGTCCTGGAGACCTGAGGAGATTTGCTGTCATTCAGACATCAGTTGAAAAACTATTATAGATAATTAGCAAAGATTTAAAAAAGAATAAATAAATAAGAAAATCAATCCTCTCCTGGTTGAGTCAGAAAGAAAGAAAATGAAAGACAAAAAAAGAAAAGGATATTGAAAACTTTAAAGTTTTTGATATCCTTTGTTTCTTTCTTTTATTCTCTCTCTCCCACCATCCCTCATTCTTTCTCTTTCTCATTCTCTCTCTCATTCTCTCTTTCCCTCTCTATCCTTCTCTCCCTCATTCCCTCTCTATCCTTCTCTCCCTCATTCCCTCTCTATCCCTCTCTCCCTCATTCCCTCTCTATCCTCTCCCTCATTCCCTCTCTATCCTTCTCTCCCTCATTCCCTCATTCTCTCTCTATCCTTCTCTCTCTCCCTCCCTCATTCTTTCTCTATCCTTCTCTCTCTCCCTCATTCTCTCTCATCCTCTCTCTCTCCCTCCCTCATTCTCTCCTTCTCTCTCTCCTCCCTCTTCTCTCTCTATCCTTCTCTCTCCTCCTCCTCTCTCCTCTTCTCTCTCTATCCTCTCTCTCTCTCTCTCCCTCATTCTCTCTCTCTCCCTCCCTCATTCTCTCTCTATCCTTCTCTCTCTCTCTTCCTCATTCTCTCTCTATCCTTCTCTCTCTCTCTTCCTCATTCTCTCTCTATCCTCTCTCTATCCTTCTCTCCCTCCCTTTCCCTTCCCCATTCTCTCCCTCCCTTCCCCATTCTCTCTCTCTCCCTCCCTCTCTCTATCCCTCATTCTCTATCATTCTATCTCTCTTTCTATCCTTCTATCCCTCTCTCTCTCCCTCATTCTCTATCCCTCATTCTCTCTCTCTATCCCTCTCTCCCTCCCTCATTCTCTCTATCCCTCCCTCTCATTCTCTCTATCCCTCCCTCTCATTCTCATTCTCTCTCTCCCATTTCCTTTCTGCTTTCTATTCTGTATTTTTATTTCTTGTGACACTTGTTACAATGTATACAACAATAAAGATAAAGCCTTGTTAAAAAAACAAAATAAAAAAAGAATATATAAAAACAATTGAAAAAATTTAATATCAATAAAAAGATAAGTATTAGCTTTAGTGCCGACAATCCAAACCTTAATCCATGTCATCCAATTTGAGACTGTACTGTGGATTAGAATGTTCTAGAAGATTAGAACCTACCCACACCCAATCTTTTTAAAATCTGTTTTTTTTTTTTCTCCTAAGAATTCTGCCAGCAGAGACATGAAGAGAAGTCTTTTAGAAAATGGTAAATAAATAGAGAATGGAGGAAACATTTTAATGCATCTCATGTCAGTGCAATTATTTTTGTTTCCACTTTGAATTTCTGTCTGGCTTCAAATGTAAAAGATTTGTACAACGTGAAAAGTGAGTGAATGAAGGAAGGAAAAAAAAATTAATTGAATGATAATGTTGACAGGAAATGTTCATATTGGAAAATAATTAGATTAAGAAGAACAAGAAGAAACACGGTGGAAAAGGAAAAGAAAAAAATACAGTACTTGATGAAAAGAGAGAAAGAACTTAATAAAAATTCGGAGTGAAAAGATATCCTCAACAATATTTTTAATGAATGAAATTTTTTTTTAAATGAATAGAAAAAAAATTAAAAAGAAAAAAAAAAAAAAGAAAAATTAAATTAGAATAAACTCCAAAATAATTTAAGAAAAAAAAAAAATCATTTGTACTCTTAAAAGCAGGTTGGTGCAATGAATTTAAAAAACAAACTTAAAAAAACAAAAAAGTAGTGCATTTTGTTGGTAGGGATTAAAAAAAAAAAAAAAAAAAAAAAAAAGAAATAAAAATTTTAAATTAAAAAGAAATAAATAATTTTAGATTAAAAAAAAAAAAAAAAAAAAAAAAAAAAACAATGGAAAAAAAACATTTTCATCTAATTTAGTCATGCTTTTTCTTCTTTTTTAATTAAAAAATTTTAAGATTTAGCAAAAATTATTTTTCTTTTATTTGCTTTTCATTCTTAATTGTTTTTTTTATCATTATAATCATGTTGCATTTTTTTTTTTCAGAAATTAATCAAATTCAATAATTTTTTTTATTATTCATCAAAATTTTGGTGGATCATTTAAAAAACAAAAAAAAATTCATTGAGATCCATTTAAAAGTTTTGTCGGAAAAAATATAGAAAGAATTATCTAATATAAAGTGACTGATTATTATTGATAAAAGTGTCCTTCAGAGCTATTGGGTTCACACAAAATGTTAGAGGGTTTTCAGTAAAAACCACAAAGGAGGCAGATATATTGGATGGAAATAAACTTTGCTTGGCTCTGTGTTAAATATAGTCTTTTATCTCAATCCAATATGGCTGCCACCGCATGGCTTTTATACAGGAGCCACATGTATTCCAATATGGCTGTCAACAGTGATGACACCTGGTGGTTTGGTTTGATTTATTTGTTTAACAGCATTTCAATATGGTTAATTTATGCAGAAATTTGATTAATTGTTAAATGTTTAATTATAATTATAACTACTCATTTTTTCAACATTCCATTGAGATATATATATTGGAGGATATGTACTTAATTGAAGTCATACCTAATTTTGAAAATTAATTAGTTAATAATTAATGAATTTGGGTGGGCATATATGTTCAAATGTAAGGCTAAACAAATTGAGAAAATGTCAATCCCTGTATGTACATTTCGACCTATTAGGTCTCATCAGCAAGGTTATAGACATGGGAGACTGCTCCGTGCGCGATTCGAAACCTCGACTGCCAAGCAGACAGGCGGGGATTCTAACCACTACACCAGCTAGCCTATCCCAGATTTTTCGTTCGTTTTGAACTTATTTATATACCACTTTTTGTCGGCTAAAATGGCCATATAAAAAATAAACACATTGTTTGTTTACTTATATATATATATATATATATATATATATATATATATACATACACACACACACACAGGGTGTTAGGGAGAAATTTGACATTTATATTTTTTTCCCCCCCGTAGGTTCGAGGTATTGACGCACACTACATATCATTTAAAAGCTTGGACCCTTCTTCATTCATATACGTGATGACAGATAGAAGGGATGACTGGAACCCACCTGAATCATGGAAGAAAATAACTTGTACCATGATGATCTGTGCCAGCCATCAAAATAAGGAGATTATAGTTGCTGCCCAATGCTCCCTGAACACTGTAAAAACAATTAGGCATGAACTGGAGAATTGCAATGGAGACTACAAGGCTGTGGCTAGAAGAAAGCAACATAGCAGGTGATCTGATTGCGTACGTACAGTAGAATTCCTTGAAAATCTGCAGAAAAAAGTGTTGGAGTACCCTCAGATGTCTACATAGAGTTGCTAAACACTATAGTCAAGCCTCGGATAACAAGGGTAGCCAATGGTAGGCCATATGTATGGCAGCAGGATTTGGCCCCCTACCACACCTCTGGGAAAAGTAAAAAATGGTTGTCGTCAAATTTTTACGACTACACCAATCCCAATGTTTGGCTTCCAAACTCCCCAGATCTTAACCCCATGGATTATTATGTATATGGTGTTGTTGATAAAGACACCAATCACCGTGCTAGTACTACAAAAGCGCAGTTAATCAACAAAATTAAGGTAGTTTTTGAGACCCTTCCTAGGGAAACTGTAACATCAGCTTGCTCCAGGTTCCAGAGCAGGATTGAGGCTGTGATCGATGGTAATGGTGATTATTTTGAGTGAAACTTGTTGACAGTAGTGTAATTTCTGTGCCTGTTGAATTTCTTTACAATCCATTAAATTTTGTAGTTACCTAGCACTTTTTCTTTTTCCCTATAAAACTGTCAAATTTCTTCCGAACACACACACACATATATATATATATATATATATATACACACACACAAACTAATATATATTTATTATTATTACATAATAGCATTATCACAGATATTGAGTACTTCACTAATGTTGCAAAATATTGGCCCACCACTAACTGACCAAGGGAGATCATATCCATACATTATTGATATTATATATATATATATGTGTAAAACCTATATATTTATCTTATTATATATCTATTTATTGGGTGACAAAGGAACATTCACAACCATATTGGTTTCATGCGATGCATTCATCAGGTGAAGATATATATATAAACATATATATATATATATATATATATATATATATATATACACAACCTGGTCTCGCTACAAAGTAATGAGAAATTATTATGGTAACAAGTCATTAGTTGATTAAATAGAAAAAAGGAAGAAATTAGAAATAAATAAAAAATAAAAAATAAGAATTAATGGGGGGTGGGTGGAAAGAGAGAATATTATGGGAGAGAGAGAGAGAGATAGCAGAGAGAGAGTGAGAGCAGAGAGAGAGAGAGCAGTGAGAGGAGAGAGAGAGCAGAGTGAGAGCAGAGTGAGAACAGAGAGAGAGAGAGAGAGAGAGATAGCAGAGTCAAAAAAAAAAAATACAAAAATACAAAAAAAAAAAAAAAGAAAAAAAAAAGATGAAAGAGACGGATTAAGTGTCTGCTAATCCATCTAAAGATTATCCTTCTATAAACGATAGAAAACTTCACAGCTGAAGTTGAAAGTGAATAAAAATTTCTCCAATTCATTTTTCCATACAATTCTGCGCTTTTCTTTGAGGTTTTATTTTTGATGCAAAAAAAGGTCTGAGAATTTTTTGTAAATATAAAATATGAATAAATGAATAAAGTAGCCAAGAAGGTGGGTAAGGCTGTGGTGGGGTGGGGTCAGTGCATCGTAAACTTTTTACTCTTTTCAAAAAATGCCAGATGTATATTAATTAATAATGACATTCGAATTCTGTGTTATTCACAGTACTTTGTTTTTTCTTATCTTAAGTTCCAGTGAAATGCTCACATATGGAAAACTTACGAACAAACATTTTTTTTTTTAAATTGTAGATTAATACAAAAAAAAAAAATAAAAAATAAAAAAATAAAATAAAGAATTGTCCAACTGCAAATATTATTTTCTTAAATAAGACAAAATGCCAAACATTTTAAACTTTTCTTTTAAAACTAAAATTATAGTCATCCATTTTTAATGTCTGATCAAAATTGATTCTGACCGACTCGAACTCTACAGACGAGTGCAATTTTTGAAAATATCCAAGACTATCAGGCCGATGCAAATTTTTCCAGTAGTTTTGTCTTAAGTAGTTATTTACAAAGCTTAACTTAGATGTGACACAAGGCCAGAAGTATTGGGCGCCCAGTGATCATCGAACTTCATCAATGCTCTGCTAATTTAGCTCATTAACCATAACACCTTGTGAGGTGCTTCAGTTTCATGGTTTTATTATTTTAGTATTCATGCATTTACTCAGGCTTTTGATCATATTAGGCTTCCATAGGTTCACTGCTTTTTGACTTCATGCTGACACCCTTGGGAAAGGTATGAATCCATCACATCTCAGCTGTAAAGTAAAGTCGTCGGGGTGGCCTAAAGTTGGTGTCAGCCAGATAGCAAGACCATTAATTGATTTTTCATAGAATTTTTAAAAAATTGTTTTTGGCTATGTTAAATTTCAATTCATTTAATGGTGAAAAAATATAAACATTGTTTTTCATTTATAATTTTCATTATTTCCCTAAGCTGAAATTTAAAAAAAAAAAAAAATCATCAGGAGTTTGTTTAATGTTTCTTCTTTTGAATGGTTAAAAAATGTTCAAGATGATATTAACCGTTATGCAAGTTTCATTGTGTTAAATATAAGGGGAGGGGGTAAATTTCACAGGGAAAAATGGTGGTACCTACTGAACATCTCCCACTTGAGAAATTTATAACAATACTTACAAGATAAACTTACACATCAATAAGATACAAAGTTAAATAAACAGTTTGATTCTTCAGCTAATGACTTTGCAAGAAAACCAGAATTGTTTTGGTGACAATTTCAGTATTTTTACCAATTTTTGTTTTGTTTGTCTTCCATTTAAATGAATCTTTTTTTAGTAAATGAATAAAGAAAAAAAGGAAAAGAAAAAAAATAAGAAAGAAAATATAACCTGAAGGCAGCAAAGTTGTTCAGACTTGAACTTACCTGAAAAATAGAAATAAACATTTGTTTAGATATAAATGTAATTCTTTGAAAAGACAAAATAAATTGTACATTAATAAAAACACACACACACACACACACACAATATATAATATATATATATATATATATATATATATATATATATATATAAATAAATTTAAAGACTACAGAGTATTAAGTTCTATCACTTCCTCTTTCTATATTCATATTGAATACTGTTCGGAAGTTACATCACATACATGTATATGCACACATACTCACCAACGACCAGAACACATACAAATATATACATGTATTGAACCTTCTTATGCAAATACTATATATATATATATATATATATATATATATATATATGCATACATTACATACAAACATACTATAAAGCTTGAAAAGGATTTCAAACATCCAAAACACATGGCATTCTCAATGAAATATATTAAATAAAAAACAAAAAATTAAAACCATTTTGCAGGCCTTATAAAATATTCATTTTTCTCTCATTGGACCTACAACAATATATATATATATAAACAAACAAACACACACACACACACACACAACACAGAGGATTATAGGGGCCGATCCAACTCGGATCTTCAACTCCTCAACCATACACTCACCAAACAAACCGGGTCCCTACAGGATTCAAATTTAATTAAAAAAATAAAGATTAAAGATAGAATTTTGAGATTTTACTAATTAAAAAAAAAAACTTTTCAAAGTTTTTACTTTGAAATTTTTTTTTTTTTTGAATTAGTAAAATCTCAAAATTCTATCTTTAATCTTTATTTTTTGTAAGTATAGAAATGTCATTTACTGGAAAAGAAAAAGGCACTTAAAAATTAAACACCCTTTACATCTCAAATGATATAATTTTTTCCAAAAACTAAATTTAATTAACAATTTCTATATAATTGATTTACTATAACCACACTGAGATAAGGAAAACTGAATTCAAACTCATTACCAACATGTCATATGGCAGTGTAAGGCTCATTACCCCCCATGTCTTACAGACTTTGGAGAAGGTGTTAGTCTTTCAGTGGACAGAGAAAAAAAAACTAATGGA
>CM042153.1:62755684-62828184 GCA_023376005.1 Doryteuthis pealeii | reverse complement strand
TTTGGTTTGGTTGGTTTTGTTTTACGGCATATCAACCTCGGTGGGTCATTTAATGCCGACAAAGTTGTGAAATAAATTCATTCTTAATGCATAATACAATTTTGTTTATAAACTCATGTTTTTCTATTCAACCCATAGATGGGACCCTAAATGGTACTACCACTCCGGATCAGAGTGGACCACATTCCCCAAACCTCCAGAACTGGAACCTCACCATCAGATAGAGTTTAACGTCATTTCCAGGACATGTAGACCCGCAGCCACCGCCTTCTAGCACCCATATGATAAAAAGGGGTTGGGGCTTGCCATAAGGGCAATAGGGTTGTCTGGCTGGTTGGTTGGTAGGTTTTACAGTATATCAAACCTTGTTGGGTTATTTATTGCCAAAGTCAGTCCTCACCCACCAAGTATCAAGTAGTGAAGTGGGTGAAGTGGTCTATTGTCGGTATCAGCCAGACTGTGAAGGAGTCTATCCTCTTTTCACTAGCACTAGACAAAGGAGATGATGGCTCCCGATTACAAAAAGAAGGTTCCAGATTACGAAAAGAAATACCTGAAAAAGGCCGTAGGGCACATCAGCCGAAATTTTGTCAAGTCTGGCACCTAAAAGATTAGCAGTGTACCATAAAATCAATAAAATTTTGTTCTTCTACTTCATATTCGAAAGACCAAAGAATCTATTATATGAGAATTTGGAAAATACAAATAGGTATTTTCCACAAAGTACTAACAAAAAATATAGATATCTTCAATTGTGGTTGGAATCTTACAAGGTTTGTTTTAGGGTTTTTTTTTCCCTTTTTTTGTGGTGGGAGTTGATTTTTACTGATTTTATTTCTGGTTGGTAGATATTTAATGACATATAAACGCTTGAGTTATTTAATGCAAAATCTAGTTTAGTTTTTTTTATGTATACGATTTGCTTTATGGCAAATGTATGTATACGGATTTGCTTTAGTAGAAATTATTTTTATGTTGGTTGTTTTTTTTTGTTTAATGGCATATCAAATCTTGTGGGTTACCCAATGCCAAATCCTGTCATTTTGTATATTAAAAAAAAAAAAATTATCTTCATAAATAACTCAATAATTACTGGTCAATTACTGAATGGTAAAGTGGAGATGTTATTTTTGAATTCAGACTTTGAAAAACTCCACAGCTCGAGCTTCACTATTTTGTTATACATAAAAACAAAAGAATTATCAGTTTATATATTACACCAAACAAACAACCAACCACTACATCCAATAATCTACCTGAGGATGAGCAATAATAAAGTTGAAAGTACTTGGGTAAAAAAACAAACAAACCTGGGACACTTTCTCTACAATCTGGATCCTAATATATGGTAAACAACAAAAAGACTTTAATGTCTACACTTGAAAATCAAAGAAATATTCTGTGGTCTTTAACAAAACCTGTTTAAATAAAAACTTGCTGCAAAAATACACACTATATATATATATATATATATATATATATATATATATATATATATATATATATATATATATATATATAGAGAGAGAACGCATTTCCAACAACGCAATCTCAAAAACAAGCAGAAACCAAATGGATTCTAAAATTACAAAATCACGTGAGGGGACTGAACGCTGACATCGGAATACTCCATTATTATAAATTTTTTACAGATGCTGCCGCTGTCAATAACAACAGAGACAAAAGATCCATTGAACAGGAACAACAGTCATTTGATAAAGGGTATCTAACGAACCCGAGAATTTATGATAAAAAATGATAAAAAAAAATAAGTGAATCCAATACTCCATAACATCGAGTCCATTCATTTATTTTTAGATGCTTCGTAATAACGCCCAACTTTAAAAAAACAACATATATATATATATATATATATATATATATATATATATATATATATATATATATGAGTGTATTTTGGCAGCAAGTTATTATCTAGGCAAGTGTTGTTAAAAATATTTAAAATATTTCTTTTTCATGATTTTAATCTGAAGTTTTTCTAGTCATCTAGCCAGTTTTCTTAGTTCGGGATTTAGCTGGTATAGGAATTGTTCCATATTCATTACCCTAGCACTTTCAACAGTTTTGTTGGTCGTCATCAGGGGATTGTAGGTTTTAGTATGTAGGTATTTTTTTTTCTTGTTCTTTTATATATTGTATTTTTCAAATTAGGAGAGTACCATTTTTATGGGGGTTGCTAAGATTAGTGTGTTAGTTATTGAAGATGTTTAGTATATTGTTACCTATATTAAATGCTATTTTATTGATGTTGGGTTTATATATATATATAGGGCCGGTTTAGCTCAGTCAGTAGAGCGTTAGGCTAGGCATCACAAGGTTCCTGGTTTAATACCGGCCCTCGCCAACTCAGCGTAGGAGTAGCTCAGGGATCTGTGCGGTAAAGTGAGGAGCTGGTCGTAGGTGTGGCACTCCACCTCAGACGCTAAAATAATCTCCTTAGTCTAGCACTAGTAAAAAGGGGGTAGACTCCCTCACTGTCTGGGTGATACCGACATTAGACCACCCCGACAATGACACACACACATTATATATATATATATATATATATATATACACATACACACACACGCGCGCACAAGGTTTGTCTAAAAAGTTCATAGGATGATCTTGACATTTTTATGGAATGTTACCAAATGAGGTTTATTTTTCAACATTCGTTCAGGCAGTCCAGTGTTGCAGTGCTTGGATCCTGTTGATCAAAAACGTCATCAATAGTAGATCTGACATCAGCCTTTCAACTTTTCACCCACCCTTGTATATACACACACACACACACACACTCACACAAAAGACCAATGTGATTCATTAAAAAAAAAAAAAAGAAAAAATTTAAAAAAAAAAAAGAAAGAAAGAAATAGGACATAAAAAAAAACTTATGTCTTGCTGTGGACACTTTAAAGTTATAAATAATATTTTCTTTATTTGACAAATACAAAATAAATTTACTTAATTAGCCTTTAAATCAATTTCACAACCAGATTGAAAATCAATCATGTCACCCACTTTACTTATCCTCTGTTACCCCCTCCCCACCCACCACCACCATATCCTCCATACTACCTTGATCAAGTGGTTTTGGCAACCCGCTGACCCCCAGTGTGATAACAAGAGTACATAAATAGAATTGAGTTGCTGTTCTTGCAACTCAATGAGGAAATTAAAAAAAAAAAAAAAGAAATGCTTGACCCACACCCAGAATTCTTTAAATGCAGTTTTGTTTCAAGGTAGGACAAGTCCACCAAAGATACAAACACACTAGGCATCTGTGTGTTTCTACAAGAGTTTGCTGAAAAGTCCTCAGCCCAACAAAGAAAATCTTTTCTCAATTTTTATTGAATTTCTTGGAATGCTTAGTGTAGTGTACTGAGATCTCGACATAACGAGATTAAGGGAAATCTCGGTAAGACGAGATCCCTAAAAAGGGATTATCATTAAAAACATAGCTTGATAAACCAGACAGACGATATTATGGGTTATTTCCTATAACTCCAACATAAAAAAGGGGAACCGCTCTGAATGAATTTTATCTGTTAATTTTTCCCATTAAACTAACCCTAACCCCATCTTCTTTTTTCCTAGTAGATCAATGAATAAAATAATTTATCAGTCAATCAGAGTGGTTCCCCTTTTTATGTTGGATTTATAGGAAATAACCATTATTTGTGTATAATACATGATCCTGTATAAGGTTTGGTTTGGTTTAATGGTATATCAACCCCATGGGTTATTTAATGCCAACTACAGCCTGTAGTGGAATATTGGTTTGGTTTGTTTTACGGCATATCAACCTCGGTGGGTCATAGATGGGACCCTAAAAGGTACTACCACTCGGGGGAGGATTTACACACGAGTGTGTGTTATACAGAAATAGTTATTAGAAAAATTTATGGAAAAAAAAAAGTTCTTGTGTATAATACAGACTCTTTAGAATTCTTGGCAGTTTTTACCATTTGTGCAACTTTTTATCAGTTCCTACTGACTAAAAATAAGAATTTATATATCTTTGAATTTTTGAGATAGAGTTTGATAATTTGTAGATATAGGAATTGAGTTAAGATAGTTCTAAAGGACAGTTATCTCCAGGCTCAATCCTGGTCAAGGGTGACAGTAACAGAATAATTAACACAGCTTAACATTAAAACCCTCAGCCACTGCCTTCTAGCACATATATGATAAAAAGTGTTGGGGCTTGCCATAAGGGTAATAGGGTTGGAGCAATCATATAGGTGCTAGGAATTGATGTGACCAGCTGATTGATTGGAGGAGGTTGCTAAAAAGTGATTTGGTTTGGTTTGTTTTACGGCATATCAATCTCAGTGGGTCATTTAATGCTGATAAAGTTTTTAAATAAAATCATTCCTAATGGATACTCAGTTTTTTTAATAAATACATTTTTCTATTTACCCATAGATGGGACCCTAACAGGTACTACCACACTGGGTCAGAGTGGACCAGGGAGCAATGGTGATGAAGGGGTGCTCCACATTCCCCAAACCTCCAAAACTGGAACCTCACCATCACAGAGTTTAATGCCATTTCCAGGACATGTAGACCCTCAGCCACCGCCTTCTAGCACCCATATGATTAAAAGGGTTGGGGTTTGCCATAAGGGCAATAGGGTTGGGGCAATCATATAGGTGCTAGGGCTTGACGTGACCAGCCGATTAATCACCTGTCTAGCCCAAGAAAGGGCCAAAGTGGAGTATTGCAAGTCATGGACTGCTCAACCACCTGGGTTCTATCCTTAAGCATCATGGGTCGCCACCCACAGCCAACAGGTGGCTCCATTGGGGGAGTCTTACCCCTCTGCAGAGGTGCAATTGGTGCATTCTAACGCCCCAGCCGACAGGGCGGGTCAAAGAGTGAAAAGAACCCACTGAAATTCCTGTTGCCTGAGTAAAACATAGTTGTTTACATACAAGGTTAACAATCTCCTCACTTTATTTTATATCACACACTAATGTAGAGGTATTTGTCTAAGAAAGGTGATGCTTCAGATATCAAAGAGTGGGTGTGTGTCTAGGTGGGGTGGGGTGTGTACTTTGAGTCAGTCAATAAACTTGTATCAATAATATTGATCTCCATTGATGAAACAAAAGCTACTTCATTGGATCAAGTACTTTGACTAATTGAGAATGAAATTAGATTAAAAAGAAACAAAATTGGATTCAGCAACTTTGCTAGGAAAATGGAAGAAAGAAAGAAAGAAAGAAGAAAGAGAATTTCTTGTAAATCATTGATTTGAAAAGTCAGGTCAGTTGGCCTGCTAACCAGGTCAGTTGGTTGCCCGGGTGTGCAGGTCAGCAAGTAGAGGGGGGTCAGATTGGGGGGTAACAAATTAGATTATAAACAAACAAAATTGGAGACAGCAGGTTCAGTAGTGAAAGGAGAGAGAGAGAAAAAGAGAAGAGAGAGAGAGAGAGAAAAAGAGAGAGAGAGAGAGAGAGAAAAAGAGAAGAGAGAGAGAGAGAGAAAAAGAGAAGAGAGAGAGAGAGAGAGAGAGAGAGAGAGAGAGAGAGAGAGAGAGAGAGAGAGAGAGAGAGACAAACGAAAAAAAGAGAGAAAGGAAAGAGAGGAAAGAGGAGAAAGGAAAGAGAAGGAAAGAGGAGAAAGGAAAGAGAAGAGAAAAGAGAGAAGGAAAGAGAAAAGAAAGAGAAGGAAAGAGGAAGAAAGGAAAGAGAAGGAAAGAGAAGGAGAAAAGAGAAGGAAAGAGGAGAAAGGAAGAGAAGGAAAGAGGAGAAAGGAAAGAGAAGGAAAAGAGGAGAAAGGAAAGAGAGAGGAAAGAGGAGAAAGGAAAGAGAAGGAAAGAGGAGAAAGGAAAAGAGGAGAAAGGAAAGAGAAGGAAAGAGGAGAAAGGAAAGAGAAGGAAAGAGGAGAAAGGAAGAGAAGAAAGGGAGAAAGGAAAGAGAAGGAAAGAGGAAAGAGAAGGAAAGAGAAAGGAAAGAGAAGGAAAGAGGAGAAAGGAAAGAGAAGGAAAGAGGAGAAAGGAAAGAGAAGGAAAGAGGAGAAAGGAGAGGGAGAAAGAGGAGAGAGGAAAGAGAGAAAGGAAAGAGGAGAAAGGAAAGAAGGAAGAGGAGAAAGAGGAGAAAGGAGAAAGGAAAGAGGAGAAAGGAAGGAAAGAAGGAGAGAAAGGAAAGAAGGAAGGAAAGAAGGAGAGAAAGGAAAGAAGGAAGGAAAGAAGGAGAAAAAGGAAAGAAGGAGAGAAAGGAAAGAAAGGAAAGGGAGGAAAGAGGAGAAAGGAAAGGGAGGAAAGAGGAGAAAGGAAAGGATGGAAAGGAAAGAAGGAAAGAAAGGGTGGAAAGGAAAGAAGGAAAGAAAGGATGGAAAGAGAAAGAAAGGATGGAAAGAGAAGAGGAAAGAAAGGAAGGAAAGAGAAGAAGGAAAGAAAGGAAGGAAAGAGAAAGAAGGAAAGAAAGGAAGGAAAGAGAAAGAAGGAAAGAAAGGAAGGAAAGAGAAAGAAGGAAAGAGAAAGAAGGAAAGAGAAAGAAGGAAAGAGAAAGAAGAAAAGGGAAAGGAAAGAAAGAAGGAAGAAGAAAGGAAAGAGAAAACAAAAAGGAAAGAGAAAGTAAACAGGAAAGATAAGGAAAAGGAAAAGGAAAGGAAGAAAAAAAATGAAAGAAAGAAAAGAAAAGGGAAGAACAAGTGCATTTCTTGTAAATCATTGATTTGAAAAGTCAGGTCAGTTGGCCTGTGAACCAGGTCAGTTGGTTGCCCGGGTGTGCAGGTCAGCAAGTGGGGAGTGGTCATGTGGGGAGCAGGGGGGCTTACCAACAGCTAAAAGCAAGTTCAGACTGATTCTTAGATTATGTAAACTTGGAACTGACATTAAATTGTGCCCCACTTCCACCCCACAAGAAATTGTGTTATTGGCCGAGTCAATCGGCCTTTATTGCAAAACGCAGTTCAGATTTCATCTTATCATTTGGTCTTTCTATGGGTAATTATCAATAATTATCCAGGTTAAAAGCTAGGTAAATGGAAACCAAAGCCAAACCTTTTTAGACATTTTTCTGATGCAAGAATCATTGGGGAATGAGAAAAATTTGGTAAACTACAATTTGCTTTCTTAAATCAAATTTCTATTTTCTCATCCCCAATGATAACTGCATCAGAAAAGTAAGGTCTAAAAACTTCAGCTTCCGATGCAATTTCTTTTCTGAAATCACAAATATATGATGGCGGGTCAATAAGTAATGCCATTTTATTTTTTTTTAGGACAGGTATAATTACCAACTCAGGGTTACATCACCACAGTCACCATTTCTCTCAATAGCAATTTTTCCCCTCACACTTCGAATGAGAGCATGTATCCCTGCCTGGTAAAATTCTGTTGACTGTTCTTTGAGTCACTTCTTCACTCAAAGAACAGTGAACAGAATTTTACGAGGCAGGCATACATGCTCTCATTCAAAGGTGGAAAATTGCTATTGAGAGAAATGGTGACTATGTGGAGAAGTAGGGATGTGATCCACAGAGGACCAGCTTCATTTTGATGTACGATACATGTTCCTGTGTTGGTAATTATATCTGTCCTAAACAAAATAGCATTCCTTTTTGACTCACCCTCGTGCTACAAAACCAGAGAAACCAATCCTACCTAAGGCATACTAAAATGGACAGCAGGTGGACATCTGGGAGTCATGACTCTGATGTGGCCCAACCGCCTGAGAGTGTCAGGAGTTAAGAGCCAAAACACTTGCCTAATGGGGATCTCTCCTCTGAGGACCAACCACTTATGCTCTCCCAGAGTTACCACAATGTAACTTGTTAAAATAAGAGGACGAGTCAGGCATACATGCTCTCATTCAAAGGTGGAAAATTGCTATTGAGAGAAATGGTGACTATGTGGAGAAGTAGGGATGTGATCCACAGAGGACCAGCTTCATTTTGATATATGATACATGTTCATATGTTGGTAATTATACCTGTCCTAAACAAAATTGCATTACTTTTTGACTCATCCTCGAAACTATGTGAAGAAGTAGGGATGTGATCCACAGAGGACCAGCTTCATTTTGATGTATGATACATGTTCATATGTTGGTAATTATACCTGTCCTAAACAAAATAGCATTACTTTTTTACTCATCCTCGTAAGTATTCTAGAGAGAAGTAATTTTTTTCTTGTTTTTTATCCACAATATTTCTAAATGTGAAACTTATGCTGGATGGATAATCACTTATAAGATATCAGAATTGTTAATTGAATCATTTATGCTTCATCATACAATTAATTAAATCATTAGCATCGGACTATTTTAAATATCGTATTACAAAATAATTGAATTGTCTGTATTTGCTCAGAAAATGTAAATGAATCTATATTTAAACATCTGTGGCATCGGCAAGTCTTGCAAGACAATAGATTTGTATCTGAACAGTCTTGCCTCCTCTCCAGGATGTATACATGGGCAAGGCTGTTTACATTTCACATAGCGCTCATACCCTTGTGAGAGGTATGCATCCAACCTAGAAAGAAGGAGGGAGAGGTATGCATCCAACCTAGAAAGAAGGAGGGAGAGTATGCATCAACCTAGAAAGAAGGAGGGAGAGGTATGCATCCAACTAGGAGGGAGAGGTATGCATCCAACCTAGGAGGGAGAGGTATGCATCCATAGGAGGAGAGGTATGCATCCAACATAGGAGGGAGAGGTATGCATCCAACATAGGAGGGAGAGGTATGCATCCAACATAGGAGGGAGAGGTATGCATCCAACATAGGAGGGAGAGGTATGCATCATAGGAGGGAGGTATGCATCCAACATAGGAGGGAGAGGTATGCATCCAACATAGGAGGGAGAGGTATGCATCCAACATAGGAGGGAGAGGTATGCATCATAGGAGGGAGAAGTATGCATCCAACATAGGAGGGAGAAGTATGCATCCAAAACATAGAAAGAAGGAGGAGAGGTATGCATCCAACAAGGAGGGAGAGGTATGCATCATCCAACATAGGAGGGAGAGGTATGCATCCAACATAGGAGGGAGAGGTATGCATCCAACATAGGAGGGAGAGGTATGCATCCAACATAGGAGGGAGAGGTATGCATCCAACATAGGAGGGAGGGTATGCATCCAACATAGGAGGGAGAGGTATGCATCCAACATAGGAGGGAGAGGTATGCATCCAACATAGGAGGGAGAGGTATGCATCCAACATAGGAGGGAGAGGTATGCATCCAACATAGGAGGGAGAGGTATGCATCCAACATAGGAGGAGAGATGCATCCAACATAGAAAGAAGGAGGGAGAGGTATGCATCCAACATAGAAAGAAGGAGGGAGAGGTATGCATCCAACATAGAAAGAAGGAGGGAGAGGTATGCATCCAACATAGAAAGAAGGAGGGAGAGGTATGCATCCAACATAGAAAGAAGGAGGGAGAGGTATGCATCCAACATAGAAAGAAGGAGGGAGAGGTATGCATCCAACATAGAAAGAAGGAGGGAGAGGTATGCATCCAACATAGAAGAAGGAGGGAGAGGTATGCATCCAACATAGAAAGAAGGAGGGAGAGGTATGCATCCAACATAGGAGGGAGAGGTATGCATCCAACATAGGAGGGAGAGGTATGCATCCAACATAGGAGGGGAGGTATGCATCCAACATAGGAGGGAGAGGTATGCATCCAACATAGGAGGGTGAGGTATGCATCCAACATAGGAGGAGAGTATGCATCCAACATAGAAAGAAGGAGGGAGAGGTATGCATCCAACATAGGTATGCATCCAACATAGAAAGAAGGAGGGAGAGGTATGCATCCAACATAGAAAGAAGGAGGAGAGGTATGCATCCAACATAGAAAGAAGGAGGGAGAGGTATGCATCCAACATCATCCAACATAGAAAGAAGGAGGGAGAGGTATGCATCCAACATAGAAAGAAGGAGGGAGAGGTATGCATCCAACATGAAAGGGAGGGAGAGGTATGCATCCAACATAGATTCAAACCTGTTAAACCCCACTGAAGAAATTGACCCTGTGTCACATCCTACTCATGCAGAGGGGTTGGTAAATATATATACATGGGCAAGATTGTGTAAAAGGGCTGAAAATTCACTTGACCAAAACACATTACACCATCTTATTATAATGGAGATGGTGTGTTTTTCTGTCTGTAACTGAAACTATATTACTACTCAAGTCACAATTCCCTTAGTTATTTACATCACGTTCTCCATGATTTTATTTTTTATTTAAACCTCAATTATTAATAAAATTGTTTTACATTATTAATACTGTTGACCATATCTACATGATATTTTCCACGTACCCCACTTGTACGGGTCAGGCACAAGGCCCTATTTATGTGGGACCACCCACAAGCCGAGACTCATGGGGTGGCGGATGAAAAATTGCGTCGATCCCGTCGGCATTTCCTCTCAAGGGGGGCGCCTCAGGCACTGGGCAATAAACCCAGCCCTGCCCCTTTAAATCAAGGGGGCAGGTGTTGCCTGGGGGGATAGCCCCCTGGGATCGACGCTATTAACTCGTAAAGATCCAGGGCCGAAGCCACTGGACCCCCGGCGTTGGCCAGATTTACATACTAATAACATGAAATTGTATTTATATATACAATAAAATCGTTGGTTTACAGTGTGAACAGGAAGACTCATTTGCATATTGATATTAAAAATTTGATTTTAATAAACATATGCTTACTATTATTGATTTCTAATTGATTGGTTTTATCATAATGAATATGAGCAAAAATCTCAGTGATAAATCTTAAAAGAAATCCATTAACAAAAAGAAATAACTGTAATTTTATTCTTTACTGAATTTGTCAAGCCATCACCAGATAATTAATTGGAAGGGGCCTCTCTGACTGCCCGTCAAACCTAAGTAAGCGTCAAAGTGGAGAGTTTCAGGTCATGGACTGCTCAGCCGAAAAAGAGTCCATCTTTAAGTGCTACCCACAGCCAACAGGTGGCTCCATTGGCAAGATTTTAACCCTCTGCAGAGGTGCAGTCAGTCTATTTTATGGGACAGTGTAATAGTGCATTGTGGGTAGAAGACAGGAAGTCAGGAGAAAGGCAGCCCTCACAGGTTGACATGTACTTTATTTGGTCCCCCACAAGATTGAACTTTAAATGTCAGTTTCGGTAGGAGCAATTAGCAATACCAAAAATTCACTTGCCTGAAACTTGTTACACTATACGTTTACTTGTTCAAATGATAGGAGGCCCTTGTGGTGTAATGATAAATGTTGTAGCTTTGGTTTGATTTACGGCATATCAACCTCAGTGGGTCATTTAATGCCGATAAAGTTGTGAAATAAATTCATTCTTAATGGATACTCATTTTTATAAATACATTTTTTTTATTTAACCCATAGATGGGACCATAACAGGTACTACCACTCTGGGTCAGAGTTCACCAGGGAGCAATGGTGATGAAGGGCTGTTCCACATTCCCCAAACCTCCAAAACTGAAACCTCACCATCAGATAGGATTTAATGACATTTCCAGGACATGTAGACCCTCAGCCACTACCCTCTAGCACCCATATGATAAAAAGGGTTGGGGTTGCCGTTGGGGCAATCATATAGGTTCTAGGGCTTGTGTGACCAGCTGATTGATCAGAGGGGGCCTCTCCGACCACCTGTCTAGCCCAAGAAAGGACTAAAGTGGAGTATTGCAAGTCATGGACAGCTCAACCACCTGGATTCTATCTTTAAGCATCATGGGTTGCCACCCATGGCAAACAGGTGGCCCCATTGAGGGAGTCTTACCCCTCTGCAGAGATACAGTCGGTGCATTCTAACACTCCAGCAGACAGGGCAGGGTAAATGTTGTTGAAAATGAACCTGATTAGCAAAGTTCAAATCCTGGGCAAGGTAGTTTGCAAATCATTTTGCACATGCCCCTGGAAAAGGCATGAATCCATGTCTTCTCTAATTAGCTCAGTTGGTAGAGCATTTGGCTAGAAACCACAAGGTTCCTAGTTTGATACCGGCCCTCGCCAACTCAGCATATGAGTAGCACAGAGATCTGTGTGGTAAAGTAAGGAGCTGATGGTAGGTGTGGTGCTCCACTTCAGATGCAAAAAACAATCTCCTTGGTCTAGCACTAGTGAAAAGTGGATAGACTCTGTTGCTGATTGGCTGATACCGACTCTAGGCCACCCCAATGATTGTAATATTGTAGGGCAGACTGGGCTCTTGGTAAGGTATGGAGGCACGTGTTAGAGTTGTAGGAAATGGGCTCAAATCCTGGATGAGACTGTTTGCATTTCACATAGCGCTAATACCCTTGGGAAAGGTATGCATTCAACTACTCTCCCTCCAGCATTAGAGCAGATTGGGCTGGCTCTTTGACCTTAGCTAGGTCACCAGTCTAGGAGAAGGAAAACTTATTTAACTCCTCTTAAGAAATTGACCTTGTGTTGCATCCTGCTCGTGCGGGGAAGTTGGTAAATATATATTTGGTAAGGCAGCCAGTTCAGAAGGAAGATTCCAAATGAAAATCAACTGTTGTTGTCGGGGCGGCCTACTGTCAGTATCAGCTAGACAGCGAGGGAGTCTATCCTCTTTTCACTAGCACTAGACCAAGAAGATTATTTTTGTGTCTGAGGTGGTGTGCTACACCTACCATCAGCTCCTTACTTTACTGCACAGATCCCTGTGCTACTCGTACACTGAGTTGGCGAGGACCAGTATCGAACCAGGAACCTTGTAATTCCTAGCTGAACGCTCTACCGACTGAGCTACCTGCAGGATGTAACACAAGGTAAATTCTTTTAAGTGGAGTACAGCTGGTTTTTGTTATGTCCCCTTCTGCCATGATAGTCACTACCATAGTTAGAACAGTTTGGGACCCATACCTCACTCAGAACATTGACCTTCTGTATTAGAATGCACCTCCAGACTGATTCTAATTATCATTTTTTAAAAACTTTTTGCAGGTATTATGTCCCCAGAATTTCAATACCAACAACCCCCACCTTCATATGATTGTGATTCCTAGCCGAACACTCTACTGACTGAGCTAAACTGGCCCTAAAATAGTAACTTGTGTCACATCCTACTCATCGGGGTAAAGGTTGAGTACAGTATATACTGGTAAAGTTGCTTAGTGTTTTGGCCTTAAACTATGAATATTTTATACGTAAAAAAAAAATTTTATAAAGATAAAAAACATCATTTTAATATTTGTCCCACCTAAAATACATGCATAAATAAATTAATAAGATATGAATAAATATTTAAAAATATAATCATTAACATAAATAAATAAAGATTAATATGAATTAATACAAAAGTCTATTTTTTTGTGTAAATTTTTTTTTGTTTATAAATGTTTTTGGAGTAGGAGAAATATTTAAAAATTAATTGTGTTTATTCTTTATGTTTTTACTTTTTTTTTTAAAGAAAAAGAAGAAAACCAAAACCTTAAACAACATTATGACTTAAATTTATGGAAAAAAAGAAAAAAAAAAGTATTTCACAAAAGATATTTTTGAATCAGTTTAATTTATTGGTAATATTTAAAAATACCAATGTTAGTTCTCCAAAATGTTTACATTGACTGCACCTCTGCAGAGGAGTATGATCCCGCCAATGAGGCTACCTGTTGGCCAGAAGTGGCGACCTGTGATGCCATCAGGACAGAATCCTGGTGGATGTCCATGATATGCAACACTCCACTTTGGCCTGGTACCCCCTCAAGTGGCCAATAAATACTGATTAAGATTTTCCAAAGCTTCACCCACCTGCCCACTTTCAAATTCAATGCATTCAAAGTCCAGGAGTATAGAGGTAAAAGTTAGGCAATATATTTCATAGTCCAGGAGTATAGAGGTAAAAGTTAGGCAATATATTTCATAGTCCAGGAGTATAGAGGTAAACGTTAGGCAATATATTTCATAGTCCAGGAGTATAGAGGTAAAAGGTAGCCAATATATTTCATAGTCCAGGAGTATAGAGGTAAAAGTTAGGCAATATATTTCATAGTTCAGAAGTATAGAGGTAAAAGTTAGGCAATATATTTCAGTCCAGGAGTATAGAGGTAAAAGTTAGGCAATATATTTCAATGTTATAGCATCGCAAAGGCTTTTAGGTTAGGGTGATTTTGTGGGCCCTGAAGCCCCTTTGTTCCATCACTGAGTCCTTTATATGTATTTTAATGCTGCCAACAGAAAATACCATTATATATCTCAAAACACACACACATGTAGAACTCTTTAATTAAGTGAGGTAGAAAAGCAGATTTCACAACAAACACACCAGCCACCATGAAACAAGTGTTAAGAAAAAAAGAAATCAGATAAACAATCAAAATTTAATTGGAATCCAAACTAATTAGTGAATGTTTGTCCTAATTAGATTTAATTAGAACAATCCTTTTGATATAAGTGTGTGTTCGTTTATCTTTTGGATGGATTCTACCTAGATTTTGTGAGAGGGATGTGCAACTAACACAGTTGAAGGATTGGTATAATGGTTAGGTCTTGCAAGTGTGGCATAAGATAATGGCAAAAGATTTGTGGTTAAATCCTACTTAACGAACATAAATTCCACCATCGTATGTCACCCCGCTGAAAGAAAAAAAATTACCAAAAATCAGGGAATTAACCGAATTTAATGAAATTTTCAGTGTTGATATATTAATGAATAAACAATATAATGCACCAGTTATTTTATTTGAAATCTTACATTTTTTTAGGTCAGTTAACTTTGAACCACGTGTCTTTGAGGTGTAACACAGATTCACAAACATATGTAGTTCAAAGTTAATTGAACTGAAAAAATGTTGGCAGGGTAACATATGATGGTGGAATTTATGTTTGTTAAATAGGATTTAACCAGATTTACAGCTTATTTTGAAAATAATTTTTAAAACTTTACCTGTTCAACTCTACTTTATTCTCGGTAAACACTGTAGTTGGATATAGAGTATTTCATTGGTATGGTTTCTTTGTTTAATGGCATATCAAACTTCATGGGTTATTCAATGCCAAATCTATCCTTGTAGAAGAACTATAGTGGTACTATTTAAACCATGATGAGGGCAGTTCAAGTTTGAACATGTATATATTTTTTTCTCTATAATCCCCATTTCAGTCAATGTTTTTTTGGAGGTGCTGTGGCAGTTTTTGTATATGTGATTGTGACGGAGAACGAGAAAGGAAAGGGAGCAAGACATTGTCTTGCCTGCCGGGATCGAACTCGCGTCCTCCTGCATGCAAAAACAAATGTGTTTTGGGCACTGGACGGACACGAGGTTTGACTGATGTGCCCGGATGTTTGGCTAATATGCCCATAAAATAACAAGTGAGTCGAGCGCTGAGCAGCAGCAGAAACAGTCGACGACGAAGCGCTTTTCAGTAAAGAAATGGATTTTAGTCGAACAGAAACAAAACTTAATAGGAAATATGATTTTGAACTGCTAAAGATTATTTCGACTACAACGACGGATTTTCCAGCTGCTAGATGAAAAATGTGTTGACCAACAGAGGGTCTGGCCTGTGAGAAGATGGAGAACTCGCTTGTTTTTGGTTCCCCCTTGGCGGGAGCTTGTTGATTTGAAGGTCTATTTCGCCCCATATATTTTCCCCCCTTCTATAGTGATACTTGCTCACTGCCAAGTTGTTGATTAGTTTGTTTTTTGGTTTGTTTTGTTTTACGGCATATCAACCTCAGTGGGTCATTTAATGCCGATAAAGTTTTGAAATAAATCAATTCTTAATGGATAATACAATTTTTTTTATAAATACATTTTTCTATTTAACCCATAGATGGGCCCTAACTGGTACTACCACTCTGGGTCAGAGTGGACCAGGGAGCAATGGTGATGAAGGGGTGCTCCACATTCCCCAAACCTCCAAAACTGGAACCTCACCATCAGATAGAGTTTAACGTCATTCCCAGGACATGTAGACCCGCAGCCACCGCCTTCTAGCACCCATATAATAAAAAGGGATTGGGGCTTGCCATAAGGACAATAGGGTTTGGAAAATCATATAGGTGCTAGGGCTTGACATGACCAGCCGATTGATCAGAGGGGGCAAGTTGTTGAGGAAATGTTGAACCTCATCCTTATTGCAAACTTGTGGACGCTTTTGACATCCATGGACAACTTGCCATACATCAATTAATTAGCAATGGATTTCAATTGGCTTAATGCCTTTTTGCAATCAAAAACCAAATAACTGCACAAACTTCATACTTGGCAGTAGTGTCAATCAAGAGCTCCATCAGGAACGACAGCCAAGCCAAGACCGAGTGTGGCAGGGAGGCAGTCACAGGCTTGACAAATAAAACAATGTTGCTAATAGGCGCATTAACAGTGTCCCCAGTGCTTTGGAGATCTTACTTTTGGGGTTACCCTTGTACCATTCGACAAGTTAGCTTTATTGAAATCAAACCAGCCACCTCAAAAGTTAACTCATTCATTCAATGTACCATCTGACAAGTTTTCCCCGTTGTATTCACTACCGAAATAGGAGAGCATCTTACATGCCATTAGATATAATCTTCTAAGCTAATGCCAAGAAGGAAGTAATTTGATCCGTCTTTTGCAATCTCTTGCCTCTACTTCCCTCACCAACATCTGTCCGCAGACTTATGAAAGTCCCATATGGACCTCAAGAATCTAATCCCTCACCAAAAAGAACATGATATGTACAAAAAGAGAACATACTCAAGTCTGCTCTGCGACGGACGCCTGGAGAATTTGGATTTAATGAACTTTTTGTAATCAGAGCCAATAGAGACACACCCAATATTGATAAGAATATGTCTATCATTATCAATGTTGTCGTATCCACTTGCCATTATGGTTGAGTGTCAGCTGAAACACACTTGCTAAATGCTGGAACGAGCTGAGTGACAAAGTAAGAGTCTGAAGATTGGTAAACAAGATATGGAAACCTTCCAAAATCGTGTCGGGTATTTAAAAAAAAAAAAATTTTATGAACAAAAAAACAAAAACAAAAAAAAATTTATGAAAAAAAAAAAAAAAAAAAAAACCAACAAAAAAAAAAACAAACTTTTTTTTTTAGATAAAGAGAAAATAAATTTCTACAGTGTTGAGCAAAAGAAATGAGCCATCCATCTAGAAAAGTAAATAAATAAAAAGGAAAACCTTTGAAATTAGTAGACCAGTCCACATACCTAGGTAGCAATATCTCATCTACAGAGAGCGTTGTCAATATACGCATTGGAAAGGCATGGACTGCTATTGATAGGTACTGAAAATCTGATCTCTATGATAAAATAAAATAGGAATTCTTCCAAGCTGTAACAGTGTCAGTACTAATGTATGGTTACACCATTTGGACTTTAACGAAATGCTTGAAGAAAGAGCTAGATCAGAACTACATAAGGATTCTTCATGTTGTTTTCAACAAATCCTGGACGCAGCAACCCCCACAAAACAACTGTATGGCCACGTACCCCCCATCCCACAAAACATTGAAATAAGACAAATAAGACAAACAAAACATGCTAGAGAAATGAAGACAAACTCATAAGTGACTGTTTAGTTACATATAGATAAAATAATTGGTTATTTCCTATAACTCCAACCTAAAAAAGGGGAACCACTCTGAATGAATTCTATCTGTTAATTAATCTTCATATTATTTTCCCATTAATCTAACCCTAACCCCGTCTCCTTTTTTCCTAGTAGATCAATAAATAAATAAATAATTTATAAAATTCATTCAGTGTTTTTTAGGTTGGAGTTATAGGAAATAGCCAAATATTTTTTTTCCCATTACATCATTAGAAAAGAGAAAACACACTTCAAAAATTATTTTTTGGGGTTTTAGAAAAATAACTTTTTTCATCTGTTGACATTTTAATAATTTTTTAATTTGGTTTTCTGGTTTTGATCTTTCTAGAAACGTAAAAATTAGGGACTGGAAAAATCTTTTTTATTCAAATGACAAAAGTTTTAAAATGTTGATTGATAAAAATAAGCAATCCATCATAAAATTAATTACTTAATGAATAAAATGCTGAAAATTTCATTAAAATTGGACAATTCCCTGATTTTTAGTAATTATTAAAAATTAAAAAAAAATGTCAGCAAGTGATAGCATCAGCGTATTTTAAGTTGAGAACTTACCAAAGATTTTTGGGGTCTATAAACATTTTGTTGTCCAGTATTTCTGCCCTTATTTACACTGGGTTTTTTTTTTTATTGATAGTGACATAAGGCATAAAAACTTTGATATCTACGATGTGTTGTTCATCTTTTTTATTGGCAAATTAATTTAGATATTTTAAAATGCCTACCCCCCTCAGATGAAATACAAATAAATCATTAAAATTTTTTTCAATTAAATTTTTACAAAACAGAAACTCAAATTTCAAAAACAATTTTCATACCATCCACTGTCTCTTTCGATTAGATTTTTTTATTGGGGAAAATAATTCACCGATTTTTTTGTTTTACCATATTTTACAATTCCAACCCAATAAAAGAGACTGAGCACATGGTATGAAAATTTTGAAATTTGAGTTTAAAAATTCAATTGAAAAAAAAAAAAAAAAAAAAAAAAAAAAAAATTATCCGAGTTCTTTCTATTTTATTTGAATTTTATCCGGGGGTGGGGGCATTCTAAAATATCTAAATCAATTTGCCAGTAAAAAGCAAGGAACACTTCATGGTAAATATCTAGATTTGGATGTTTTTTATGCCTGTCACCATTAAGGAAAAACATAGGATAAATAAGAGCAGAAATCTGGGACCATAAAATGCTTACAGAACCGATTTTTGCATTAAAAAAAGTTCATTTATATGTTTTACCTTATGTAAAATGAAAATGTGCAAATGTACCCATTTTTTTTTTTATATAGAAAATAGGTTTATTGAAGTCAGTTAGTCTACTGTTGGTTTTAATAACAGCAGCTAAGTACAACTCAAGCAGTGTCCAAGACAGTTGGTATAAATAGGAATCAAGAATGATCCATCCATGAATCTGGGTGATTCCATTCCTTGAGTTCTGATTGGCTGCTTGATTTGAATGACATTGTGGAGTCTTATATGTACTTTGTCCTTTTGCAGTGGACTTTATAGCATTCGGGTTTGTATTTCAGTTACAACCTTTTGTTGTCTTGTCTTCCCAGTTCGACGGTAATTGGAACTTTAATTATTCTTCAAGGTTAACTTCTAAATTTCATTATCCTGGGCACAAAAGCAAAAATTTTGGGGAATAATGCTCTTTTTCTATACTTTTGCACCATAAGAAATAACACATTATCCAGGCACAAATTTTGTTTTACATAGTGTTTATCCAGGGCATAAAACCAAAGTTTTAAGGGATTAATAGCAATTTTCTACACTTTCACATTCAGTTGCTAATATTAGTATATAGCTGAAAGGGCTGCGGAGTTGGAACACAAAACCTTTGACCCCAAATTCTATTTTTGGCACCTCTAACTTCTCTTTATGTAATTTAGTGATTATGGCCTACAAACAAATATAAAACCATGATTTTTTATTATATATGAAGAGTGTGCACTGTATAACTTTACAGACTAAACTAGGGCCATATAAAATGGATTAATAGCAATTTTCTACACTTTCACATTCAGTTGCTAATATTAGTATATAGCTATGACGGTGAACGAGAAAGGAAAAAGAACAAGACATTGTCTTGCCTGCCGGGATCGAACCCGCATCCTCCCGCATGCAAAAACAAATGTGATTTAGGAACTGGACGGATGCGAGGTTCGACTGATGTGCCCGGATGTTTGAGCAATATGCCGATAAATAACCAAAGCGAGCAGTCAGAAAATATTATTTTGACGACGGTGACGGATTTTCAGCTGCTGGTCGAAGACTGTGTTGACCAAAAGAAAGTTTGGCCTGCGAGAAGACAGTGAACTCGCTTCTTTTTGGTCCCCCCCTCAGCAGGAACTTGTTGAAGCAAATATCTATTTTCTCCCTCTATAAGCTGAAAGGGCTGCAGAGTTGGAACACAAAACTTTTGACCCCAACTTCTATTTTTGGCACCTCTAACTTCTCTTTATGTAATTTAGTGATTACGGCCTACAAATAGATATAAAATCATGATTTTTTTATAATCTATGAGGAGTGTGCACTGTGTAACTTTACAGACTAAACTAGGGCCATATAAAAGGTAAATTCAACTGAAATCAGAGTCAGTATAGTTATATAAAAAGGGCCGGGTTAGCTCAGTCGGTAGAGCGTTCGGCTAGAAACCACAAGGTACCTAGTTCGATACCGGCCCTCACCAACTCAGCATATGAGTAGCACAGAGATCTGTGCGGTAAAGTAAGGAGCTGATGGTAGGTGTGGCGCTCCACCTCAGACGCAAAAACAATCTCCTTGGTCTAAAACTAGTGAAAAGGGGACAGACTCCCTCGCTGATTGGCTGATACCAACTGTAGGCCACCCCAACGACTTTACTTTTACTTACTTTATAGTTATACTGAATCCAACTCTAGTGATCCCTTAATTGCTTACGACCAGCAAACAGCACTGATATATATATTATATAAATTCATAGCTCAGTTGGTAGAGCATCTGTCTTGAAGTCACAAGGTCACAGGTTCAATACTGGCCATCACCAACTTAGCGCATAGTAGCACAACTTGGAGCTGGGGGTAGGAGTAGTGCTCCACCTCAGATGCGAAAAACAATCTCCCTGGTCTAGCGCTATTGAAAAGAGGATAGACTCCCTCGCTGTTACATAGTCTTAATCACAGGACAAAGGCAAAGTTTGAAAGGAATAATGGCCAATTTTCTTGACTTTTTACAACATAACCAATAAAGAAATAACACGTACTCTCCAGGAATAAAATTTGAGTTACACGGTGTAATTCATCTAAGAAAATCGGACAAAACTCATCCCAAAATAGTTTTACGCCCACCCCCTGCCGACAGCCAACCCGTCCCCCACATTTCAAACCTTCCTTCAGCAGGACTTTAATTTCTTTTTAAGCAAACAAGCAGATCTCTGAAGCAGCCGACTGCTGAAATGTTGGTAGTTCTAATTCTTGTTTAGCTACTCAATTTAAACTATACGCTCTCAAGACAATGTTAGTCGGAATCAGCCGAGAAGAGATTCTCGGCTAAGAGTAAAAATAAGAATCTTTGGGGATTAGATCTGTTCGTTGCCATCAATTATTTTGGGTAATTTATGATATCAGTAAAATGGATGAATGCAATTAACTTTGTCTTATAGAAGAGAACAACAGAATAAATTTGCACTGCTATCAATGTCTGGCAAAGATCTAACCAGATATTAGAAAAAAATAAAAAACATAAAAAAATAAAAATAAAAGTTGAGAGTTAGTATACTGTTGCTTTGAACAACATGTAATCTCCATTATAGTAAGACTAGCAGTGGCCACCCGGCGTCACCAGGGTAGAGAGGGGATTTTTTAAAAGTTTGTCCCGCAGATCCATTATTACTGAATCGTGAGTTGAATCCTCGTGGGATGCCCCATTTAAATCCCTATGTAAAAAAATAGACCTTGCATTGATCCAGCTACTCTGAAAAAGAAATGTTTATGTCTACTATCTAAAATATTAAATTTTAAAAAATCCATGCTGTTATCATTTACATTTTATTATCTTCACGAATATAAATCAAATCTCAAAAGCCAAGCCCTGGTAATATTTAATGTGTATATATATTTACTTTGTTGTTAATTGTTTTATTTTCAAAGTTTCCTCCAAACATACATATACACACAACTGCCCTTTATAAATCTACTAGAAGCGGCTACCCGGCATCGCCTAGGTAGAGGGGGTAATAAGAGGGTCTCGCAGATCAATTATTATTGAATTAAGAGTTAGATGCTCACAGGATGCCCCATTAAAATCCTTATGTAAAAAACGTAACCAGATATTACAAAAAAATAAGAAAAATAAAAATAAAAGTTGAGAGTTAGTATACTGTTGCTTTGAACAACAACAACAACTATCTAAGAACAACTAAACATTTATTTTGCAAAAAATACAAAAATGTGGCACAAGGCATAAAAAAAATGGAGGGAGAAAGGTTGGTCTTTTCTATCTTAAATTTTAACTTAACTATTTCCATTCGTGACCCAATTCATACTACAAATTCCATTTACCATAAAACTGATTCACACTACAGTCACCAAAACTTACCAGTCTCTCTCTATGACAAACCTACACCTAATCCAATATTTACAACTAAGCACAACTGAACTGGTACCCAAAGCAACTGGTATTTATGGAACTCAAGAATACTCCATTCATTCATTCGGCTGATTCCATTCCTTGAGTCCTGATTGGCTGCTTAGTTTGTGGTGCTTGACAAATAACCTACCATTATGTAGTAGGCATGCAATAATACAAAATCTGTATCGAGTTACGGCTTGCTTGTTGCCTTGTCTTGCCAATTCAAAGGTAATTGGAATATTGCTTCTACAGTGAGTATGATGTTTATTCTACAATAAGTAAAAAATCTTCCCATTTTCTCGGATTTTTTGTCATTTTGTCAGATTAAAAATTTAAAAAAATTTTTTTAAATCCGACAAAATGGGAAGATATGAATGGAAAGGGTGGATAGACCAACACAAGCATTCAATTCAATCCGTGGGTGAAACTTAATATTTCGTCTTGGTTTCGTCAAAGACTTCATCGGAATGAATCGACAAACTACAAATTTGAAAACACTGTAAATTATTTGTATTGAGAATAGTTATTGAACTATTTTTAATAGCTCTTAAGTAAACATATCAAACATTTAAATTGGGTAATTCCATGTCAAATCATCCAGGAAAAAGTAAAATTGTCACCCACCCACTTCAATTTTTCTGAATTTTTTTCCAGGTGTAGATTGTTAACTTTAGACAATCCCCAAAATTTGAGCTTCCAATTCAAAAAATTGGCAGAGCAAAAATCGAACTATCTTTTTGGTACAAATAATGTTCAATATATGTGAAATAATAATAGAAAACATTTTTTGTCGTAGATGCAGTGCCACATTAGGATATTGATCTTGCTATGAAAAAATAAATCATCAATAACTTAAAATTGGTTGACTTTAAGACTTTTCTTAAGTATAGCATTTTCGGATTTCTTGAGCAAAAATGCTTTTATAAACCAATTTTTAGGAGTAGGGAAGCTCTAGAACTTATTTTACAGACAAATATAGGCTTAAAAAAGTAGTCATTTTTTTGCGACCCCTCCCCATTGGAGAGCTAAAAATCAACATAGATCTGCAAAGTTTTGGAATTGGAAGCTCAAATTTTGGGGATTATCTAACTATCATAATCCATACTTGGACAAAATTTCAGAAAAATTGACCAAGGTTAAAGAGCCCAGTTTGCCCTACTATTTACTCATAGCTGGAGGGAGGATAATTGGATTCATACCATTCCCAAAGGTATTAGCACTATGTGAAATGAAAACAACTCATCCAGGAATTGAACTCGTCTCACCGTGTCCATTTTCAATGTCCTTAACCATTTCACCACACTCCTCCACATGTATAGGCACCTGTAGATGACAAAGTCTCTAGCAATCCTTGAATTTTCAACCAAACCCGACCACTCCTTAATTTCATCCCCTCCCTCTTCCACAAATTGATATCCCCTTACCCTAACCCTAACCCTGCCACCACCCAAGCCTCTCAAAATCCCCAACCCCCATCCAGTTTCATAAGAGCAAAATATCAAGCATTAGGCAGAAAGAGCGAGAGAGAGCCTAGGCTGCACACAACTGTCCTATCTTTGGTTGTTATTCCGCCTCCTAGTTTTGTCCCTCTCCCTGCCTCGGCATCCCAATGAAGCACACTCCCCGCACCGCCACTAGCCGGCCTTAAACAAATGGGATATATTGATTTTCAGCCTGTAAGATTTTTTGAATCATAACATCTGTCTGTCTGTGTGTCTTCACCACTGCCAGTAGACGCAGTGACTGGCAATATCGTTGGCCACGTTGCAACGCACACAAATCTTTTTTTTTTTTTCCCTTCGTCTTTCTCTTACACCCCTCCCCCGTTGCAGACGCATAGCCATTGCTGAATATGTACTGTAAAAAGGTCAGACGTTTTTTCTTCCACACCATCACCATGAAAGTCGGTAAAGGACAAAAACTTTCAAAAACCTATGGTCAGCTTTTGGGTGTATCAAAAGTGTATTCGGTTTTTACTCAGTTTTTTTTGTCAGAACTTTACTTTAAATTTATTTTGTGTACACATCGAAAGAAATAAAGAAAGAAAGGAAGAGAACATTAGAGGAAAGAAAGAAAGAAAGATGAGTAGGTAGACTACAGAAAGAAAAAGAAAGAAAGAAAGAAGAGTAGGTAGACTACAGAAAGAAAGAAAAAGAAAAAAGAAATAAGAGTAGATAACTACAGAAAGAAAAAGAAAGAAATAAGATTAGATAACTAGAGAAAGAAAGAAAAGAAAGAAATAAGAAAGGAATAGATAACTAGAAGAAAGAAAAAATGAAAGAATAAAGAGTAAGATAGATAACTAGAAGAAAGAAAAATGAAAGAAATAAGAGTATAACTAGAAGAAAGAAAAGAAAGAAATAAGAGTAGATAACTAGAAGAAAGAAAAAGAAAGAAATAAGAGTAGATAACTAGAAGAAAGAAAAAGAAAGAATAAAGAGTAGATAACTAGAAGAAAGAAAAAAGAAAGAAATAAGAGTAGATAACTAGAAGAAGAGAAAAAGAAGAAATAAGAGTAGATAACTAGAAAAAAGAAAAAGAAAGAAATAAGAGTAGATAACTAGAAGAAAGAAAAGAAAGAAAAGAGTAAGAATAGTAGAATAAGAGTAGATAGCTAGAAGAAAGAGAAAGAAAGAAATAAGAGTAGATAACTAGAAGAAAGAGAAAGAAAGAGAAAACTAGAAAAAGAGAAAGAAAGAGAAAGAAGAAATAGAGTAGATAACTAGAAGAAAGAGAAAGAGAAAAGAAAAAAAGAAGAGTAGATAACTACAGAAAGAAAAAAGAGTAGATAACTACAGAAAAGAAAAAGAAAGAGTAGATAACTACAGAAAGAAAAAGAAGAGTAGATAACTACAGAAGAAAAAGAAAAGAAAGAGTAGATAACTACAGAAAGAAAAAGAAAGAGAGTAGATAACTACAGAAAGAAAAAGAAAGAGAGTAGATAACTACAGAAAGAAAAAGAAAAGAGAGAGATAACTACAGAAAGAAAAAGAAAGAGAGTAGATAATAAGAAAGAAAAAGAAAAGAGAGTAGAATAACTACAGAAAGAAAAAGAAAGAGTAGATAACTACAGAAAGAAAAAGAAAGAGAGTAGATAACTACAGAAAGAAAAGAGAAAGAGAGTAGATAACTACAGAAAGAAAAAGAAAGAGAGTAGATAACTACAGAAAGAAAAGAGAAACTACAGAAAGAGAAGAGAAGAGATAACTACAGAAGAAAAAGAAAGAGAGTAGATAACTACAGAAAGAAAAGAAAGAGAGTAGATAACTACAGAAAGAAAAGAAAGAGAGAAAGATAGAATACTACAGAAAGAAAAAGAAAGAGAGTAGATATACAGAAAAAGAAAAAAGAAAGAGAAGATAAGAAAAAAGAAGAGAGTAGATAACTACAGAAAGAAAAAGAAAGAGTAGAGAAAATAGAAGAAAGAAAGAAAGAAAAAATGGATAACTAGAAAGAAAATAAATAAATAAATACAAGAGTAGATAACTACAGAATAACAAAAAAAAGAAAGAAAAAAAAGGGATAGATAACTAGAAGAAAAAAAAAAAAGAAAGATACACAGAAGAATACACAGGAATAAAGAAAGAATAGGAAGAAATAACTACTGACCAAAAGAAAGATAAGAGTAGAAAACTACAGACCAACAAACTAATATATTATTACTATCTGAACCTGTGGAAATTCTATCATTTAATAAGGAGTAAAAAAACAAACACTAAAGATTAAATATTATGACATTCTCATGCTTTGAATTTTATTATATATATATATATATATATAATCTAAAAGTCCAGAGAAGAAATCTTCTTTACGACAAGTTTTATTTAAAAAACCTGTTGCAGTTTGAGAGCTCAATGTGTGCTCTTAATGTTAGAGTCACAGAGCAAATATATAAGTAAAGAAATAACAAAAGACTTAGAGATTTAGCATTATAGTCTATTTCAGGGAGCTTAAACAAATTGTCTAACTCTCCCGATTCATCAGATCAGCATCTCTGGATGTGTGTGCTGCAAACTACTACATATCTTGAAAGGGTGAGGGAAGAAAAAAGGAAAACACTGGGATGCATGGATATGATTTTACTGCGTCCTTTTAGATTTTTGTTCGACAGGGATGCAGGACGTGTACCTATCAGCATCTCTGGATGTGTGTGCTGCAAACTAGTACATATCGAAATATTGCTAAACTTTTGACTCATAGGAGTAAAAACGTATGTTTATTTTCAGATTTTTTTTGAGTTAATGGTATCTTTCGAAAGTTGTTAATTCACAAAACAGGAAAATCACATCTCCACCTTCATCTGAATATCCATGTTTTTCCTTTTTGTATTTTTCATGAATATAAAACTAAAAAAAAATCAAACCAAAACACACCAAAAATAACACTGTAACCTTTGGCTAGAAGAAAAAATATCCATAATAACCTTACCAGAACAAAACAAACTAATTAACAAATGATAAGAACTCATATACAAATGTAGGTATAAAAACAAATTCTTATCTAACCAGCTGAAAACTAACACCTCCAAAGATTAATTTGGTTTAGTTTGGTTTACGGCATATCAACCTCAGTGGGTCATTTAATGCCAATAAAGTCATTCTTAATGGATGCTCAATTTATTATTATTATTATTATTATTATTATTATTATAAAACAATTTTTCTATTAACCCATAGATGGGACCTAACAGGTACTACCACTCTGGGTGAGAGTGGACCTGGGAGCAATGGTGATGAAGGGGTGCTCCATATTCCCCAAACCTCCAAAACTGGAACTTCACCATCAGATAGAGTTTAATGTCATTCCTAGGATATGAAACCTCAGCCATTGCCTTGTAGCACCCATATGATAAAAAGGGTTGGGGCTTGCCATAAGGGCAATAGGGTTGGAGCAATCGTATAGATGCTAGGGCTTGATGTGACCAGCCGATTGATCGGAGGGAGCCTCTCTGACTGCCTGTCCAAAGATTAACATATATTCTAGTAAAACATAACTTAAAAAAGACTATAGATGAATAGTAGGGTATTTTCAGACTTTTATTTTTTTTTATTTTGTCCAAATCACATCTACCTAAGAAAGTTGTTAATTTAAAAAAAAAACCCAAGAAAATCACATTTCCACTTTAATCTGAACATCTAAATACTCCTTTTTCCCTTTATATGTTTACTAGCAGGACTCGTGGAATTTCCCAAAAACAAAACAAAAATCAAGAGAATTAAGCCAGAAACAAAGATTTGAAATTTCAATATTACAAATAAAAACAAACGCAAACTTTTTTTTTTTTTTTTTTTTCAATTCATATTAATTTTACATTGGCATTTAAGCCCACAAGACATTGGAATGTTTCATTTTTAAAACTTGGGTGAAATAAAATCGGAAAATAAAGAAATTGCGATTAAGCAACACCAGATAAACTGATCTACATTTTTGCATATTGCATCTTGGATGATTATGACTGTCTCATTTTTAATCAGGTCATTGCAGGATGGTAATGGGGATGGAAGATATAGAACCAGTATTAATATATTAGTTTGTGTGTGTGCATATATATATATATATATTATATATATATATATATATACACACACACACACTATATACAGAGATGCTGAATAGCTTTTTTACTTTAGTGCATCCTGGGATGCACATATTTGCTTTTGAATGATTCCCAGGAAAATTTATCGGTCCCAACTAAAGTTTCTTAATAGATTGTAGGGTTTTTATTTATGATCTGGGGAAACAACTAAAGCTGCCTATCTCCTACCTTGTAACCTATCCTGTGTAATTCGTTTCAAACAAACTATCGAAATGTATTTACAGTTAGCTTGAAATGACAAAGAAAAACACTGGAGTGCATGAATATGATTTTACTGCATCCTTTTAGATTTTTGTGCATCAGGGACACAGGATGCGTACTATCAGCATTCTCTCTCTTTCTCTCTCTCATATATATATATATATATATATATATTACATGAATTTATTATTATAGGATTATTTGTTCATCTCATTATACAAAACATTTGCTTTTCCCACCAAGCAAACCAGTAAACAAAAGATTGAATTCATGTTATCTGACTTTTTACTTTTTATTTTTTAGTTATTTACTAAGCTTGGCTCAGTTTGGCCCAATGCCAAACATAGTGGAAATCTAGATTAACAAGTTTGTATTGTGCTTAGCAGTCTCCAAGAGGATTGGTTGATTCTACAACATGTCAACCATTGTTCACTTATTTAATGCTAAAGTCAGTTTTTTGTTTGTTTTTTTGGCAAGCAATCATATAGTCTCAACTAACTAACAATAATCATTTGTAAACAATTATAGCTTCAAGTAACAATTCTTAATCTTATTGTAATGGAGATTCGGTGTTTGTCTGTAATTGAAACTACATAAGTTTATCAATAAATATTTAATTTATAGTCAAGATCATTAATGAATACATAGAATAAATCTTATGTCTATGAAAGTCTGAGTTAGATTTGCCTCAAAACAGCCCATGTCATTAGTTCATTTAAAATCCTGCAATGTGTCTTATATATAACTAAGAAATAAGTAAGTAAAGTAAAGTCGTCGGGGCGGCCTAATGTTGGTATCAGCCATGCAGCGAGGGAGTCTATCCCCTTTTCACTAGCACTAGACCAAGGAAATTATTTTAGCATCTGAGGTGGAGCGCCACACCTACCATCAGCTCCTTACTTTACCGCACAGATCCCTGTGCTACTCATACGCTGAGTTGGCGAGGGTGGGTATCGAACTAGGAACCTTGTGGTTTCTAGCTGAACGCTCTACCGAGAAATAAAGGTTTACATAATATAGGGTGTGGTTAATTTGCATACTGGTTTTAACAAAACCGGGTTTAATAAATGATTACTTCGTGTTATTGATCTATAATATTATTGTTTTATTATCCAACATTAAAACCAATCCTATGATTTTATATAGAAACCAATTAAAATAATTATAATCTTCTTATATACGTTCTTATTTCATTGTTATATTTTGAATTTAATATATTTCATTACATTAACTTAAACACTTATGCGGAGGGCGCACATTCTTACTGGTACAAATAATTCTAGTTTAAGATCATAACTCAGCTTGTGATTCTAATTTATCATTTTGGTTTTTATCAGATTTTATTGTTCTGTGACTTTTTTTTATCCACCGAGTAATTGTTTGGTTGTTTATCTAAAAGATCAAAAACAAAATACGTCAGAAGAAACAAAAATATTCAACGTTTTGTTGGCAGGTTTATGATCTGTATATATCAACAGTGATAAACCTCAAAAGAAAAAAAAAAACAAAAAAAAGAACAAGGTAAAAAAAAAATAAATAAATGAATAAATGAATAAAAAAGCAACAATTCCAAATTTTTTCCTTTTGTTGAAAGGGGAACATTTGTTTCTTAAATAATATCACAAAAATCTGTGGTAATTCCCAAGCAGAGAGAAAAAAAAATGTCTATCAATACAAATTGATAAGCCAAAGAAAAGAAAAATAAATCTAGTCTCAAGGCTACTATTTCTTTTTTCTCCTCTCTTTTGGCAGAACTCCCCATGGAGTTATTTCCCTTTACTATGGCTGGTTTATAAAAATGGCTGCAAAAAGAAAGAGTTGCAGACGAGAAAACCTTGAGGGAGAAAAATAGCCAGAGGGAATTCCCAATGAAGAGAAAAATAGATTGGCACATATGCCATGACCATTACAAAAATAAAATCACAACAAGTTTCTATGTGAAGAGTGCGTACACATGCACAATATCATTTGTAACCAGCAAACAATGATTCACAGCAGACATAGGAATCAACTAACCCAAGGCAAAAATATATTTTGGGGGGAGGGGAGAATATGTGCTTAATTGAAGTTGTACCTAATTTTGAAAGTTAATTAATTAATAATTAATTAATTAGGCGGGCATACCTATTTAAATGTAAGGCTAAACAAATCGAGAAAAATCAATCTCTGTATGTACATTTCGGCCAGAGATTGATTTTTCTCGATTTGTTTAGCCTTACATTTAAATAGGTATGCCCGCCTAATTAATTAATTATTATTAATTAATTAACTTTCAAAATTAGGTACAACTTCAATTAAGCACATATTCTCCCAAAAATTGACGGCTAAAAAAAGCCATATCATAAACACATCGCTAATGTGTATTTACTTCTCATGTATATATATATATATATATATATATATATATAAAAACACTATTCTTTCATGGCATATCAACTCTTAAAGAAAAACTTTTTTTAATCTACGGTTTAAACTATGAGGACAATTAAAAAATAAATTACAAAAAGAAAGTGTAAATATTACCATACAATGAGCATACTTCCCTAACCTGTAAGCAAATAATGACCCTATATAAAGTGGGTTATTTCCTATAACTAACCTAAAAAAAAGGGGGGAACCACTCTGAATGAATTTTATCTGTTAATTAATCTACCCATTATTTTCCCATTAAACTAACCCTAAACCCTAACCCTGTATTCTTTTTTCCTGGTAGATCAATAAATAAATAAATATACATTCCACCCAATAAAAGAGACTGAGCCAGGGTATGAACATTTTGAAATTTGAGTTTGCGTTTTTTAAAAATTCAATTGAGAAAAAAAAAAAAAAAAAAAAAATTATATGAGTTCTTTGTATTCTATATTTATTTGTATTGAATTTTATCCGGGGGTGGGGCATTTTAAATATCTAAATCAATTTGCCAGTAAAAAGCAAGGAACACTTCTGGTAAATATCTAAGATTTGGATGTTTTTTTGCCTGTCACCATTAAGGAAAAACATAGGATAAATAAGAGCAGAAATCTGGGACCATAAAATGCTTACAGAACCGATTTTTGCATTAAAAAAAGTTCATTTATATGTTTTACCTTATGTAAAAATGAAAATGTGCAATGGTACCATTTTTTTTTTATATAGAAAATAGGTTTATTGAGTCAGTTAGTCTACTGTTGGTTTTAATAACAGCACTAAGTACAACTCAAGCAGTGTCCAAGACAGTTGGTATAAATAGGAATCAAGAATGATCCATCCATGAATCTGGGTGATTCCATTCCTTGAGTTCTGATTGGCTGTGATTTGAATGACATTGTGGAGTCTTATATGTACTTTGTCCTTTTGCAGTGGACTTTATAGCATTCGGTTTGTATTTCAGTTACAACCTTTTGGTCTTGTCTTCCAGTTCCGACGGTAATTGGAACTTAATTATTCTCAAGGTTAACTTCTAAATTTCATTATCCTGGGCACAAAAGCAAAAATTTTGGGGAATAATGCTCTTTTTCTATACTTTTGCAAATAACACATTCCAGGCACAAATTTTGTTTTAACATAGTGTTTATCCAGGGCATAAACCAAAGTTTAAGGGATAATAGCAATTTCTACACTTTCACATTCAGTTGCTAATTTAGTATATGCTGAAAGGGCTGCGGAGTTGGAACACAAAACCTTTGACCCCAAATTCTATTTTGCCCTCTAACTTTCTTTATGTAATTTAGTGATTATCGGCCTACAAAAATATAAACATGATTTTTATATATATATGAAGGTGTGCACTGTATAACTTAAAACTAAACTAGGGCATATAAAATGGATTAATAGCAATTTTCTACACTTTCACATTCAGTTGCTAATATTGTATATAGCTATGACGGTGAACGAGAAAGGAAAAAGAACAGACATTGTCTTGCCTGCCGGGATCGAACCCGCATCCTCCCGCATGCAAAAACAAATGTGATTTAGGAACTGGACGGATGCGAGGTTCGACTGATGTGCCCGGATGTTTTGAGGCAATATGCCGATAAATAACCAAAGCGAGCAGTCAGAAAATATTATTTTGACGACGGTGACGGATTTTCAGCTGCTGGTCGAAGACTGTGTTGACCAAAGAAAGTTTGGCCTGCGAGAAGACAGTGAACTCGCTTCTTTTTGGTCCCCCCTCAGCAGGAACTTGTTGAAGCAAATATCTATTTTCCCTCTATAGCTGAAAGGGTGCAGAGTTGGAAACAAAATTTTGACCCCAATTCTATTTTTGGCACCTCTAACTTCTCTCTTTATGTAATTTAGTGATTACGGCCTACAAATAGATATAAAATCATGATTTTTTTATAAATCTATGAGGAGTGTGCACTGTGTAACTTTACAGACTAAACTAGGGCCATAAAAAAGGTAAATTCAACTGAAATCAGAGTCAGTATAGTTATATAAAAAGGGCCGGGTTAGCTCAGTCGGTAGAGCGTTCGGTAGAAACCAAAAGGTACCTAGTTCGATACGGCCCTCACCAACCAGCATATGAGTAGCACAGGATCTGTGCGGTAAAGTAGGGCTGATGGTAGGTGTGGCGCTCCACCTCAGACGCAAAAACAATCTCCTTGGTCTAAAACTAGTGAAAAGGGGACAGACTCCCTCGCTGATTGGCTGATCCAAACTGTAGGCCACCCCAATGACTTTACTTTACTTCATTTATAGTTATAGCTGAATCAACTCTAGTGATCCCTTAATTGCTTACGACCAGCAAACAGCACTGATATATATATTATATAAATTCATAGCTCAGTTGGTTAGAGCATCTGTCTTGAAGTCACAAGTCACAGGTTCAATACTGGCCATCACCAACTTAGCGCATAGTAGCACAACTTGGAGCTGGGGGTAGGAGTAGTGCTCCCACCTCAGATGCGAAAACAATCTCCTGGTCTAGCGCTATTGAAAAGAGGATAGACTCCCTCGCTGTTACATAGTCTTAATCACAGGACAAAGCAAAGTTTGAAAGGAATAATGGCCAATTTTCTTGACTTTTAACAACATAACCAATAGAATAACACGTACTCTCCAGGAATAAAATTTGAGTTACACGGTGTAATTCATCTAAGAAAATCGGACAAAACTCATCCCAAAATAGTTTTACGCCCCACCCCCTGCCGACAGCCAACCCGTCCCCCACATTTCAAACCTTCCTTCAGCAGGACTTTAATTTCTTTTTAAGCAAACAAGCAGATCTCTGAAGCAGCGCGACTGCTGAATGTTGGTAGTTCCTAATTCTTGTTAGCTACTCAATTTAAACTAATAGCTCTCAAGACAATGTTAGTCGGAATAGCAGAATGAGAATTCTCGGCTAAGAGTAAATAAGAACTTTGGGGATTAGATCTGTTCGTTGCCAATCAATTATTTTGGGTAATTTATGATATCAGTAAATGGATGAATGCAATTAACTTTGTCTTATAGAAGAGGAACAACAGAATAAATTTGCACTGCTATCAATGTCTGGCAAGATCTAACAGATATTAAAAAAATAAAAATAAAAAATAAAATAAAAGTTGAGAGTTAGTATACTGTTGCTTTGAACAACAATGTAATCTCCATTATAGTAAGACTAGCAGCGGCCACCCGGCGTCAGGAGCGAGAGGGTTTTAAGTTAGTCCCGCAGATCCATCATTACTGAATCGTGAGTTGAATTCTCATGAGATGCCCATATAAATCCTATGTAAAAAAATAGACCTTGTTGATCCACCTACTCTGAAAAAGAAATGTTAATGTCTACTATCTAAAATATTAAATTTAAAAAATCCATGCTGTTATCATTTACATTTATTTTATTATCTTCACGAATATAAATCAAATCTCAAAAAGCCAAGCCCTGGTGATATTTAATGTGTATAATATTTAATTTATCGTTATTGTTTTATTTTCGTTTCCTCCGAACATACATATACACACAACTGCCCTTTATAAATCTACTAGAAGCGGCTACCCGGCATCTAGGTAGAGGGGTAATAAGAGGTCTCGCAGATCAATTTTATTGAATTATAAGTTGGATGCTCAAAGGATGCCCCATTAAATCCTTATGTAAAAAACGTAACCAGATATTACAAAAAATAAAAATAAGTTGAGAGTTAGTATACTGTTGCTTTGAACAACAACACACTAACTATGCACAACTAATATTTATTTTGAAAATACAAATGTGGTCCAGGGCATAAAAAAAATGGAGGGAGAAAGGTTGGTCTTTTATATCCTAAATTTTAACTTAACTATTTCCATTGTGACCCAATCATCTACAATTCCATTTACCTAAACTGATTCGCACTACAGTCACCAAAAACTTACCAGTCTCTCTCTATGACAAACCTACACCTAATCCATATTTACAACTAAGCAACAACTGAACTGGTACCCAAAGCAAACTGGTATTTATGGAACTCAGAATATCCCATTCATTCATTCGGCTGATTCCATTCCTTGAGTCCTGATTGGCTGCTTAGTTTGTGGTGCTGACAAATAACCTACATTATGTAGTAGGCATGCGATAATACAAAATCTGTATTGAGTTACGCTTGCTTGTTGCCTTGTCCAATTCAAGGTAATTGGAATATTGCTTCTACAGTGAGTATGATGTTTTATTCTACAATAAGTAAAAATATTCTCCATTTTTGTTGGATTTTTTTTCTCATTTTAAAGATAGTTGTCGATTTTTTGCTCTGCAATTTTTTGAATTGGAAGCTCAAATTTTTGCGGATTGGCTAAGTTAACAGTCTACAAAACTGGAAAAAATTTCATAAAATTGAAAGTGGTGGTCGAACATTTTTACTTTTCTGGATGATTTGACATGGAATTACACATTTAAAATGTTTATAATGTTTACTTAGAGCTATAAAAATTTTTGGAGAGCAAAAATCAAACTATCTTTTTGGTACAAATAATGTTCAATATATGTAAAATAATATAGAAAACATTTTTTGTCGTAGATGCAGTGCCACATTAGGATATTGATCTTGCTATGAAAAAATAAATCATCAATAACTTAAAATTGGTTGACTTTAAGACTTTTCTTAAGTATAGCATTTTCGGATTTCTTGAGCAAAAATGCTTTTATAAACAATTTTTAGGAGTAGGGAAGCTCTAGAACTTATTTTACAGACAAATATAGGCTTAAAAAGTAGTCATTTTTTTGCGACCTCCCCATTGGAGAGCTAAAAATCAAACATAGATCTGCAAAGTTTTGGAATTGGAAGCTCAAATTTTGGGGATTGTCTAACTATTATAATCCATACTTGGACAAAGTTTCAGAAAAATTGACCAAGGTTAAAGAGCCCAGTTTGCCCTACTATTTACTCATAGCTGGAGGAGGATAATTGGATTTCATACATTCCCAAAGTATTAGCACTATGTAAATGAAACAACTCATCCAGGAATTAAACTCGTCTCACCGTGTCCATTTTCAATGTCTTAACCATTTCACCATCTCCTCCACACGTATAGGCACCTGTAGATGACAAAGTCTCTAGCAATCCTTGAATTTTCAACCAAACCCGACCACTCCTTAATTTATCCCCTCTAGTCCCTCTTCACAATATCCCCTTACCCTAACCCTAACCACCACCCAAGCCTCTCAAAATCCCCACCCCATCCAGTTTTCATAAGAGCAAAATATCAGCATAAGGCAGAAAGAGCGAGAGAGAGAGCCTAGGCTGCACAAACTGTCTCTATCTTTGTTTTATTCCGCCCTCTGTGTTTGGTCCCTCTCCCTGCCTCGGCATCCCATTGAAGCACACTCCCCCGCACCGCCACTAGCCGGCCTTAAACAAATGGGATATATTGATTTCAGCCTGTAAGATTTTTGAATCATAAACATCTGTCTGTCTGTGTGTCTTCACCACTGCCAGTAGAGCAGTGACTGGCAATATCGTTGGCCACGTTGCAACGCACACAAATCTTTTTTTTTTTCCTTCGTCTTTCTCTTACACCCCTCCCCGTTGCAGACGCATAGCCATTGCTGAATATAGTACTGTAAAAAGGTCAGACGTTTTTTCTTCCACACCATCACCATGAAAGTCGGTAAAAGGACAGAAAACTTTCAAAAACCTATGGTCAGCTTTTGGGTGTATCAAAAGTGTATTCGGTTTTTACTCAGTTTTTTTGTCAGAACTTTAAATTTATTTTGTGTACACATCGAAGAAATAAGAAAGAAAGGAGAAGAAATTAGAGAAAGAAAGAAGAAAGGAGTAGGTAGATACAGAAAGAAAGAAAGAAGAAAGTAGAAATAAACTACAGAAAGAAAAAAGAAAGAAGAGTAGATAACTACAGAAAGAAAAAGAAAGAAGAAAGAAAGAAGAGTAGGTAGACTACATTAAAAGAAAGAAAAGAAATAGAGTAGATAACTACACAAGAAAAGAAAGAAAGAAATAAGAGTAGATACCTACACAAAGAAAAAAGAAAGAAAAAAGAAAGGAATAGATACTATAAGAAAGAAAAAAATAAGAGTAGATAACTACAGAAAGAACAGAGTAAATGATACAGAAAGAAAAAGAAAAGAAATAGATAAGTAGAAGAAAGAAAGAAAGAAGAAATGATAAGATAGAAGAAAGAAAAGAAAGAGAAATAGATAAGTAGAAGAAAGAAAAGAAGAAAGAAATAGATAAGTAGAAGAAGAAAAGAAAGAAAGAAAAGAAGTGAAGAAAAAAGAAGAAAGAAATAGATAAGTAGAAGAAAAAAGAAAGAAAGAAATAATAATAGAGAAAGAAAGAAAGAAAAGATAAGTAGAAGAAAGAAAAGAAAGAAGAAATAGATAACTAGAAAGAAAAAGAAAGAAAGAAGAAGAAGAGTAGATCTACAGAAAGAAAAAAAGAAGAAAAAGAAAAGAAATAGAGAAGAGAAAGAAGAAAAAAGAATAGAATAACTAGAAGAAAGAAAAAAGAAAAGAAAGAAATAAGATAGATAATACAGAAAGAGAAAAAGAAAAAAAAGAAAGAAAGAAACGAAAGAAATAGATAACTAGAAGAAAGAAAGAAATAAGAAAGAGAATATAAAGAAAGTGAAAAAAAGAAAGACAAGAGTAGATAACTACAGAATAACAAAAAGAAAGAAAAAAGGATAGATAATAAAAGAAAAGAAAAAAGAAATAAAGTAGAATACAGCAGGAATAAAGAAAGAATAGGAAAGAAATAACTATGACAAAAGAAAGAATAAGAGTAGAAACTAACAGACTAATATAATTATTACTATTGACCTGTGGAAATTCTATCATTTAATAAGAGTAAAAACAAACAAACACAAAAGATTAAATATTATGACATTCTCATGCTTTGAATTTTTTTTTATTATATATATATATATATATTATATATATATATATATATTATAATAGTCCAGAAGAAGAAATCTTCTTTAGACACAAGTTTTTTATTAAAAAACCTGTTGCAGTTTGAGAAGCTAATGTGTGCTCTTAATGTTAGAGCCCACAGAGCAATATATAAGTAAAGAAATAACAAAGACTTAGAGATTTAGCATTATAGTCTATTTCAGGGAGCTTAAACAAATTGTCTACCTCTCCCGATTCATCAGATCAGCATTCTGGATGTGTGTGTGCAAACTATACATATCTTGAAAGGGTGAGGAAAGAAAAAAGAAAAACACTGGGATGCATGGATATGATTTTACTGCGTCCTTTTAGATTTTTGTGCATCAGGGAGCAGGACGTGTACCTATCAGCATCTCTGGATGTGTGTGCTGCAAACTAGTACATATCGAAATATTGCTAACTTTGACTCATAGGAGTAAAAACGTATGTTTATTTTCAGATTTTTTTTGAGTTAATGGTATCTTTCGAAAGTTTTAATTCACAAACAGGAAATCACATCTCCACCTTCATCTGAATATCATGTTTTTCCTTTTTGTATTTTTCATGAATATAAACTAAAAAAAATCAAACCAAAACACACCAAAAATAACACTGTAACCTTTGGCTAGAAGAAAAAATATCTATATAACTTTACAGAACAAAACAAACTAATTAACAAATGATAAGAACTCATATACAAATGTAGGTATAAAAACAAATTCTTATCTAACCAGCTGAAAACTAACACCTCCAAAGATTAATTTGGTTTAGTTTGGTTTACGGCATATCAACCTCAGTGGGTCATTTAATGCCAATAAAGTCATTCTTAATGGATGTCAATTTATTATTTATTATTATTATTATTATTTTATTATAAACATTTTTCTATTTAACCCATAGATGGGACCTAACAGGTACTACCACTCTGGGTGAGAGTGGACCTGGGAAGCAATGGTAATGAAGGGGTGCTCCATATTCCCCAACCTCCAAAACTGGAACTCACATAGATAGAGTTTAGTCATCCCTAGGAATGAAAGACCCTCAGCCATGCCTTTTAGCACCCGTATGATAAAAAGGGTTGGGGCTTGCCATAAGGGCAAAGGGTTGGAGCAATCGTATAGATGCTAGGGTTGATGTGACCAGATTCGAGAGAGGGCCTCTCTGACTGCCTGTCCAAAGATTAACATATATTCTAGTAAAACATAATTAAAAAAGACTATAGATGAATAGTAGGTATTTTCAGATTTTTATTTTATTTTGTCCAATCACATCTACTAAAAAGAAGTTGTTATTTAAAAAAAAAACCCAGGAAAATCACATTTCCACTTTAATCTGAACATCTAATACTCCTTTTCCCCCTTTATATGTTTACTAGCAGGACTCGTGGAATTTCCACAAACAAAACAAAAATCAAAGGAATTAAGCCAGAAACAAAGATTTGAAATTTCAATATACAAATAAAACAAACGAACTTTTTTTTTTTTTTTTTCAATTCATATTAATTTTACATTGGGCATTTAAGCCACAAGACCATTTGGAATGTTTCATTTTTAAACTTGGGTGAAATAAAATCGGAAAAATAAGAAATCTGCGATTAAGCACACCAGATAAACTGATTACATTTTTGCATATTGCATCTTGGATGATTATGACGGTCTCATTTTTAATCAGGTCATTGCAGGATGGTAATGGGGATGGAAGATAATAGACCAGTATTAATATATTAGTTTGTGTGTGTGGTATATATATATATATATATATATATATATATATATATATACAACAAACATAATACAGAGATGCTAGATAGCTTTTTAATTTAGTGCATCCTGGGATGCACATATTTGCTTTGAATGATTCCCCAGGAAAATTTATCGGTCCAACTAAAAGTTTCTTATAGATTGTAGGGGTTTTTTTTATGATCTGGGGAAACAACTAAAGCTGCCTATCTCCTACCTTGTAACCTATCCTGTGTAAATCGTTTCAACAAACTATCGAAATGTATTTACAGTTAGCTTGAAATGACAAAGAAAAACACTGGAGTGCATGAATATGATTTTACTGCATCTTTTAGATTTTTGTGCATCAGGGACACAGGATGCGTACCTATCAGCATCTCTCTCTCTTTTCTCTCTCTCATATATATATATATATTATCATGAATTTATTATTATAGGATTATTTGTTCATCTCATTATACAAAACATATTGCTTCGTCATTCCCAGGACATGTAGACCCGCAGCCACCGCCTTCTAGCACCCATATAATAAAAAGGGATTGGGGCTTGCCATAAGGACAATAGGGTTTGGAAAATCATATAGGTGCTAGGGCTTGACGTGACCAGCCGATTGATCGGAGGGGGCAAGTTGTTGAGGAAATGTTGAACCTCATCCTTATTGCAAACTTGTGGACGTTTTTGACATCCATGGACAACTTGCCATACATCAATTAATTAGCAATGGATTTCAATCGGCTTAATGCCTTCTGCAATCAAAAACCAAATAACTGCCCAAACTTCATACTTGGCAGTCGTGTCAATCAAGAGCTCCATCAGGAACGACAGCCAAACCGAGTGTGGCAGTGAGGCAGTCACAGGCTTGACAAATAAAACAATGTTGCTAATAGGCGCATTAACAGTGTCCCCTGTGCTTTGGAGATCTTACTTTTGGGGTTACCCTTGTACCATTCGACAAGTTAGCTTTATTGAAATCAAACCAGCCACCTCAAAAGTTAACTCATTCATTCAATGTACCATCTGACAAGTTTTCCCCGTTGTATTCACTACCGAAATAGGAGAGCATCTTACATGCCATTAGATATAATCTTCTAAGCTAATGCCAAGAAGGAAGTAATTTGATCCGTCTTTTGCAATCTCTTGCCTCTACTTCCCCTCACCAACATCTGTCCGCAGACTTATGAAAGTCCCATATGGACCTCAAGAATCTAATCCCTTTTCACACCATTTCCAAAGAACATGATATGTACAAAAAGAGAACATACTCAAGTCTGCTCTGCGACGGACGCCTGGAGAATTTGGATTTAATGAACTTTTTGTAATCAGAGCCAATAGAGACACACCCAATATTGATAAGAATATGTCTATCATTATCAATGTCGTCGTATCCACTTGCCATTATGGTTGAGTGTCAGCTGAAACACACTTGCTAAATGCTGGAACGAGCTGAGTGACAAAGTAAGAGTCTGAAGATTGGTAAACAAGATATGAAAACCTTCCAAAATCGTCTCGGGTATTTAAAAACAAAAAAAAATTTATGAACCCCCCCTCCCCCCCCAAAAAAAAACCAACAAAAAAAACAAACAAACTTTTTTTTTAGATAAAGAGAAAATAAATTTCTACAGTGTTGAGCAAAAGAAATGAGCCATCCATCTAGAAAAGTAAATAAATAAAAAAGGAAAGCCTTTGAAATTAGTAGACCAATCCACATACCTAGGTAGCAATATCTCATCTACAGAAAGCGTCGTCAATATACGCATTGGAAAGGCATGGACTGCTATTGATAGGTACTGAAAATCTGATCTCTATGATAAAATAAGATGGGAATTCTTCCAAGCTGTAACAGTGTCAGTACTAATGTATGGTTACACCATTTGGACTTTAACGAAATGCTTGAAGAAAGAGCTAGATCGGAACTACATAAGGATTCTTCATGTTGTTTTCAACAAATCCTGGACGCAGCAACCCCCACAAAACAACTGTATGGCCACGTACCCCCCATCCCACAAAACATTGAAATAAGACAAATAAGACAAACAAAACATGCTAGAAAAATGAAGACAAACTCATAAGTGACTGTTTAGTTACATATAGATAAAATAATTGGTTATTTCCTATAACTCCAACCTAAAAAAGGGGAACCACTCTGAATGAATTCTATCTGTTAATTAATCTTCGCATTATTTTCCCATTAACCTAACCCTGTCTTCTTTTTTCCTAGTAGATCAATAAATAAATAAATGAATTTATAAAATTCATTCAGAGAGGTTCCCCTTTTTTAGGTTGGAGTTATAGGAAATAGTCAAATATTTTTTCACTAGAAAAGAGAAAACACGTTTCAAAAATTATTTTTTGGGGTTTTACAAGAGTAATTTTTTTCATCTGTTGACATTTTTATTTTTTAATTTGGTTTTCTGGTTTTGATCTTTCTAGAAACGTAAAAATTAGGGACTGGAAAAATCTTTTTTATTCAAATGACAAAAGTTTTAAAATGTTGATTGATAAAAATAAGCAATCTATCATAAAATTAATTACTTAATGAATAAAATGCTGAAAATTTCATTAAAATTGGACAATTCCCTGATTTTTAGTAATTATTAAAAAAAAAAGTCAGCAAGTGATAGCATCAGCGTATTTTAAGTTGAGAACTTACCAAAGATAAACATTTTGTTGTCCAGTATTTCTGCTCTTATTTACACTGTTTTTTTTATTGATAGTGACAGGCATAAAAACGGCCAAACTTCGATATCTACGATGTGATCTTTTTTATTGGCAAATTAATTTAGATATTTTAAAATACCCCCCCCCCCTCAGATGAAATACAAATAAATCATTAAAATTTTTTTCAATTAAATTTTTACAAAACAGAAACTCAAATTTCAAAAACAATTTTCATACCATCCACTGTCTCTTTCGATTATATTTTTATTGGGGAAAATAATTCCCTTATTTTTTTGTTTTCCCATATTTTACAATTCCAACCCAATAAAAGAGACTGAGCCCAGGGTATGAACATTTTGAAATTTGAGTTTGCGTTTTTTAAAAATTCAATTGAAAAAAAAAAAAAAAAAAAAAATTATATGAGTTCTTTGTATTCTATATTTTATTTGTATTTGAATTTTATCCGGGGGTGGGGCATTTTAAAATATCTAAATCAATTTGCCAGTAAAAAGCAAGGAACACTTCATGGTAAATATCTAGATTTGGATGTTTTTTATGCCTGTCACCATTAAGGAAAAAACATAGGATAAATAAGAGCAGAAATCTGGGACCATAAAATGCTTACAGAACCGATTTTTGCATTAAAAAAAGTTCATTTATATGTTTTACCTTATGTAAAATGAAAATGTGCAAATGTACCCATTTTTTTTTTTATATAGAAAATAGGTTTATTGAAGTCAGTTAGTCTACTGTTGGTTTTAATAACAGCAGCTAAGTACAACTCAAGCAGTGTCCAAGACAGTTGGTATAAATAGGAATCAAGAATGATCCATCCATGAATCTGGGTGATTCCATTCCTTGAGTTCTGATTGGCTGCTTGATTTGAATGACATTGTGGAGTCTTATATGTACTTTGTCCTTTTGCAGTGGACTTTATAGCATTCGGGTTTGTATTTCAGTTACAACCTTTTGTTGTCTTGTCTTCCCAGTTCGACGGTAATTGGAACTTTAATTATTCTTCAAGGTTAACTTCTAAATTTCATTATCCTGGGCACAAAAGCAAAAATTTTGGGGAATAATGCCTCTTTTCTATACTTTTGCACAATAACACATTATCCAGGCACAAATTTTGTTTTACATAGTGTTTATCCAGGGCATAAAACCAAAGTTTTAAGGGATTAATAGCAATTTTCTACACTTTCACATTCAGTTGCTAATATTAGTATATAGCTGAAAGGGCTGCGGAGTTGGAACACAAAACCTTTGACCCCAAATTCTATTTTTGGCACCTCTAACTTCTCTTTATGTAATTTAGTGATTATGGCCTACAAACAAATATAAAACCATGATTTTTTATTATATATGAAGAGTGTGCACTGTATAACTTTACAGACTAAACTAGGGCCATATAAAATGGATTAATAGCAATTTTCTACACTTTCACATTCAGTTGCTAATATTAGTATATAGCTATGACGGTGAACGAGAAAGGAAAAAGAACAAGACATTGTCTTGCCTGCCGGGATCGAACCCGCATCCTCCCGCATGCAAAAACAAATGTGATTTAGGAACTGGACGGATGCGAGGTTCGACTGATGTGCCCGGATGTTTGAGCAATATGCCGATAAATAACCAAAGCGAGCAGTCAGAAAATATTATTTTGACGACGGTGACGGATTTTCAGCTGCTGGTCGAAGACTGTGTTGACCAAAAGAAAGTTTGGCCTGCGAGAAGACAGTGAACTCGCTTCTTTTTGGTCCCCCCTCAGCAGGAACTTGTTGAAGCAAATATCTATTTTCTCCCTCTATAAGCTGAAAGGGCTGCAGAGTTGGAACACAAAACTTTTGACCCCAACTTCTATTTTTGGCACCTCTAACTTCTCTTTATGTAATTTAGTGATTACGGCCTACAAATAGATATAAAATCATGATTTTTTTATAATCTATGAGGAGTGTGCACTGTGTAACTTTACAGACTAAACTAGGGCCATATAAAAGGTAAATTCAACTGAAATCAGAGTCAGTATAGTTATATAAAAAGGGCCGGGTTAGCTCAGTCGGTAGAGCGTAGAAACCACAAGGTACCTAGTTCGATACCGGCCCTCACCAACTCAGCATATGAGTAGCACAGAGATCTGTGCGGTAAAGTAAGGAGCTGATGGTAGGTGTGGCGCTCCACCTCAGACGCAAAAACAATCTCCTTGGTCTAAAACTAGTGAAAAGGGGACAGACTCCCTCGCTGATTGGCTGATACCAACTGTAGGCCACCCCAATGACTTTACTTTTACTTACTTTATAGTTATACTGAATCCAACTCTAGTGATCCCTTAATTGCTTACGACCAGCAAACAGCACTGATATATATATTATATAAATTCATAGCTCAGTTGGTAGAGCATCTGTCTTGAAGTCACAAGGTCACAGGTTCAATACTGGCCATCACCAACTTAGCGCATAGTAGCACAACTTGGAGCTGGGGGTAGGAGTAGTGCTCCACCTCAGATGCGAAAAACAATCTCCCTGGTCTAGCGCTATTGAAAAGAGGATAGACTCCCTCGCTGTTACATAGTCTTAATCACAGGACAAAGGCAAAGTTTGAAAGGAATAATGGCCAATTTTCTTGACTTTTTACAACATAACCAATAAAGAAATAACACGTACTCTCCAGGAATAAAATTTGAGTTACACGGTGTAATTCATCTAAGAAAATCGGACAAAACTCATCCCAAAATAGTTTTACGCCCCACCCCCTGCCGACAGCCAACCCGTCCCCCACATTTCAAACCTTCCTTCAGCAGGACTTTAATTTCTTTTTAAGCAAACAAGCAGATCTCTGAAGCAGCCGACTGCTGAAATGTTGGTAGTTCTAATTCTTGTTTAGCTACTCAATTTAAACTATACGCTCTCAAGACAATGTTAGTCGGAATCAGCAGAGATGAGATTCTCGGCTAAGAGTAAAAATAAGAATCTTTGGGGATTAGATCTGTTCGTTGCCATCAATTATTTTGGGTAATTTATGATATCAGTAAAATGGATGAATGCAATTAACTTTGTCTTATAGAAGAGAACAACAGAATAAATTTGCACTGCTATCAATGTCTGGCAAAGATCTAACCAGATATTACAAAAAAATAAAAATAAAAATAAAAATAAAAGTTGAGAGTTAGTATACTGTTGCTTTGAACAACATGTAATCTCCATTATAGTAAGACTAGCAGCGGCCACCCGGCGTCACCAGGGTAGAGAGGGGATTTTTTTAAAGTTAGTCCCGCAGATCCATCATTACTGAATCGTGAGTTGAATTCTCATGAGATGCCCCATATAAATCCCTATGTAAAAAAAATAGACCTTGCATTGATCCACCTACTCTGAAAAAGAAATGTTAATGTCTACTATCTAAAATATTAAATTTAAAAAAATCCATGCTGTTATCATTTACATTTTATTTTTTAATTATCTTCACGAATATAAATCAAATCTCAAAAGCCAAGCCCTGGTGATATTTAATGTGTATAGATATTTAATTTATCGTTAATTGTTTTATTTTCAAAGTTTCCTCCGAACATACATATACACACAACTGCCCTTTATAAATCTACTAGAAGCGGCTACCCGGCATCGCCTAGGTAGAGGGGGTAATAAGAGGGTCTCGCAGATCAATTATTATTGAATTATAAGTTGGATGCTCAAAGGATGCCCCATTAAAATCCTTATGTAAAAAACGTAACCAGATATTACAAAAAAATAAAAATAAAAGTTGAGAGTTAGTATACTGTTGCTTTGAACAACAACAACAACTAACTAAGCACAACTAAATATTTATTTTGAAAAAAATACAAAAATGTGGTACAAGGCATAAAAAAAAAAATGGAGGGAGAAAGGTTGGTCTTTTATATCCTAAATTTTAACTTAACTATTTCCATTTGTGACCCAATTCATACTACAAATTCCATTTACCATAAAACTGATTCGCACTACAGTCACCAAAACTTACCAGTCTCTCTCTATGACAAACCTACACCTAATCCAATATTTACAACTAAGCACAACTGAACTGGTACCCAAAGCAACTGGTATTTATGGAACTCAAGAATACTCCATTCATTCATTCGGCTGATTCCATTCCTTGAGTCCTGATTGGCTGCTTAGTTTGTGGTGCTTGACAAATAACCTACCATTATGTAGTAGGCATGCGATAATACAAAATCTGTATTGAGTTACAGCTTGCTTGTTGCCTTGCCAATTCAAAGGTAATTGGAATATTGCTTCTACAGTGAGTATGATGTTTATTCTACAATAAGTAAAAAATATTCCCATTTTGTTGGATTTTTTTTCTCATTTTAAAGATAGTTCGATTTTTTGCTCTGCCAATTTTTTGAATTGGAAGCTCAAATTTTGCGGATTGGCTAAAGTTAACAGTCTACACCTGGAAAAAATTTCATAAAATTGAAGTGGGTGGGTGACAATTTTACTTTTTCCTGGATGATTTGACATGGAATTACACAATTTAAATGTTTGATATGTTTACTTAAGAGCTATTAAAAATATTTTGGCAGAGCAAAAATCAAACTATCTTTTTGGTACAAATAATGTTCAATATATGTAAAATAATAATAGAAAACATTTTTTGTCGTAGATGCAGTGCCACATTAGGATATTGATCTTGCTATGAAAAAATAAATCATCAATAACTTAAAATTGGTTGACTTTAAGACTTTTCTTAAGTATAGCATTTTCGGATTTCTTGAGCAAAAATGCTTTTATAAACCAATTTTTAGGAGTAGGGAAGCTCTAGAACTTATTTTACAGACAAATATAGGCTTAAAAAAGTAGTCATTTTTTTGCGACCCCTCCCCATTGGAGAGCTAAAAATCAACATAGATCTGCAAAGTTTTGGAATTGGAAGCTCAAATTTTGGGGATTGTCTAACTTTATTATAATCCATACTTGGACAAAGTTTCAGAAAAATTGACCAAGGTTAAAGAGCCCAGTTTGCCCTACTATTTACTCATAGCTGGAGGGAGGATAATTGGATTCATACCATTCCCAAAGCTATTAGCACTATGTTAAATGAAAACAACTCATCCAGGAATTGAACTCGTCTCACCGTGTCCATTTTCAATGTCCTTAACCATTTCACCATGCTCCTCCACACGTATAGGCACCTGTAGATGACAAAGTCTCTAGCAATCCTTGAATTTTCAACCAAACCCGACCACTCCTTAATTTCATCCCCTCTAGCTCCCTCTTCCACAAATATCCCCTTACCCTAACCCTACCACCACCCAAGCCTCTCAAAATCCCCAACCCCCATCCAGTTTCATAAGAGCAAAATATCAAGCATTAGGCAGAAAGAGCGAGAGAGAGAGCCTAGGCTGCACACAACTGTCCTATCTTTGGTTGTTATTCCGCCCTCCTAGTTTTGTCCCTCTCCCCTGCCTCGGCATCCCAATGAAGCACACTCCCCCGCACCGCCACTAGCCGGCCTTAAACAAATGGGATATATTGATTTTCAGCCTGTAAGATTTTTGAATCATAACATCTGTCTGTCTGTGTGTCTTCACCACTGCCAGTAGACGCAGTGACTGGCAATATCGTTGGCCACGTTGCAACGCACACAAATCTTTTTTTTTTCCTTCGTCTTTCTCTTACACCCCTCCCCCGTTGCAGACGCATAGCCATTGCTGAATATGTACTGTAAAAAGGTCAGACGTTTTTTCTTCCACACCATCACCATGAAAGTCGGTAAAGGACAGAAACTTTCAAAAACCTATGGTCAGCTTTTGGGTGTATCAAAAGTGTATTCGGTTTTTACTCAGGTTTTTTTGTCAGAACTTTAAATTTATTTTGTGTACACATCGAAAGAAATAAAGAAAGAAAGGAAGGAAGAGAACATTAGAGGAAAGAAAGGAAGAATAGGAGTAGGTAGACTACAGAAAGAAAAAGAAAGAAGAGTAGATAACTACAGAAAGAAAAAGAAAGAAGAGTAGATAACTACAGAAAGAAAAAGAAAGAATGAAAGAAAGAAGAGTAGGTAGACTACATTAAGAAAAAGAAAGAAAGAAATAAGAGTAGATACCTACACAAAGAAAAAGAAAGAAAGAAATAAGAGTAGATACCTACACAAAGAAAAAGAAAAGAAAAAAGAAAGGAATAGATAACTATAAGAAAGAAAAGAAATAAATAAGAGTAGATAACTACAGAAAGAAACAGAGTAAATGACTACAGAAAAGAAAAAGAAAAGAAATAGATAAGTAGAAGAAAGAAAAGAAAGAAAGAATAGATAAGTAAAGAAAGAAAAGAAAGAAGAAATAGATAAGTAGAAGAAAGAAAAGAAAGAAGAAATAGATAAGTAGAAGAAAGAAAAGAAAGAAAGAAATAGATAAGTAGAAAAAAGAAAAGAAAGAAAAAAGAAAGAAATAGAAAAAGATAAGTAGAAGAAAGAAAAGAAAGAAATAGATAAGTAGAAAGAAAAAGAAAAAAGAAGAAAAAGAAAGAAAAAAAGAAAGAAAGAAAGAAAGTAGATAACTACAGAAAGAAAAAAAAGAAAAAAGAAATAGATAACTAGAAGAAAGAAAGAAAAGAAAAAAAAAATAGATAACTAGAAGAAAGAAAAAGAAATAAGAGTAGATAACTACAGAAAGGAGGAAAAAGAAAAGAAAAAAAGAAAAAGAAAGAAAGAAATAGATAACTAGAAGAAAGAAAGAAATAAGAAAAGATAACTACAGAAAGGAAAAAGAAAGAAAGACAAGAGTAGATAACTACAGAATAACAAAAAAAGAAAGAAAAAAAAGGGATAGATAACTAAAAGAAAAAAGAAAAAAAAGAAATACAAGTAGAACACAGGAATAAAGAAAGAATAGGAAGAAATAACTAGTGACTAAAAGAAAGAATAAGAGTAGAAAACTACAGACTAATATATTATTACTATTTGAACCTGTGGAAATTCTATCATTTAATAAAGAGTAAAAAAACAAACAAACACCAAAGATTAAATATTATGACATTCTCATGCTTTGAATTTTATTATAAATTGCTATATTATATATATATATATATATATATATATATATATATATATATATATATATATATAATCCAAAAGTCCAGAGAAAAAATCTTCTTTACGACACAAGTTTTATTTAAAAAACCTGTTGCAGTTTGAGAGCTGAATGTGTGCTCTTAATGTTAGAGCCACAGAGCAAATATATAAGTAAAGAAATAACAAAAGACTTAGAGATTTAGCATTATAGTCTATTTCAGGGAGCTTAAACAAATTGTCTAACTCTCCCGATTCATCAGATCAGCATCTCTGGATGTGTGTGCTGCAAACTAGTACATATCTTGAAAGGGTGAGAGAAGAAAAAAGAAAAACACTGGGATGCATGGATATGATTTTACTGCGTCCTTTTAGATTTTTGTGCATCAGTGACGCAGGACGTGTACCTATCAGCATCTCTGGATGTGTGTGCTGCAAACTAGTACATATCGAAATATTGCTAAACTTTTGACTCATAGGAGTAAAAACGTATGTTTATTTTCAGATTTTTTTTGAGTTAATGGTATCTTTCGAAAGTTATTAATTCACAAAACAGGAAAATCACATCTCCACCTTCATTTGAATATCCATGTTTTTCCTTTTTGTATTTTTCATGAATATAAAACTAAAAAAATCAAACCAAAACACACCAAAAATAACACTGTAACCTTTGGCTAGAAGAAAAAATATCTATAATAACCTTACCAGAACAAAACAAACTAATTAACAAATGATAAGAACTCATATACAAATGTAGGTATAAAAACAAATTCTTATCTAACCAGCTGAAAACTAACACCTCCAAAGATTAATTTGGTTTAGTTTGGTTTACGGCATATCAACCTCAGTGGGTCATTTAATGCCAATAAAGTCATTCTTAATGGATGCTCAATTTATTATTATTATTATTATTATTATTATTATTATTATAAACACATTTTTCTATTTAACCCATAGATGGGACCTTAACAGGTACTACCACTCTGGGTGAGAGTGGACCTGGGAGCAATGGTGATGAAGGGGTGCTCCATATTCCCCAAACCTCCAAAACTGGAACCTCACCATGAGATAGAGTTTAACGTCATGCCCAGGACATGAAGACCCTCAGCCACCGCCTTTTAGCACCCGTATGATAAAAAGGGTTGGGGCTTGCCATAAGGGCAATAGGGTTGGAGCAATCGTATAGATGCTAGGGCTTGACTTGACCAGATCGGAGAGGGCCTCTCTGACTGCCTGTCCAAAGATTAACATATATTCTAGTAAAACATAACTTAAAAAAGACTATAGATGAATAGTAGGGTATTTTCAGATTTTTATTTTATTTTGTCCAAATCACATCTATCTAAAGAAAGTTGTTAATTTAAAAAAAAAAACCCAGGAAAATCACATTTCCACTTTAATCTGAACATCTAAGTACTCCTTTTCCCCCTTTATATGTTTACTAGCAGGACTCGTGGAATTTCCACAAAACAAAACAAAAATCAACAGGATTAAGCCAGAAACAAAGATTTGAAATTTCAATATTACAAATAAAACAAACGTAACTTTTTTTTTATCAATTCATATTAATTTTACATTGGGCATTTAAGCCCCACAAGACCATTTGGAATGTTTCATTTTTAAACTTGGGTGAAATAAAATCGGAAAAATAAGAAATCTGCGATTAAGCAACACCAGATAAACTGGATTTACATTTTTGCATATTGCATCTTGGATGATTATGACGGTCTCATTTTTAATCAGGTCATTGCAGGATGGTAATGGGGATGGAAGATAATAGACCAGTATTAATATATTAGTTTGTGTTCCAGTCTGTGTGTTTTTATATATATATATATATATATATATATATATATACATACATACATACATACAGAGATGCTAATAGCTTTTTAATTTAGTGCATCCTGGGATGCACATATTTGCTTTGAATGATTCCCCAGGAAAATTTATCGGTTCCAACTAAAGTTTCTTAATAGATTGTAGGGGTTTTTATTTATGATCTGGGGAAACAACTAAAGCTGCCTATCTCCTACCTTGTAACCTATCCTGTGTAAATCGTTTCAAACAAACTATCGAAATGTATTTACAGTTAGCTTGAAATGACAAAGAAAAACACTGGAGTGCATGAATATGATTTTACTGCATCCTTTTAGATTTTTGTGCATCAGGGACACAGGATGCGTACCTATCAGCATCTCTCTCTCTTTCTCTCTCTCATATATATATATATATATATATATTACATGAATTTATTATTATAGGATTATTTGTTCATCTCATTATACAAAACATTTGCTTTTCCCACCAAGCAAACCAGTAAACAAAAGATTGAATTCATGTTATCTGACTTTTTATCTTTTATTTTAGTTTATTTACTAAGCTTGGCTCAGTTTGGCCCAATGCCAAACATAGTGGAAATCTAGATTAACAAGTTTGTATTGTGCTTAGCAGTCTCCAAGAGGATTGGTTGATTCTACAACATGTCAACCATTGTTCACTTATTTAATGCTAAAGTCAGTTTTTTGTTTGTTTTTTTGGCAAGCAATCATATAGTCTCAACTAACTAACAATAATCATTTGTAAACAATTATAGCTTCAAATAACAATTCTTAATCTTTTTGTAATGGAGATTCTGTGTTTGTCTGTAATTGAAACAACATAAGTTTATCAATAAATATTTAATTTGTAGTCAAGATCATTAATGAATACATAGAATAAATCTTAATGTCTATGAAAATCTGAGTTAGATTTGCCTCAAAACAGCCCATGTCATTAATTCATTTAAAATCCTGCAATGTGTCTTATATATAACTAAGAAATAAGTAAGTAAAGTAAAGTCGTCGGGGCGGCCTAATGTTGGTATCAGCCATGCAGCGAGGGAGTCTATCCCCTTTTCACTAGCACTAGACCAAGGAAATTATTTTAGCGTCTGAGGTGGAGCGCCACACCTACCATCAGCTCCTTACTTTACCACACAGATCCCTGTGCTACTCATATGCTGAGTTGGCGAGGGCGGGTATCGACCTAGGAACCTTGTGGTTTCTAGCCGAACGCTCTACCGAGAAATAAAGGTTTACATAATATAGGGTGTGGTTAATTTGCATACTGGTTTTAACAAAACCGGGTTTAATAAATGATTACTTCATGTTATTGATCTATAATATTATTGTTTTATTATCCAACATTAAATGATTTTATATAGAAACCAATTAAAATAATTATAATCTTCTTATATACGTTCTTATTTCATTGTTATATTTTGAATTTAATATATTTCATTACATTAACTTAAACACTTATGCGGAGGGCGCACATTCTTACTGGTACAAATAATTCTAGTTTAAGATCATAACTCAGCTTGTGATTCTAATTTATCATTTTGGTTTTTATCAGATTTTATTGTTCTGTGACTTTTTTTATCCACCGAGTAATTGTTTGGTTGTTTATCTAAAAGATCAAAAACAAAATACGTCAGAAGAAACAAAAATATTCAACGTTTTGTTGGCAGGTTTATGATCTGTATATATCAACAGTGATAAACCTCAAAACAAAAAAAAAAACAAGGTAAAAAAAAAAAAAATAAATAAATGAATAAAAAAGCAACAATTCCAAATTTTTTCCTTTTGTTGAAAGGGGAACATTTGTTTCTTAAATAATATCACAAAAATCTGTGGTAATTCCCAAGCAGAGAGAAAAAAAAAATGTCTATCAATACAAATTGATAAGCCAAAGAAAATAAAAATAAATCTAGTCTCAAGGCTACTATTTCTTTTTTCTCCTCTCTTTTGGCAGAACTCCCCATGGAGTTATTTCCCTTTACTATGGCTGGTTTATAAAAATGGCTGCAAAAAGAAAGAGTTGCAGACGAGAAAACCTTGAGGGAGAAAAATAGCCAGAGGGAATTCCCAATGAAGAGAAAAATAGATTGGCACATATGCCATGACCATTACAAAAATAAAATCACAACAAGTTTCTATGTGAAGAGTGCGTACACATGCACAATATCATTTGTAAATCAGCAAACAATGATTCACTGCAGACATAGGAATCAACTAACCCAAGGCAAAAATATATATATATATATATATATATATATATATATATATATATATATATATATATATATATATATATATATATATTTTCTTTTTGGGGGGAGGGGAGAATATGTGCTTAATTGAAGTCGTACCTAATTTTGAAAGTTAATTAATTAATAATTAATTAATTAGGCGGGCATACCTATTTAAATGTAAGGCTAAACAAATCGAGAAAAATCAATCTCTGTATGTACATTTCGGCCAGAGATTGATTTTTCTCGATTTGTTTAGCCTTACATTTAAATAGGTATGCCCGCCTAATTAATTAATTAATTAACTTTCAAAATTAGGTACGACTTCAATTAAGCACATATTCCTCAAAAACTGTCGGCTAAAAAAAGCCATATCATAAACACATTGCTAATGTGTATTTACTTCATATATATATATATATATATATATATATATATATATATATATATATATATATATATAAAAACACTATTCTTTCATGGCATATCAACTCTTAAAGAAAAACTTTTTTTAATCTATGGTTTAAACTATGAGGACAATTAAAAAATAAATTACAAAAAGAAAGTGTAAATATTACCATACAATGAGCATACTTCCCTAACCTCTAAGCAAATAATGACCCTATATAAAGTGGGTTATTTCCTATAACTAACCTAAAAAAAGGGGGGAACCACTCTGAATGGATTTTATCTGTTAATTAATCTACCCATTATTTTCCCATTAAACTAACCCTAAACCCTAACCCTGTCTTCTTTTTTCCTGGTAGATCAATAAATAAATAAATAATTTATCCGTCAATCAGAGTGGTTCCCCTATGTTTATGTCGGAGTTATAGGAAATAACCATAAATTGTTTTAAAAAAAATTGAGTTTAAAAAAAAATCTGAATACTCATCAAGAACGAACAAAACAAAAAGCAACAATAAATATAGCCATTGTTATTCTTTAAGAAACCAACAAAATATTGATGCAAATTTTAAAACATCAGAGTAAGTCAGTTTATTTCATAACTGAAGACAACAAAGTGTAATCTGGTATTACCACAATTATTATCTTTGTTTTCACAGGTTTGTTATTCATTATAACATAATAACATTATATATATATATATAAATATATTATATATATAACATAATAACATTATATATATATAAATATATTATATATATAACATAATAACATTATATATATAAATATATTATATATATAACATAATAACATTATATATATAAATATATTAGTCCATTATAACATAATAAAGGAGCCAGATTAGCTCAGTCGGTAGAGCCTTCGGATAGAAACCACAAGGTTTCTAGTTCAATATCGCCCCCCCGCCAACTCAGCGTATGAGTAGCACAAGAATCTGTGCGGTAAAGTAAGGAGCTGATGGTAGGTGTGGCGTTCCACCTCAGATGCTAAAATAATCTCCTTGGTCTAGCGCTAGTGAAAAGGGGATAGACTCCCTTGGGCCGCCCCGATGACTTTACTTATAACATAAAAACATTATATATATTAATATATTATATAGAGTCCATTATAACATAACATTATTATTTTATACTTAATCTGGTACTCCACCTCAGATGCTAAAATAATCTCCTTGGTCTAGCGCTAGTGAAAAGGGGATAGACTCCCTTGGGCCACCCCAATGACTTTACTTATAACATAATAACATTATGTATATTAATATATTATATATAGTCCATTATAACATAACATTATTATTTTATACTTAATCTGGTACTCCACCTCAATGCTAAAATAATCTCCTTGGTCTAGCGCTAGTGAAAAGGGGATAGACTCCCTTGGGCCACCCCGATGACTTTACTTATAACATAATAACATTATGTATATTAATATATTATATATAGTCCATTATAACATAACATTATTATTTTATACTTAATCTGGTACTCCACCTCAGATGCTAAAATAATCTCCTTGGTCTAGCGCTAGTGAAAAGGGGATAGACTCCCTTGGGCCACCCCGATGACTTTACTTATAACATAATAACATTATGTATATTAATATATTATATATAGTCCATTATAACATAACATTATTATTTTATACTTAATCTGGTACTCCACCTCAGATGCTAAAATAATCTCCTTGGTCTAGCGCTAGTGAAAAGGGGATAGACTCCCTTGGGCCGCCCCGATGACTTTACTTATAACATAATAACATTATATATATTAATATATTATATATAGTCCATTATAATATGACATTATTATTTTATACTTAATCTGGTACTCCACCTCAGATGCTAAAATAATCTCCTTGGTCTAGCGCTAGTGAAAAGGGGATAGACTCCCTTGGGCCGCCCCGATGACTTTACTTATAACATAATAACATTATATATATTAATATATTATATATAGTCCATTATAATATGACATTATTATTTTATACTTAATCTGGTACTCCACCTCAGATGCTAAAATAATCTCCTTGGTCTAGCGCTAGTGAAAAGGGGATAGACTCCTTGGGCCGCCCCGATTTACTTATAACATAATAACATTATATATATTAATATATTATATATAGTCCATTATAATATGACATTATTATTTTATACTTAATCTGGTACTCCACCTCAGATGCTAAAATAATCTCCTTGGTCTAGCGCTAGTGAAAAGGGGATAGACTCCCTTGGGCCGCCCCGATGACTTTACTTATAACATAATAACATTATATATATTAATATATTATATATAGTCCATTATAATATGACATTATTATTTTATACTTAATCTGGTATTACTACATTTAGTATGTTTGTTTTCACAGGTTTGTTATTGCCATTATTTGTAGGTTGGTTGATTTTACGGAATGTCCTATATAGTATGAATGAAAGAATAAGCACAAAGGTTGGAAGAAAAAGAATGTTGTTTATATACAGGGTGTTTCAGAAAAAGTTGATATGTTCCGTAATCTAATAACTTGACCTATTCTCATTCAAACTTTCTCAAATTTTAACAGCATGTGTAAAAACAACTCAAAATTCAATGGTAAAGGTTTCTTTGTTTTCCAGCAATAAAAAAAGAATAGGTATTATTAGATTACGAAAGGATATCAACTTTCTGGAACACTGTATTTTATACAAATCGTGACCAGCTAATGAAATGGTATATCAACCTGTCTAAGTTAAGGAATTAAAATGTATTTAGTGTTAGTATAAGGCCTGATTTATATCAGTCAGTAGAGCAGCCACAAAGTTCCAGGTTCGATACCGGCCCTTGTCAACTCAGTGCATGAATAGCACAGATTCTATGCGGTAAAGTGGGAAGCTGGTGGTAAATATGGCGCTCCACCTCAGACTCAAAAACAATCTCTTAATGAATATGATCAAGCATTTTGGGGATAGATCTTAAAAGAAATCCGTTAACAAGAAGAAATAAATGTCATTTTATTTTTACTTCCTATTTTAACTAAATAGTTAAATTAGGAAAATTTAGCAATGAATGACGACAGAGTAAGTTTCAGTGGTTCTATTTTTTTAATACCCGCCACAGTTTCAAGTCTTTTTATCTGCTTTCTTATTTAGTTTCATTAGTCTTTCCATAATAATAATATCATATGTCAGCTGTTCCTTATAAACATTCATCTTAATTCCACAGAATATTTATGATCTTTCCACAGATTATCTAACATTGCCTTAAAGGAGTTTAGAGATGGGACATTCACTATTGATAATGGTAGTTATTAATAGTTTGTTTATATTATATTTACATTCTTTTTGTAAAGTAAGTAAAGTTGTCGGGGCGGCCTAATGTCGGTATCAGCCAATCAGCGAGGGAGTCTATTCCCTTTTCACTAGCGCTAGACCAAAGAGATTGTTTTGGCGTCTGAGGTGGAGCGCCACACCTACCATCAGCTCCTTACTTTACCGCACAGATCCCTGTGCTACTCATATGCTGAGTTAGCGAGGGCCGGTATCGAACTAAAAACCTTGCGGTTTCTAGCCGAACACTCTACCGGCAGAGCTAACCCAGCCCCTCAAAAATTGTGTGTACAGTTATATAATATCAAATATTCTTGTCTTATACAAATAATTTACACAATGTTGTATGGTTTCAATTATTCCTAATACTAATAATTCATACACAATTTTATGGCTTTAAGAGGTAAAATAATTATATAATACAACCCAAAATTTTAGAAAATATTTTAATTTTTAAAGATTTCTTTTAGAGGTAAAATAATTAAATGTCATAATACATTATTAAAACAAAAAATAATGGATTGGTTTGGTTTGGTTTGTTTTACGGCATATCAACCTCGGTGGGTCATTTAATGCTGACAAAGTTGTGAAATAAATTCATTCTTAATGCATAATACAATTTTGTTTATAAACTCATGTTTTTCTATGCAACCCATAGATCAGACCCTAACAGGTACTACCACTCCAGAGTGGACCTGGGAGCAATGGTGATGAAGGGATGCTCCACATTTCCCAAACCTCCAAAACTGGAACCTTACCATCAGATAGAGTTCAACTTGATTCCCAGGACATGTAGACCCTCAGCCTCCACCTTCTAGCACCCATATTATTAAAAGGGTTGGGGTTTGCCATAAGGACAATAGGGTTGGGAAAATCATATAGGTGCTAGGGCTTGATGTGACCAGCCGAAGTCACTATATATTAAATGCCAAGTGGTGGCAATATGTTTCAAACAGGACCATTCTGAAGAGACTTCCCTAGCATGCACAACATACTTGTCCAATGCAACCTGAGATGGGCTGGCCACTTAAACAGACTTGGGGATTACAGACTACCAAAGCAGATTCTGTACTCTCAACTGAAAGGATCATGTGGAATTGGTAGACCAAAGCTCAGTTACAAAGACAACATCAAGAGAAACCTGAAAGACTTTAATATCCCCATAGGCAGTTGGCAAGATGCAACCAGAGATAGAATAAATTGGAGGAAAAAGATTCGTGTGGTGTCATCATTGGATACGATGGACAGCAAGTAATAGTGATAATAATTTTAATACTTGACAATCCCTAAACCTGTTTGGTTCTCATCTTAAAAGCTAAACACAGACTCGATGACTTATAGGGACACACACACACATTATATATATATATATATATATGGGAGTAAATATGAAAAAACAAGTGTTCCGAAAATACATCCATCATTTTCTTCACCCCAAGATACATCCTTATGAAGGTTCAATGAAACCGAAATGTTTAAACATCGATAATTAAATTCATCCCATTTTCGGAACATTTGTTTTTTCATATTTCTTATATATATATATATATATAATATGAGAGAGAGAGAGAGAGAGAGAGAGAGAGAGAGAGAGAGAGAGAGAGAGAGAGAGAGAGAGAGAGAGAGAGAGAGGGAATCAAAGGACATGGTGTTAAGTCTACCTGTAGTGAGTTTGATTCTTACTGGTAGCCCAATACTTCTGGTTCCTGTGCCACATCTAAGCTAGGCAAATAACTATCTATAATATAAAGCACTTCATGTGGTATAATGGTTAGCAAGATAAATTAGCAGACCATTGTTAGTGAGTTTAATTCTCACTGGTTGACTCATATTTACTGGCCTTGTGCCACAACTAAGCTAAGCTTAGTAAAAAAAAAAACCCCAAAAACAAACCCTTATCTACATTTCCAAAAAGAATTTTAAATTCGTCACTATTTTTATACTCTTCAATCTCTACTCGCATTTCACTGGTTGACTCATATTTACTGGCCTTGCACCACAACTATGCTAAGCTTAGTAAATAACCCCCTTATCTACATTTCCAAAAAGAATTTTAAATTTGTCTCTATTTTTACACTCTTCAATGTCTACCCGAATTTAAATATTTTGCTCAATGTCGCAATACCCAGACTGTCCGACCGAGACTTTCTTTAGTTTCCATTTCTTTATCCACTTTGCAAAGTTCACCCGTTTGTTTTGACCTCTAAACAAAATTTCCGAGAATAGATGGCAGAGAAATTAGCTAAATAACATTCCATTTTTTACAAACATGATACCAGTTATATATAGAATCATACAATTATCGTATATCCATTATAGACAAGAATAATGAATTTATAATGGAAATACATTAATTCATTTCAGATCGGTAAATGGTTATCTTAAAATAGACAATTTAGCGAAGTCTTAATTTAAAAGATGATTCTTTTGTTGATTTCAATATACAGGGCATTTCAGAAAAATTCGTACACTTTTGCTAGACCAGAGAGATTGTTTTTGCCGGCAGAGCACCACACCTACCACCACCTCCAAGATGCTTTACCACACAGAACAGATTACCCCGCCCTGTCGACTTGGGCGTTAGAATGCACCGACTGCACCTCTGCAGAGGGGTAAGACTCCCTCAATGGGGCCACCTGTTGGCCGTGGGTGGCGACCCGTGATGCTTAAGGATAGAGCCTAGGTGGATGAGCAGTTCATGACATGCAATACTCCACTTTGGCCCTATCTTGGGATAGACTTAATAATAATAATAAGCTGAAATAAAGAAACGAAAATATAAATAATATTAATTACAAAAGAAAAAAATTTAATCTAAATTTGAACGGATGCTTCTTGCACCCCAAGTAGGAACCGGTGTTTTCAACCTGACATAAAATCAACCAATAATCCGAGTGGTTGGTAAGATCGAAACCTTCACATCCACACCAATATCCATTTATCTTTTTAAAATTCCTGGGTCTTTTATATCAAATACAAAGAAGCCTATTCTGTCGTTGCACTCCCCTCCCACACTGGTGTTTCTCACCCAGCTCTTTCCTCATTGTCCAATCAATTGAATTGGCAGTTTTTCTCAATGTCATCTCTTAAATCCCCCCTCACCCCCAAAAAAATGTGGAGAGGAGGGGCTTTATGTGAATAAAAATTTATCGGAAGATTATGCCCCCAAATAAGTGAAGAATATTCATCATGTCAGTTGTATTGATTATCATCAGTAGCCAAGGGATAAAAGATGCCAACCCATAAAAGAGAAGGAAAAGGAAAATTCAATAGTTCTTCAAATAGAAGTGGAATGAATCATTCTGCAGGTAAATATTGCAGAAAATTCTGGAGGACAAAAATGGAATGGTACCATTTTGAATAAGTGTGCGTGGGAGAGTAAGGTAGATTGAGCATGGAGAGTAAGGCTAAGTTTGTGCATTGGAGAGCAAGGAAGAGGGAACAACAAAAAGGGAGTGGGTGGAGCAATAAGCAACAAAAAGGGAGTGGGGCAATGAGAGCAACAAAAAGGGGTGGGGGTAATGAGAGCAACAAAAAGGGGTGGGGAGGTAATGGAGCAACCAACAAAAAGGGGGGGCAACAAAAAAGGGGGGGGCAATGAGAGCAACAAAAAGGGGGGCAATGAGAGCAACAAAAAGGGGGGGGCAATGAGAGAGCAACAAAAAAGGGGGGGCAATGAGAGCAACAAAAAGGGGGTGGGGGGCAATAATAGCAACAGAAAGGGGGTGGGTGGGGCAATGAGAGAGTAACACAAGGGGTGGGTGGGGCAATGAGAGCAACACAAAGGGGGGGGGTGAAACATGAGAACAACATAAAAACTTATTTCACCCCCGCTCTTTTTTTGTTGCTCCCATGTTTCACCCCAAACTTTTTAATGGACATAGCAAGAGGAGTTCAAATCCTGGACGAGGTGGTTTGGATTTCATATAGCGCTAATGCCCTGTATCCAACTATTCTTGCTCTGGGTAAATAGTAGGGCAGACTGGACTCTTTAACCTTGGTTAAGCAACCAGTCTAGAAGAAGGAAAACTATGAATTCAAACCTGTTAAACTCTGCTAAAGAAATGTACCTTTCGTCACATTCTGCTTGTGCGGAGAGGTTGGTAAAAGTAAATTTATATATTTAAAGAGATAGGCTAGTAAATGTTTGCCTTAATTTCCTCCCCCCTGCTTTCACCTGTTAGTGGAGGAGGAATAGTCCATAGTTATATACCCTCTGTTATTTAAGATCAACACATGAAGTCTTATTAATCATATTCCCAGCAATACATCAATTCAGATTTTTCATTTCCTCTATATATCGGATTTATTTTAGAAAAAAAAAAAGGAACGAAAAAGAAAAGATTAATCGACCCCCCCCCCATCAAACCTTCTCTACTCCCTTGTATGTGCGTACATTTTATTTTCTTAGTATTATTTGTATTATTCGGACTACTGTCCTCATCTTCATTGTTATCTGTACAATGTTTCGGCCGATGTGCCCTCTGGCCTTCTTTAGATATTTCTTGTCGGACTCGGAAACCTTCTCGGATTCTAGAACCATCTCGGAACCGGGAACTTCTTGTCGCAATCGGGAGCCATCATGGAACTTTGAACCCAAATCTTTATTCAGTCCCTCGGGGTACCCGGTTCTCATTCTGCTAACCAAAATAACTTTTTTTATTTTCTTCTTGATTTCATCCCACAATTCCAGCAATCCTTAATAGCCATTCTCGGGCAATTCTTGCATTCCCTGGGAGCAGATCATTAAATAAATTCTCATATGAAATCTCACAAATACAAATAATTTTGTTTGAACTAATCAAGATTAAGTCAATACTCATTCATTCAGTCAGCCAAATGTGGCCTCCATCATTAATGCTTTGATAATTTTGATCGTAGAATTGTTTGGTTTAATTTGTTTTATGGAATATCAACCTCAGTGGGTCATTTAATGCCAACAAAGTTTTGAAATAAAGTCATTCTTGATGGATAATCATATTTGTTTATAAACTCATGTTTTTCTATTTAACCCATAGATAAGACCCTAACAGGTACTACCACTCCGGGCCAGAGTGGACCAGGGAGCAATCGTGATGAAGGGGTGCTCCACATTACCCAAACCTCCAAAACTGGAACCTCACCATCAGATAGAGTTTAACGTCATTCCCAGGACAAGTAAATCCTCAGCCACCGCCTTCTAGCACCCATATGATAAAAAGGGTTGGGGCTTGCCATAAGGGCAATAGGGTTGGTAAAATCATATAGGTACTAGGGCTTGACGTGACCAGCCAATTGATCGGAGGGGGTCTCTCCGACCGCCCGTCTAGCTCAAGAAAGGGCCAAAGTGGAGTATTGCAAGTCATGCACTGCTCATCCACCGGGGTTCTATCCTTAAGCATCACAGGTCGCCGACAGGGCGGTGTAGAATTGTATAAACGTCATAATCTTGAAGGTTTAGTATATATATGTTTCATTGGGCCAAGTGGTGTGAATTGGTGTGTGCGCCCAAAGAGTCTCAAATGCTGATTGTTAAAGACAAGACAAGACCTTTTTATTTGGTCAGTACATTATATGAGTTGTAATTTTTTTGTTTAGTTATATTGAGGTCTTAAAGTTTTCCAGATTAGTAGGAATAAAATTTAAATGAAAGATGAAACAAGTAAACATTAACTATTCTGAACTAATAAGAACTATTATGGTCAAGACAAAATTAGATTATTAGGATATGAACTATTATGAATTTCTATGGTAAAGATATGAACTAACATCAATATGAATTTCTATGGTAAAGATATGAACTAAGGAATATGAACTACGATTGGTAAAGATATGAACTAAGGAATATGAACTACGATTGGTAAAGATATGAACTAAGAATATGAAACTACGATTGGTAAAGATATGAACTAAGGAATATGAACTACGATTGGTAAAGATATGAACAAGGAATATGAACTACGAGGAATATGAACTTTTGGTAAAGATATGAACTAACATTAATATGAACTACGATTGGTAAAGATATGAACTAACATTAATATGAACTACGATTGGTAAAGATATGAACTAACATTAATATGAACTACGATTGGTAAAGATATGAACTAACATCAATATGAATTTCTATGGTAAAGATATGAACTAACATTAATATAAACTGCGATTGGTAAAGATATGAACTACGTTGGTAAAGATATGAACTAAGGAATATGAACTACGATTGGCACAGATATGAACTAAGGAATATGAACTAAGGAATATGAACTACGATTGGTAAAGATATGAGCTACGATTGGTAAAGATATGAACTAACATCAATATGAATTTCTATGGTAAAGATATGAACTAACATCAATATGAACTACGATTGATAAAGATATGAACTAACATCAATATGAACTACGATTGATAAAGATATGAACTAACATCAATATGAACTACGATTGGTAAAGATGAGCTATCATGAACCTTCTAAATTGGTTGCCTAACCAAGTCTAAATATTCACCTATAGTTAGAGGAAAAAGAGATGGGTCCACGCCTAACTCAAGGGCATTAGAGCTACGTGAAAAGCACACAGCCTCATGCGGGATTTGAACTCTGGCTGCAAATTCCATTTCTAGTAATAACTCTTACACTAAACTTGCCTCCCAAATTGTAAAGAACGAATGGAATAGTCCGTGGTGGTAGGGATTGTTGTTTAAGGAATTAGAATTGAGGGGTGGAGAAGGAACTGGAGAAGCACTAGCCATAAGGTCAGATGTATGCGGTACCCAGTGAGAATTGAACTCACTAACAATGGTTTGTTAGTGAACTGAACTAACCATTATACCATACGAGCACCCCACCTTGTTGTAGGGTGAGAAGAAGGTTCCAGTAATGAGGAAATAATATCTAGGTCACATGATTGTTTCCTCTCGACACCAAAAGAATTCAGTCCTAATGGGTGAAACAATAACCACGCCACCCACTCTTTAGAGGCAGTGGAGGAGTTGTGCGTGCGTGCGTGTGTGTGTATATATGTATATACACACAATATTGTGTACATATACATACACACAAAAATTGTGTACATATACATACACACAATATTGTGTACATATACATACACACAAAATTGTGTACATATATATATATGTATATATACACACACATACATACACGCACTAGTGTGTGTTGGGTGGAAATGAGCTCAAAATACCAGGAAACATGTACTTGATGCTGGAAGTGCTTCTTGACCACACAGCAAGTAGCCAAGACAGGAAACATTGAGAAAAAGTGGTCATTGTTTGTGTTGTGAACACTCAGAAAATGATTGCCCTAAAAAGACGGCGTGGATGAAGAGTGTGCTGCGATGGAGAGGAAGAAAACACAAGTATGAAATATGATTAGTAGCAAGATGACCGAAAATAGGTAAAGCATAATTTGGTCAACAAAATTGAACAAAAGGCTAAAGTGTGTCTGTGTGGGGGGGGGGGGGATTGAAGACAAAATGGAGGGGAAAAAGGGGAAAGAATAAGAGAAGTTTGCGGTGGTGGGGGAGGGTAAAATAGGAAGAAATGTTTATAAGAGGGGCGGGGCGGTAAAAAGTAGGAGAAATGTTTGTGAGAGGGCGGGGGGGGGGCGATAAAAAAATAAAACAGAACTATTTGCAAGATAAAAAAAACCCAGAACTGTTTGTGAGAGGGGTCGTAAAAAGAGGAGAAAGGTTTGTAAGGAGGGAGAGAGGGAAAAGTTTTATGCGGAGAAAGAGGAGGAAAAAAAAAAAAGAGAAAAAAAAACCAAAGTTTTTTGTTGGAGAGAGAGAGAGAGAGAGAGAGAGAGAGAAGAGAGAGAGAGAGAGAGAGAACAACGGTCTTTTTTTTGGGGGGGGCAAAGAAGGCTTGGGGTGAGAGCGAGAACAACGAAGGTGTTTTGGAGCGGGCGAGAGAGAAGAATAACGAAGGTTTTTTTTTGGGGGGGGAGAAGAATAACGAAGGTTTTGGGGAGGGAGAGAGAAAGAATAACGAAGGTTTTTTTGGGGGGGAGAGAAGAACAGCGAAGGTTTTGGGGGGGGGGAAGAGAAGAACAACGAAGGTTTTTTTTGGGGGGGGAGAGAAGAACAAAGTTTTTTGGGGGGGTGGTGTGAGAGAGAACAAAGTTTTTTTTGGGGGGGGGTAAGAGAGAAAACGGAAGGTGAAGGCAAAGTAGGAGAGAAATATATTGAAGGGAAGGAAGAAAAGGAGAACGGAGGGAGTAAAAGGAAAATATGGTGGGGTAAGAACGGAGGGAGTAAAAGGAAAATGGTGGGGGGGTAAGTTGGTGTGTGGGGTTTTTTTGGGGGGGTAAGAGAGAAAACGGAAGGTGAAGGCAAAGTAGGAGAAAATATATTGAAGGGAAGGAAGAAGAACGGAGGAGTAAACGGCGAACGGGGGAAACGGGGGAGTAAAAGGAGAATGGACGGAGTGAGAACGGGGGGAGTAAAAGGAGAATGGACGGAGGAGAACGGGGGGAGTAAAAGGAAAATGGACGGAGCGAGAACGCGGGGAGTAAAAGGAAAATGGTGGGGGGTAAGAGAGGGAGTAAAGGAGAATTGGGGGTTAAGAACGGAGGGAGTAAAAGGAGAATGATGGGGGGTAAGAACGGAGGGAGTAAAAGGAGAATGGTGTGTGTGTGAGGGGGGGTAAGAACGGAGGGAGTAAAAGGAAAATGGTGGAGGGTAAGAACGGAGGGAGTAAAAGGAGAATGGGGGAAGGTCAGAACGTAGGGAGTGTTTAGCTAATGAGGGTGGGGTAAGAACGGAGTTGGAAAAGCAAAAGAAAATAGGTACTGGAGGGGGAACGAGGAAGTAAGAAATAACGTGAAAGTGTTCAATTTTGAGATATTGACAGTGGGAAAGGATCTATAATTAAGTGGCCACTTATGCTACATTAAATAAGTAAACAAACAAGAAAGAAAAAAAAAAAAGACGTATTTATAAGTAAAGCTGAAAATTCCACTTTTCCTTACTTTTTCTCTTCGTTTCTGTTCTTATCTTTTCCCAACACACGAATAAGGAGGAAGAGGTAAAAAAAAAAAAAAGCAAACAAATTTATTAACGAAAAAAAAAAAATGGAGGGGTACGCTACCCACAATGCAACAGTTTCAATTATTCATTCATTTTTTTTTATACGTAAGTCTATTTCTCCTTCAAATTACTACCTTCCATCTTGACTAAATACCATAAATAACTGCTAAGGTGTCCAAGAAAACTCGCTATATATATATATGTATTTTTTTTTTAATGAAGTGAGGGATAAACCGCTAATGGTAGGACTCCTTTCAGCCTTATCTTCCTTTCACTCGCTTTCCGACAAACACATCATTTAGAAAATGAACTAGACCGTATAACATGCTGTTTACATAATACAGACATCTATCTCGGTCACTGTGACATCAATTGGAAGGAAAGCTATACATGAAAAATATCAGTATTCAATGAAAACTCGATACTGATTTCCATTTAACATCTTTAAAATTGTAATAATATTTATCTTCCGATCTCTTTCTTACTCAACATTATATAATTTCTTGTAAGGACGTAATAATTAGAAGATGCATTTTAATCAAATGGATCGTCGAATCAATAATAGTTTTTTTTCCTTCTCTTTTGCATGTGTGTTTCATTAACTAACTCAATTGACTTGGTCAATTCTTGCTTCTTGAATGATGGAAATTTCTCAACGATTCATTGAATCGTAATTGTATACAGAATTTCTTTCTTCCAATCAAAAAAAATAGAAATTTGTCTTCATATTCAAAGAAAGAATCGAGAAAGAGTTGAATATTGATATTCTAGCTGAGTTTTAACCTGGCACAAGTAGCAAAAAAATGAGTTCTTAGAGATAAGAATGGTAACTATGTTAGGCATCTTGTCGAGTTAAGAGTTAAGACTTATCTAAGATCTTTGACAAATTTTAAAGGGATTATTAGTTTTATCAAACAATTTACTAGGGTGGTTATTGTAAGAAAGCGTAATCTAGAAGAAAAAAAAAACGGCGCACTTAGATTCACGGAAGGATAAAGCTGGTCGAGAGAGAGAGGGGGGGTAGGCAGACAGAGATGATAGACAAACAGTGAGAGACGGGTAGACAGATGGTATGGAGAGATAGGCGAGAGAGAAAGAGTGTGTGAGAGAGAGAGAGAGAGAGAGAGAGAGAGAGAGAGAGAGGGAGAGAGAGGGTTTAAAGAGATAATTTCGAGAGAGATGTATGAGAGAGAGATGAGAGAGAGAGAGAGGGGCAGATTGTAGAGAGAGAGAGAGAGAGAGAGAGAGAGAGAGAGAGAGAGAGAGAGAGAGAGAGAGAGATTGAGAGAGAGAGAGAGAGTAGAGAGAGAGAGAGATTGAAAGAGGTAGAGAGAGAGAGAGAGATGATTGAAAGAGGTAGAGAGAGAGAGAGAGATGATGAAAGAGTAGAGAGAGAGAGAGAGAGAGATATGATATGATGAAAGAGAGAGAGAGAGATATGATTGAAAGGGGTAGAGAGAGAGAGAGAGAGAGAGAGAGAGAGAGAGAGAGAGAGATTGGTTGAGAGAGTGAGATGTGATTTAGAAGCAGACGGAATTAGTTTAGAGAGATAACATAATTAAGAATATCCACACTTACTGACCTCCATTCCCAAGAGAATGATAACGATTGCATTGATCAGTTGTACATTTCAAATGAAATAGGACATTTTAAAGAAATTACATGAAAAGAAAAAAAATAGTATGAGTCACCCCCCCTCTTAATAAATATTGCTATAATTAAACATTTCTGATAATCTTTTTATCGATTACTTAATTGGGATTTCAGGGTTTCAACGTTTATCCAATCGGATAATTTGATCTTTGATTTATGTTTTTCTTTGTAACAACTCTTTATGTTCGTTATTTCTTTTATGCAAGATTTCTTTTAAAAAAGTTCTAAAATATTTATGTTTCATCCTTCACGTGACGTATTTTGGTGGTACCTATAGTGCAAGAGTCAAATGGTTCAAGTAACTTCGCTAGATTTGCAAGGGCGTCTCAAAATTCACCCACCCCTATATTTAACACAATGAAACTTGAATAAAGGTTAATATTATCTTGAAAATGTTTGGTCAATTCAAAAGAAACATAAAAAAACCTAATGATTTAAAAAAAAAATTCAGCTTACCGAAATAATGAAAATTATGAACGAAAACAATATTTACATTTTCACACCCTTTAAATCACTTGAAATTTATCGTAGCCAAAAACAAGTTATGATTACCGGCTTTAAAAAAAATTCTATGAAAAATCAACTAACATTCAAATTTTTACGAAAATTCCGGTAACCTGTTGATGAAATTGTTTAAAATAAGTTTTTCCTAAAATATATTAGGGAAATATTTTTCGAGGTCTCCCCTTCCCTATTTATTTTATAAAATTTGAAAAAAAAATGAACCGATAAAAAACGATTTTTAATTTTTTTTCTATAAAAGATAAGAGTTTGAATAATCATATCAGAAGATTTTTATAAGTTTCGATACGGGATTTTTTTTTAGTAAAAGAACCATGAATACAGAATTCTACTAAAACATCAATAAAGAAACCCCGTTGTAACCCCCCACCCCCAAAAAACCCCCGGACTATTTTACTTATTTTTCAAGATAACAGTGAGTAATTTTTTCCCAATCGGATAATTTGATTTTTGAATTAACAGTTTTTCTTTGTAACAACTTTTATGTTCGTTTTTTTTTGCGAGATTTTAAAAAAAAATCCAAAATATTTACGTTTCTTCCTTCAATAGTGCCTAAATTGATCACGTGTCGTGATTTTGGTGGTACTTAAAGAACCTTAATGATCAGGCGAAGTCAGGGATATATTTACCAACTTCTCTGCACAAGTAGGATGTGACACCAGGCCTATTTCTTAAGCGGAGTTTAAAAGGTTTAAATTGACCGGTTAAGGCTAAAGAGCCCAGTCTGTATTTACCCAAACCCTCAGCAAGAGCGGGATGTAACACAAGGTCAATTTTTAAGCGGAGTTTGAATTCGGAGTTTTCCTTCTAGAATAGTGGCCATACCAAGGTTAAAGTACTCAGTCTGTCCTTCTATTTACTCATATCTGGAGGGAGAATAATTCGATTCCTATCTTTGCTAAAGGTATTAGCACTATGTTGAAATGCAAACAGCCTCGTTGGTTGTTGGATTTTACGGCATGTCAACCCTTGGGTAATTTTATGCCGAAGACAGAACATTTGTTTGATTCATAACGCATTTTTAAACTCATCTTTTTAATTTAACCCATAGATGGGGCCTAACAGGTACTACCACTCCAAGTTGGGTGGATCTGGGAGTGATGGCGATGAAGGGGTACTCCACACTTCCCAGAGTATTCAGTATGGAACTTTACCATTAGATGCAATTTAACATCATACCCTGAACATTAAGACTCTCAGCCACCGCCTTCTAGCACATATGATAAAAAGGGTTGGGGATTGTCCTAAGGACAATAATATAGGCACTAGGGTTTGGCGTGACCAGCCGATTGATCGAAAGGGGTCTCTCCGACCGATCGTCTAAGTAAAGGTCAAAATATTAGAGTGTAGCATGTCATGTACAGCTCAGCCAACAGGATTCCGTCCTTAAGCATTACGGGTCGCCACCCACAATTAACAGGTGGCCCCATTGGTGGGATTTTACCCCTTCGCAGAGGTGCAGTCGGTATATTCTAAAGCCCCACCGACAGGCCTGTTCTTTGCTGGTAAAAAATGCATAGCCAATGGTAGTGGTGAGTGGGGAACTAGTGTCTTGTAGTTGAAATAAACAGGAGGTATTATTTCTCTTGGAGTAGCCTTCATAAATTCTATAAATACCATGTGTGATCTTGGCATCATGTTTCATGGTCACCAAAGGTTAGAGAGAGACAGAGACATATGGTTGTGGCAGAAAGAGACATGATTGAGAGAGAGAGAGAGAGAGAGAGAGAGAGGGAGAGAGAGAGAGAGAGAGAGAGAGAGGCAGTCAGATTGAGATGGTTGAGAGAGGGGAGAGAGAGAAGAAAGAGAAGAGAGAGAGAAGAAAGAGAGAGAGAGAGAGAAGAGAGAGAGAAGAGAGAAGAGAGAGAAAGAGAAAGAGAGAAAGCGAGAAAGAAAGAGAGAAAGCGAGAAAGAAAAGATCGAGAGAGAGAAAGAGAGAGAGAGAGAAGAGAGAGAGAGAGAGAAAGAGAGAGAAAAAGAAGAGAGAGAGAAAGAGAGAGAAGAGAGAGCAGACAGAGAGAGATGGTCAGAGAGAGGCAGACAGAGAGAGAGAGATGGTCGAGAGGGAGAGGCAGACAGAGAGAGATGGTCGAGAGGGAGAGGACAGAGAGAGATGGTCGAGAGGGAGAGGCAGACAGAGAGAGATGGTCGAGAGGAGAGGAGAGAGATGGTCGAGAGGGAGAGGCAGACAGAGAGAGATGGTCGAGAGGGAGAGGCAGACAGAGAGAGATGGTCGAGAGGGAGAGGCAGACAGAGAGAGATGGTCGAGAGGGAGAGGCAGACAGAGAGAGATGGTCGAGAGGAGAGGCAGACAGAGAGAGATGGTCGAGAGGTAGAGGCAGACAGAGAGAGATGCGAGAGGTAGAGGCAGACAGAGAGAGATGGTCGAGAGGTAGAGGCAGACAGAGAGAGATGGTCGAGAGGTAGAGGCAGACAGAGAGAGATGGTCGAGAGGTGAGGCAGACAGAGAGAGATGGTCGAGAGAGGGAGAGCAGACAGAGAGAGATGGTCGAGAGGTAGAGGCAGACAGAGAGAGATGGTCGAGAGGTAGAGGCAGACAGAGAGAGATGGTCGAGAGGTAGAGGCAGACAGAGAGAGATGGTCGAGAGAGCAGAGAGAGATGGTCGAGAGGGAGAGGCAGAGAGAGATGGTCGAGAGGGAGAGGCAGACAGAGAGAGATGGTCGAGAGGGAGAGGCAGACAGAGAGAGATGGTCGAGAGGGAGAGGAGAGCAGAGAGAGGAGAGAGAGATGGTCGAGAGGGAGAGGCAGACAGAGAGAGATGGTCGAGAGGGAGAGGCAGACAGAGAGAGATGGTCGAGAGGGAGAGAGAAGAGAGAGATAGTCGAGAGGGGAGAGGCAGAGAGAGATGGTCGAGAGGGAGAGGCAGACAGAGAGAGATGGTCGAGAAACGAATTTAATATGGTACACGAGTACCTACAAATTTACTAGGCCACTGGAGGCAGGAGAAAGCTTGAAACCAGTAACTAATAAACAATTTTTTAAAAATACTGTCAAAACTCTTAACTCTTTGCTCACTTTAAACCGCTCACAGCGGCTCTCTCACTACACCAAAGCAAAGTACAAAACTGATGGTTAGTTCATTATAATTGAGCAGAAGGACTCAGATTACAATAATAATAGAAATTTATATGAATAGAATGAGTTCTGAGATGGATAGATAGTGAACTTTGAAATATCCCATTATACAGGTAAAGAAAATCAAAATCTATAATATAAACTATTTTTAAAAAACGAAAATATGTTTTTATAAGCTGAACTTTGAAATATACCATCATACAGGTAAAGAACCATGAAATGTATGATATAAACTATTTTTAAAAATGAAAACATTTTAATAAGCTGATTTTCTAAGTACAATTAATATGATACCTGTAGAATAATCAAACTAAGTTCCAATTACCGTCGAATTGGTAAGACAAGGCAGCAAGCAGTCGTAACTGAATACGAACCTATCTTGCTGCAATACTACTGCCAAATGCTAGGGTATTTATGAAGCCCCATAACATCATAGAAACCAAGCAGCCAATCAGGATTCAAGGAATGGAATCACCCAAATACATGAATGGACTATTCCTGATTTCAATAAATACCAACCGTCTTGAGCACTGCTTCAGTTGTGCTTAGCCAGTTGCTGTTGTTCAAACCAACAGTATACTGATTGACTTCAATAATACCTACCTTTTAAAATTGTATACATGAAAGAAACAATACTATGCATATGGATTGATTTAGAGAAAATATTGAAGAAATGTCGTGGGGTAAATTTGGTAGGCAAAGTCTTAAATAGGAAATGAAATAAACCGTATATATATATATAATATATATATATATATATATAAATAAAGGACAGTTTGCGTCTATGTATGTCCGGAGGAAACAATGAAAATAAAACAATGACAAAGTACATATATACACATTCACTATCACCAGATCTTGCTTTTTTGAACAAAAATAAGGATTTGATTTATATTCGTAAAGATAATTAAAAAATAAAATTTAAATGATAACAGCATGGATTTTTTTTGCATTTATATTTTAAATAGGAGACATTAATTTTTCTTTTCAGATTGGCTGGATCAACGCAAAGCCTTTTCTTTTTACGAAGGGATTTTAATGGGGTATCCTGCGAGGATCCAACTCGCGATTCAACAATAATGGATCTGCGAGACTACCTTTATTTACCCCCACCCACTACCAGGCAACGCCGGGTAGCCCCTTCTAATGTCAGGATAAAATAGAAACATTTACTTACCTAGAAATATGATAGACAAGAAGAGAAAGCTGCTTCCAACGGCATGGAGGGCTGCAAATACAACCCCTGTAACAACACAGCACACACCCAACATGGAAAACAGAATCAGTACATATTTGAAAGAGGTGACCGTTGTTAGACACTTGAGACACGGAGCTTTGCAGTTCTGGTCCGAGTGTCTTGACACGCTTGGCCGACTACTACGTGTACGTCCAGCTTGCCGGGAAGCCGGCTGATTAGTAGTGTTGCGCTGTTGCTGGGTATTACTCCGGTCACCACTGCGTGTTGTCCGTGTTGGTCTGTCACTGCGGTTACGATGCTGGTTTGGTCGGCTAAGGGCTACCGGTCGGGGCACCATGTGCGAGTTTAGAATATCTGGAAGGATTTCATTTGAATTGGTGGAGTCCGGACTGTAGATTCCAGGGTGCAAATCTTGTGTCCTGATCGGTTGTGCCCTACCCAGCATTGGCTCCTCGCTTGGATTCCAATTAGAATTTACAAGATCCACGTCGCTTCCTCC
>CM042153.1:62735684-62750684 GCA_023376005.1 Doryteuthis pealeii | reverse complement strand
ATATATATATATATATACACACACACACTAAATAAAACATGACACGTTGGGTCACCCATTGAGCTGAGTAGATAATTGGGATTAGGGAAAGTGAGTTTGCAAAGCGAATTAAATAAAATAAATAAATAAATACGACCAGAGAATAAAAAAAAAAAATAACATTAAAATCATTTTGTAAGATTTCTAAAAAAAGGGAACTTTTGATCTAATTTAAATTTATTAAGAGCCAAGATGTTGGCCCGTCTGGCTGTTTATGAAACTTAACATACAAATACGTTTCACAACTCTAAAATCTCTCTCTCTCCTCACCGAGAAACTAATATATATATAACGAGGAGGTAATCAAAACATACATAGATTTGGTTTGGTTTGGTTTGGTTTGGTTTGTTTTACGGCATATCAACCTCAGTGGGTTATTTAATGCCGATAAAGTTTTGAAATAAATTCATTCTTAATGGATAATACAATTTTTTTTATAAATACATTTTTCTATTTAACCCTTAGATGGGACCCTAACAGGTACTACCACTCCGGTTCAAAGTAGACCAGGGTGCAATGGGGATGAAGGGGTGCTTCACATCCTCCAAACCTCCAAACTGGAACCTCGCCATCAGATAGAGTTTAACGTAATTCCCAGGACATGTAGACCCTCAGTCACCGCCTTCTAGCACCCATATGATAAAAAGGGTTGGGTCTTGCCATAAGGGCAATGGGGTTGGGAAAATCATTTAGGTACTAGGGCTTGACGTGACCAGCCGATTGATCGGAGGGGGCCGAAGAAAAGCCTAAAGTGGAATATTGCAAGTCATGGACTCCTCAGCCACCTAGGTTATATCCTTAAGCATAACGGGTCGCCACCACGGCCAACAGGTGGCCTCATTGGTGGAGTCTTACCACTCTGCAAAGGTGGAGTCGGTACATTCTAACGCCCCAGCCGACAGGGCAGAAAACATACATAGAGAAGGTGAAAGTGATAGGCAGAATGTCAAGTGAGGGACGGGTCAGTTTTTTATTTATTGCAAATTACTACTAATTAGAACCAATTAAAATGTTTTTTTTTCAAACATAACTCAATCCTAAAACTAAGGAATATTCTAGTATAACTTTCGTGTAATTAAACTAAACTGTAAAAAAAGCCTTTAGGAGACACAAATTGATTCACCCAGCTTTAGTATATAAACAGAATGACAGTTTGTTAAGTTTTTCTTTCTTTGAAAGTTAAATGTTGCTCTGTATATAATTTAAATTATTGATTATTATACATTGAGCTCTTTTTAGAGATTTATAAAAATCCTTGTATGAGTATATACGTGTGCACCTACAAGAGCATACAGGTTGTACAGCGAGATTTTGATGATCCCAAATAGAATCATCCCTTACTTACCAGTCATTTGGATTACCTTTATATTCACACATTCACCATACACTTAACATTTTTATCCCTTACAAAAAATTATTTTGCATTGCCCTGATGATGGTTTATCATAAACCGAAATACTTAAGTATAGACATATAAATGTTTTCCTTTGATCATAAACATCCTGTGTCCGTTATATTTTTGAAAATATTTTCTTTCACATGTTGTCGGATTAATTTCTCATCGTATTTCCATATATATGTGCCCTCCGGCCTTCTTCGAGTATTTCTTGTCGGACACAGGAACCTTCTTGTAATAGGGAGCCATCACAAACTTTGAACCTAACTCTTATTCAGCCCACAGGGGTATCATGTTCTCATCCCACTAACATTAACTGAGGTACAGGTGTTAAGCTATGTTAATTATCATTCTATGTTACTGCTGCCCCTGACCAGGATTGAACCTGCAGTCTAGAGATAACTGTCATTTAGAACTGTCTTAACCTAACTCCTTTATCTACTAGGTTATGTGTCTAATTGGACAATCCAGTGTGAATTTTTTCAAGCGCAAAGGTTAGAATTTATTTTGTAAAAACGAATTTTAAGTAGCGTCTTGGCAGATCAAGATGATCGAAATTGACCGAAAACATCGTTTTAAATGTATCAAAAATAAATTAAATGTGTAATATTATTTTGCTTTTTTGCTTATGCTCATTATGTTACTTTTTCGACTTAAAACTTGACCTTAAATCGTTTTAATGAATTTTAATTCATTTTAAAAATGAAAAGCAGATGATATTTTGGCAGATCCTACTCTTTCTCCTAATCATCTTGCGACAGCTTAACGGGTGACCTAACGGGTCACTTTTTGTCTAGTATATTATATATATATATATATATATATATATATATATATATATATATATATATTCTCTGGTATCTATAAGAAATGACTGGAATTGATTTATAGGTGTGTTCATTCATGCAGATTCCTTGTAGAACAGAGTTGCATACAGACTACATCATTTCAGCCATGCTGCTGCAGTTTTATTATCAAGTAAATTTTTATTGGCTGTGGTTTCTAGCCCCAAACTAAACTTTTCAAATATTCGAAACACCCCCTCAGCTATACATCTATTAATAATGGAGATTCAGACTATTTGTCTGTAACCGAAACTACATCACTACTTACATCATATTACCAAAAATCTTTAATACATAGAAACAAGAAAAACCTCATTTGAATTAATTTGGATTTAACTGAGAAATTTGATTTTATTAAGAAAAAAAACAACATTTATTTGAATTTTGGCAGGAAAACTATTTTCATGTCTTATTAAAAAATATAAGATTTCAAAGATATGTTTACATTTTTTTTTTTTACGAAAGAGCATGAAAAAAAAAATCCTTTATATGTCCTTTTGGACGTTGATAAAATTGAGATAATTTTTTTTTTAAATAGATATTTTTTTTACACTAAGATTAAAATATTTGTTCAATTTTAATAAAATTTAGTAAAATTATGTAAAATGGAGTGTATTCTTAAAAACAACAACAAAAGAAAAAAACATTGTCTTCTGTCGTAAAACAAAACAAACTCCCAACACCTTAGGCAATATCTTTGAAAAAATTAATTTTTATACCGCCCAGAAGGTGGGTTTATTCGCTTAGTCTATACATAAAATTTAAGTGAGTCTAGAGCAAATTTTCATCCCAAAAACGCGGCCAAGAAAAAAAAAAGAGAAAAAAAGAAAACTTTGGAAACCACTGAGTTAGAATAAGGTTATCCCCCCCCCCACACCAACTTCTAAAACAGCAAATCTATTCTTGAAAACATGAAAGCACTCACTGATCTCTTCTGAGCATTATTTTTGTAAACTAGAAAAGGCTGACTGTATGTTGTAGTCTGGCTGAGATTTTCAAAAGATATACTGTTAATATGGGAAGTCAGTATTGCAAGATACTTATGTACATCCTCAGAGAAGATACTTACAGCTAAAAAGTTAACAGGGGTAAGTCAGAAAATGTTTATTTCACTTGTAACTACTTGTAAAAGTAAAGATTGAAGGAGGGGGGCTATCAACTGGTAAACATTTAATTACTCCCTTAACTGGGTTATACAGAATGAAAGGGAATAAAACAAACAGTAATGGACAATATTTACACACACAATTATACATACATACATACAGATAGATAGATAGATAAATATATATTAACAGATACTAAATTAACCATCATATAAAGAACTGAGAAAACAACAACATAAAATCAATAACTGAAATGATGGAAGACAAATGTATAAAAAAATTAAATAGTTATAATCTATTTTCGTTTTAAATAAAACTTAATTACCCGGCTTGGTAATAATCAGTTACTAGTTACCTATAGCTAACTTGAAACGAACCAGTATCAAACCTAATAAAAAACTGAAAACTAGGAAAGAGAGAAAGAACGAGAGAAAGAACAGAGAAAGAACGAAGAGAAAGAAAGAAAAAAAAGAAAGAGAAAAAAAAGAAAAAAGAAAAAGAAAAAGAAAAAAAAAAAAAGAAAAAAAAGAAAAGAAAAAAAAGAAGAGAAAGAGAGAGAGAGAGAGAAAGAGAGAAAGATAATTTATTTGAAGTAAGCCTGAACATTTAGCAAAATATATAGACAGATTGGCCAGAGAACTATTTCAGTTGTCATATGAAAAGAGTTATTGAATGAAGTCGGGTCAACATCCTAGAAGAAATCAAGTCAACAGAAATTCTATCCATGAAATGAAAATTTTGGCAAACACTAGATTGTTACTTAGCTACGTTTATCATAACAAATTACATAATGAGCACTCTGTGACAACCTAATAGCAGAGCACTCAGTGACAACCAAATACAAAATACTTGTGCTTTATGAGAGCTTCCTAACTATCGCTTCCTCACATAGTTCATGGTGAGGACTAACCTACTATTTATTTATAGTATCGTAAATTTTGGGGTATGTCAGAAAAATTCCAGGTTGATCAGATTCTTGATGTGTGGAGCATCGTCCACTACGAGTTCTCGCCACAGGGCCAGACGATCGACCAGCATGTCTACATAGAGATACTGCGCTCTTTGCTTCGTTCAGTACATAAGAGGTGAGAGATGTGGCAGACAACTGGTAGGTGCTGTGGCAGGACAACTGGTAGGTTGCTGTGGCAGGACAACTGGTAGGTCTGTGGCAGGACAACTCGTAGGTGCTGTGCAGGACAAACTCGTAGGTGCTGTGGCAGGACAACTCGTAGGTGCTGTGGCAGGACAACTCGTAGGTGTTGTGGCTGGACAACTCGTAGGTGTTGTGGCAGGACAACTGGTAGGTGCGTGTGCTGTGGCAGGACAACTGGTAGGTGCTGTGGCAGGACAACTGGTAGGTGCTGTGGCAGGACAACTCGTAGGTGCTGTGGCAGGACAACTCGTAGGTGCTGTGGCAGGACAACTCGTAGGTGCTGTGGCAGGACAACACATGCCCACACTGCCCTGAGGATCCAAGAGTTCCTGGCCCAGAAGAACATCACTCTGCTGGAGCAACCTCCCTACCCACCATCCTGGCTCCATGTGATTTTTTCCTCTTCTCCAAGCTCAAGCAGGTCATCAAGGGAAACCGTTTTGAGGATGTGCACGGCATCAAAAAGGCCATGACAACAGAGCTACAGAGAATCCTGAATGAATCGTTCCAGGAGTGTATGCAAGCATGGCAGATAAGAATAGGAAAGTGTATTAGACTCCAGAGGGATTACTTTGAAGGGGATAACTAATGCCCCAGCCGACAAGGCAGAAAACATACATAGAGAAGGTGAAAGTGATAGGCAGAACGTTAAGTGAGGGACGGGTGAGTTTTTTTATTTATTGCAAATTACTACTAATTAGAACCAATTAAAATGCTGTTTTTTTTTTCAAACATAACTCAAATCCTAAAACTAAGGAATATTCTAGTATAACTTTCGTGTAATTAAACTAAACAGTAAAAAAGCCTTTAGGAGACAAAAAATTGATTCGCTCAGCTTTAGTATATAACAAAATGACGGTTTGTTAAGTTTTCTTTCTTCGAAAGTTAAATGTTGCTCTGTATATAATTTAAATTATTGATTATTATACATTGAGCTCTTTTTAGGGATTTATAAAAATCCTTGTATGAGTATATATGTGTGCACCTACATTCACGGCAGATAAGAATAGGAAAGTGTATTAGACTCCAGGGGGATTACTCTGAAGGGGATAACTTGTAGTTTGGATTTTAAATTAATTTTTTGTGATACCAGTCCTGGAACTTTTCTGACATACCTTGTGCATCTTCATATATCACAGTCATACCCAGACTGAGGCATGGTGTAATGGTTAACAAGATAGTCTCACAGATCCATTATTATTGAACAGCGAGTTTGACCCTTGCTGGATGACCCATACTTGTGACCTTGTGTCACATCCTACCCGTGGTGAATGGGTTGGGTAAATACCTACCTAGAGTGAGGCTGCCTGGAAGTAAGCAAACCTTTTGAGGTTTCCATTGCTGCCATCGTCAGGGTGGACAGGAAACAGTAGCCAAATCTGTTATACAGGTGACACAAAATTGTTTATTTATCGAACCCCTCCACACAAGCAGGATGTGACGCAAGGTCAATTTTTAGGCAAAGTTTAACAGATTTGAGTTCAAAGTTTTCCTTAACCCTCCAAAACCTCCAAAACTGGAACCTCACCATCAGATAGAGTTTAACGTCATTCCAGGACATGTAGACCCGCAGCCACCACCTTCTAGCACCCATATGATAAAAAAGGGGTTGGGGATTGCCATAAAGGCAATAGGGTTGGGGCAAATCATATAGGTACTAGGGCTTGACGTGACCAGCCGATTGATTGGAGGGGCCTCTCGACCGCCCGTCTAGCCAAGATAGGCCCCAAAGTGGAGTATTGCATGTCATGAACTGCTCATCCACCTGGGCTCTATCCTTAAGCATCACGGGTCGCCACCCATGGCTAACAGGTGGCCCCATTGGGGGAGTCTTAACCCCTCTGCAGAGGTGCAGTCGGTGCATTCTAAACGCCCCAGCCGACAGAGCGGACTACATGTCTAGGTTACACAGACCTTGTTAATATTGGTTGATCAATAATCCAAGATTAAGACCACATTATTTTGCACAATGAAATCATAGACCTGCAGCATTGCATAAGAATTGGTGAGTATTGTTGCATTGCAGATGGCACTTTGCTGCCAAATGTTTCCTCGAAAGCTGCTTGGGTGATAGAAAGTATAAAAACTTATAATTTTATACAATCTGAATTTTTAAGCTAGTTAACTAATAATGTAGTGTAAATATGGTCTATGGAGAATTTGGGTATTGATAGAGAAAGAAGAATAAGAACAAACAAAGGTTAAAATTTGGAAGAGTAAACACTAAGCGGCGTGCCAGTAATGTGACTACGAATGACCCCAGAAATAGGCTTGCGGAACGAGAAACGGGGGAGGAAAAAATCTGCCACTTTTTCGCTGGGCTCTGTAAGAGCAAGATGTGTCGGTCAGTCCCCCTGTATGAGTCTGGGACAGCAGTAAGAAACATGATACTATGTTAGAAGATAGCATAATTTGACTGTACGACACATCTGCTTTCTTACAGAGCCCAGCGAAAAAGTGGCAGATTTTTTCCTCCCCCGTTTCTCGTTCCGGCAAGCCTATTTCTGGGTCATTCGTCAGTCACATTACTGGCACGCCGCTTAGTGTTTACTCTTCCAAATTTTAACCTTTGTTTGTTCTTATTTCTTCTTTCTCTATCAATACCAAATTCTCCATAGACCATATTACACTACATTATTAGTTACTAGCTTAAAAATTCAGATTGATAAAAATTATAAAGTTTTTATACTTTCTATCACCCAAGCAGCTTTCGAGGAACATTTGGCAGCAAAGTGTGCCACTGCAATGCAACAATACTCACCAATTCTTATGCAATGCCTGCAGGTCTATGATTTCATTTGTGCAAAATAATGTGGTCTTAATCTTGGATTATTGATCAACCAATATTAACAAGGTCTTGTAACCTAAGACATGTAGTCCCGCTCTGTCGGCTGGGCGTTAGAATGCACCGACTGCACCTCTGCAGAGGGGTAAGACTCCCCCAATGGGGCCACCTGTTAGCCATGGGTGGCGACCCGTGATGCTTAAGGATAGAGCCCAGGTGGATGAGCAGTTCATGACATGCAATACTCCACTTTGCCCTATCTTGGCTAGACGGCGGTCGGAGAGGCCCCTCCAATCAATCGGCTGGTCACGTCAAGCCCTAGTACCTATTATGATTGCCCAACCCTATTGCTTTATGGCAATCCCCAACCCCTTTTAATCATATGGGTGCTAGAAGGTGGTGGCTGCGGGTCTACATTGTCCTGGAATGACGTTAAACTCTATCTGATGGTTGAGGTTTCCAGTTTTGGAGGTTTGGGAGAGGGAAAACTTTGAACTCAAATCTGTAAACTTTGCTAAAAATTGACCCTTGCGTCACATCCTGCTTGTGTGGAGGGGTTCGATAAATAAACAATTTTGTGTCACCTGTATAACAGATTTGGCTACTGTTTCCTGTCACCCTGCGATGGCAGCAATGGAAACCTCAAAAAGGTTTGCTTACTTCCAGGCAGCCTCACTCTAGGTAGGTATTTACCCAACCCATTCACACGGCGGTAGGATGTGACACAAGGTCACAAGTATGGGTCATCCAGCAAGGGTCAAACTCGCTGTTCAATAATAATGGATCTGTGAGACTATCTTGTAACCATTACACCATGCCTCAGTCTGGGTATGACTGTGATATATGAAGATGCACAAGGTATGTCAGAAAAGTTCCAGGACTGGTATCACAAAAAATTAATTTAAAATCCAAACTCACAAGTTATCCCCTTCAGAGTAATCCCCCTGGAGTCTAATACACTTCCTATTCTTATCTGCCGTGAATGTAGGTCACACATATATACTCATACAAGGATTTTTATAAATCCCTAAAAAGGAGCTCAATGTATAATAATCAATAATTTAAATTATATACAGAGCAACATTTAACTTTCGAAGAAAGAAAAACTTAACAAACCGTCATTTTGTTATATACTAAAGCTGAGCGAATCAATTTTTGCTCCTAAAGGCTTTTTACTGTTTAGTTTAATTACACGAAATTTATACTAGAATATTCCTTAGTTTTAGGATTGAGTTATGTTTGAGAAAAAAAAAACAGCATTTTAATTGGTTCTAATTAGTAGTAATTTGCAATAAATAAAAAAACTCACCCGTCCCTCACTTAACGTTTCTGCCTATCACTTTCACCTTCTCTATGTATGTTTTCTGCCTTGTCGGCTGGGCATTAGTTATCCCCTTCAAAGTAACCCTCTGGAGTCTAATACACTTTCCTATTCTTATCTGCCATGCTTGCATACACTCCTGGAACGATTCATTCAGGATTCTCTGTAGCTCTGTTTCATGGCCTTTTTGATGCCGTGCACATCCTCAAAACGGTTTCCCTTGATGACCTGCTTGAGCTTGGGAGAAGAGGAAAAAATCACATGGAAGCCAGGATGGTGGGTAGGGAGGTTGCTCCAGCAGAGTGATTTCTTCTGGGCCAGGAACTCTTGGATCCTCAGGGCAGTGTGGGCATGTGTTGTCCTGCCACAGCACCTACGAGTTGTCCTGCCACACACCTACGAGTTGTCCTGCCACAGCACCTACGAGTTGTCCTGCCACAGCCCCTCCAGTTGTCTGCCACAGCACTACCAGTGTCCTGCCACAGCACCTACCCAGTTGTCCTGCCACAGCACCTACCAGTTGTCCTGCCACAACACCTACGAGTTGTCCAGCCACAACACCTACGAGTTGTCCTTGCCACAGCACCTACGAGTTGTCCTGCCACAGCACCTACGAGTTGTCCTGCCACAGCACCACGAGTTGTCCTGCCACAGCACTACCAGTTGTCCTGCCACAGCACCTACCAGTTGTCTGCCACAGCACCTACCAGTTGTCCTGCCACATCTCTCACCTCTTATGTACTGAACGAAGCAAAAGAGCGCAGTATCTCTATGTAGACATGCTGGTCGATCGTCTGGCCCTGTGGCGAGAACTCGTAGTGGACGATGCTCACACATCAAAGAATCTGATCAACCTGGAATTTTTCTGACATACCCCAAATATTACGATTACTATAAATAAAAGTAGGTTAGTCCTCACCATGAACTATGTGAGGAAGCGATAGTTAGGAAGCTCTCATAAAGCACAAGTATTTTGTATTTGGTTGTCACTGAGTGCTCTGCTTATTAGGTTGTCACAGAGTGCTCATTTATGTAATTTGTTATGATATAAACGTAGCTAAGTAACAATCTAGTGTTTGCCAAATTTTCATTTCATGGATAGAATTTTCTGTTGACTTGATTTCTTCTAGGATGTTGACCCGACTTCATTCAATAACTCTTTTCATATGACAACTGAAATAGTTCTCTGGCCAATCTGTCTATATATTTTGCTAAATGTTCAGGCTTACTTCAAATAAATTATCTTTCTCTCTTTCTCTCTCTCTCTCTCTCTTCTCTTTCTTTTTTTTTCTCTTTTCTTTTTTTTCTCTTTTTCTTTTCTTTTTTCTTTTTTCTTTTTTCTTTTTTCTCTTTTTCTTTTTTTTCTTTTCTTTCTTCCGTTCTTTCTCTCGTTCTTTCTCTCGTTCTTTCTCTCTTTCCTAGTTTTTCAGTTTTTTATTAGGTTTGATACTGGTTCGTTTCAAGTTAGCTATAGGTAACTAGTAACTGATTATTACCAAGCCGGGTAATTAAGTTTTATTTTTAAAACGAAAATAGATTATAACTATTTAATTTTTTTATACATTTGTCTTCCATCATTTCAGTTATTGATTTTATGTTGTGTTTTCTCAGTTCTTTATATGATGGTTAATTTAGTATCTGTTAATATATATTTATCTATCTATCTATCTGTGTATGTATGTTATGTATAATTGTGTGTGTAAATATTGTCCATTACTGTTTGTTTTATTCCCTTTCATTCTGTATAACCCAGTTAAGGGAGTAATTAAAATGTTTACCAGTTGATAGCCCCCCTCCTTCAATCTTTACTTTTACAAGTAGTTACAAGTGAAATAAACATTTCCTGACTTACCCCTGTTAACTTTTTAGCTGTAAGATCTTATCTTCTCTGAGGATGTACATAAGTATCTTGCAATACTGACTTCCCATATTAACAGTATATCTTTTGAAAATCTCAGCCAGACTACAACATACAGTCAGCCTTTTCTAGTTTACAAAAATAATGCTCAGAAAGAGATCAGTGAGTGCTTTCATGTTTTCAAGAATAGATTTGCTGTTTTAGAAGTTGGTGTGGGGGGGGGGATAACCTTATTTCTAACTCAGTGGTTTCCAAAGTTTTTCTTTTTTTCTCTTTTTTTTTTCTTGGCCGCGTTTTTGGATGAAAATTTGCTCTAGACTCACTTAAATTTTATGTATAGACTAAGCGGAATAAACCCACCTTCTGGCGGTATAAAAATTTTAATTTTTCAAAGATATTGCCTAAGGTGTTGGGAGTTTGTTTTGTTTTACGACAGAAGACAATGTTTTTTTCTTTTGTTGTTGTTTTTAAGAATACACTCCATTTTACATAATTTTACTAAATTTATTAAAATTGAACAAATATTTTAATCTTAGTGTAAAAAAAATATCTATTTAAAAAAAAAAATTATCTCAATTTTATCAACGTCCAAAAGGACATATAAAGGATTTTTTTTCATGCTCTTTCGTAAAAAAAAAAAATGTAAACATATCTTTGAAATCTTATATTTTTTAAAAGACATGAAAATAGTTTTCTGCCAAAATTCAAATAAATGTTGTTTTTTTTCTTAATAAAATCAAATTTCTCAGTTAAATCCAAATTAATTCAAATGAGGTTTTTCTTGTTTCTATGTATTAAAGATTTTTGGTAATATTGTAAGTAGTGATGTAGTTTCGGTTACAGACAAATAGTCTGAATCTCCATTATTAATAGATGTATAGCTGAGGGGGTGTTTCGAATATTTTTGAAAAGTTTAGTTTGGGGCTAGAAACCACAGCCAATAAAAATTTACTTGATAATAAAACTGCAGCAGCATGGCTGAAATGATGTAGTCTGTATGCAACTCTGTTCTACAAGGAATCTGCATGAATGAACACACCTATAAATCAATTCCAGTCATTTCTTATAGATACCAGAGAATATATATATATATATATATATTATATATATATATATATATAATATATATATACTAGACAAAAAAGTGACCCGTTAGGTCACCCGTTAAGCTGTCGCAAGATGATTAGGAGAAAGAGTAGGATCTGCCAAAATATCATCTGCTTTTCATTTTTAAAATGAATTAAAATTCATTAAAACGATTTAAGGTCAAGTTTTAAGTCGAAAAAGTAACATAATGAGCATAAGCAAAAAAGCAAAATAATATTACACATTTAATTTATTTTTGATACATTTAAAACGATGTTTTCGGTCAATTTCGATCATCTTGATCTGCCAAGACGCTACTTAAAATTCGTTTTTACAAAAATAAATTCTAACCTTTGCGCTTGAAAAAAATTCACACTGGATTGTCCAATTAGACACATAACCTAGTAGATAAAGGAGTTAGGTTAAGACAGTTCTAAATGACAGTTATCTCTAGACTGCAGGTTCAATCCTGGTCAGGGGCAGCAGTAACATAGAATGATAATTAACATAGCTTAACACCTGTACCTCAGTTAATGTTAGTGGGATGAGAACATGATACCCCTGTGGGCTGAATAAAGAGTTAGGTTCAAAGTTCTGTGATGGCTCCCTATTACAAGAAGGTTCCTGTGTCCGACAAGAAATACTCGAAGAAGGCCGGAGGGCACATATATATGGAAATACGATGAGGAAATTAATCCGACAACATGTGAAGAAAATATTTTCAAAAATATAACGGACACAGGATGTTATGATCAAAGGAAAACATTTATATGTCTATACTTAAGTATTTCGGTTTATGATAAACCATCATCAGGGCAATGCAAAATAATTTTTTGTAAGGGATAAAAATGTTAAGTGTATGGTGAATGTGTGAATATAAAGGTAATCCAAATGACTGGTAAGTAAGGGATGATTCTATTTGGGATCATCAAAATCTCGCTGTACAACCTGTATGCTCTTGTAGGTGCACACGTATATACTCATACAAGGATTTTTATAAATCTCTAAAAAGAGCTCAATGTATAATAATCAATAATTTAAATTATATACAGAGCAACATTTAACTTTCAAAGAAAGAAAAACTTAACAAACTGTCATTCTGTTATATACTAAAGCTGGGTGAATCAATTTGTGTCTCCTAAAGGCTTTTTTTACAGTTTAGTTTAATTACACGAAAGTTATACTAGAATATTCCTTAGTTTTAGGATTGAGTTATGTTTGAAAAAAAACATTTTAATTGGTTCTAATTAGTAGTAATTTGCAATAAATAAAAAACTGACCCGTCCCTCACTTGACATTCTGCCTATCACTTTCACCTTCTCTATGTATGTTTTCTGCCCTGTCGGCTGGGGCGTTAGAATGTACCGACTCCACCTTTGCAGAGTGGTAAGACTCCACCAATGAGGCCACCTGTTGGCCGTGGGTGGCGACCCGTTATGCTTAAGGATATAACCTAGGTGGCTGAGGAGTCCATGACTTGCAATATTCCACTTTAGGCTTTTCTTCGGCCCCCTCCGATCAATCGGCTGGTCACGTCAAGCCCTAGTACCTAAATGATTTTCCCAACCCCATTGCCCTTATGGCAAGACCCAACCCTTTTTTATCATATGGGTGCTAGAAGGCGGTGACTGAGGGTCTACATGTCCTGGGAATTACGTTAAACTCTATCTGATGGCGAGGTTCCAGTTTTGGAGGTTTGGAGGATGTGAAGCACCCCTTCATCCCCATTGCACCCTGGTCTACTTTGAACCGGAGTGGTAGTACCTGTTAGGGTCCCATCTAAGGGTTAAATAGAAAAATGTATTTATAAAAAAAATTGTATTATCCATTAAGAATGAATTTATTTCAAAACTTTATCGGCATTAAATAACCCACTGAGGTTGATATGCCGTAAAACAAACCAAACCAAACCAAACCAAACCAAATCTATGTATGTTTTGATTACCTCCTCGTTATATATATATTAGTTTCTCGGTGAGGAGAGAGAGAGATTTTAGAGTTGTGAAACGTATTTGTATGTTAAGTTTCATAAACAGCCAGACGGGCCAACATCTTGGCTCTTAATAAATTTAAATTAGATCAAAAGTTCCCTTTTTTTAGAAATCTTACAAAATGATTTTAATGTTATTTTTTTTTATTCTCTGGTCGTATTTATTTATTTATTTTATTTAATTCGCTTTGCAAACTCACTTTTCCCTAATCCCAATTATCTACTCAGCTCAATGGGTGACCCAACGTGTCATGTTTTATTTAGTGTGTGTGTGTATATATATATATATATATGTATATATATGTATATATATATATATATATATATATATATATATATATATATATAAACAGAAGTGATAAGACGAGCAGGAATATTTATTTTATTTATTTTTGAATTGTTCTTGCTGATCTATTACTACTGAAAAGCGAGTTCGATCCTCGCTGGATGCCTCATACTTGCGACTTTGTATCACATCCTATCTACTAATTAAACTGAAATTTACAGTTTTAAAATAGTCGTTTATTTCTTTATGAATTAATTGTAATTATATTAGAACTTACAAAAGGTTTGACGGAAATGCGATTTTTTTGTTTTTTCTTTTACTTGCTGGGGCACCTTAAGTTGCGTAATGCTTGCCAAAAGAAATTTGCAAGCCATTGTCAATGAGTTTGATTTTCAATAAGATTCTTAGGCATCCATCTGCTGTCTCTAAGTAGTCACCCATCTAAGCAATAAACCGGTTGATCCCCTCTTAACTTCGGTAATCTTTAAGCGTGACTTGACCGAAATTTTTAACGTGAGTGATTTGTCTTCAATATTAAAGATCTAATACTGTAAAGATAATGTATTGAGATTAATTGAAAAGTTCTCGTGTATAATAAGCACCCCTGAGTTGAAAAATCATGAAAAATGGAATGTCTTATACACAAATAATTACGGTACCTAACAATATCTGTTTTATTTGTATCATGTTCCACAAAAAATGGTAAAATCATGGAGTTTAGACGAGAATTAACTTTGTTTTAATTAAAAACTGTTAGGGGTGTACTTATCTATAGATGAGGGCGTCCCATCGTGGTATAATAGTTAGCAATCTAGTCTCGTAGATCCATTACTACTGAAAAGCTAGTTTGATCCTCGCTGGATGTCCCATATTTGCGATCTTGTGCCACATTCTACCCGTGGTGAACAGGTTGGGTAAATGGCTATTAATTGGAACATTTCCACAGGTCCAGCTAGTAGTTACTCTTCAGGTTTGATTAGTTGGGAAATAGGAACCCTTTTTTTTTTTTTTTTTTTTTTTTTTTCAACATGCTGAGGCACCTTATGTTGCATAATGCTTAGCAATCTAAATTAGCAAGCCATTGTTAGTGAGTTCGATTTTCAATAAGTTTCCTAGCCATCATTCTTTTATCCGT
>CM042153.1:62728184-62730684 GCA_023376005.1 Doryteuthis pealeii | reverse complement strand
TTGGTTGAACAAACAGCAACTGGCTAAGCACAACTGAAGCAGTGCTCAAGACGGTTGGTATTTATTGAAATCAGGAATAGTCCATTCATGTATTTGGGTGATTCCATTCCTTGAATCCTGATTGGCTGCTTGGTTTCTATGATGTTATGGGGCTTCATAAAATACCCTAGCATTTGGCAGTAGTATTGCAGCAAGATAGGTTCGTATTCAGTTACGACTGCTTGCTGCCTTGTCTTACCAATTCGACGGTAATTGGAACTTAGTTTGATTATTCTACAGGTATCATATTAATTGTACTTAGAAAATCAGCTTATTAAATGTTTTCATTTTTAAAAATAGTTTATATCATACATTTCATGGTTCTTTACCTGTATGATGGTATATTTCAAAGTTCAGCTTATAAAAACATATTTTTCGTTTTTTAAAAATAGTTTATATTATAGATTTTGATTTTCTTTACCTGTATAATGGGATATTTCAAAGTTCACTATCTATCATCTCAGAACTCATTCTATTCATATAAATTTCTATTATTATTGTAATCTGAGTCCTTCTGCTCAATTATAATGAACTAACCATCAGTTTTGTACTTTGCTTTGGTGTAGTGAGAGAGCCGCTGTGAGCGGTTTAAAGTGAGCAAAGAGTTAAGAGTTTTGACAGTATTTTTAAAAAATTGTTTATTAGTTACTGGTTTCAAGCTTTCTCTGCCTCCAGTGGCCTAGTAAATTTGTAGTACTCGTGTACCATATTAAATTCGTTTCTCGACCATCTCTCTCTGTCTGCCTCTCCCTCTCGACCATCTCTCTTCTGCCTCTCCCTCCGACGATCTCTCTCTGTCTCCTCCTCTCGACTATCTCTCTCTGTCTGCCTCTCCCTCTCGACCATCTCTCTCTGTCTGCCTCTCCCTCTCGACCATCCTCTCTGTCTGCCTTCTCTCGACCATCTCCTCTCTGTCTGCCTCTCCCTCTCGACCATTCTCTGTCTCCTCTCCCCTCGACCATCTCTCTCTGTCTGCCTCTCCCCTCTCGACCATCTCTCTCTGTCTGCCTCTCCCTCTCGACCATCTCTCTCTGTCTGCACTCTACCTCTCGACCACTCTCTCTGTCTGCCTCTCCCTCTCGACCATCTCTCTCTGTCTGCCTCTCCCTCTCGCACCATCTCTCTCTGTTGCCCTCTACCTCTCGACCATCTCTCTCTGTTCTGCCTCTACTCTCGACCATCTATCTCTTGTCTGCCTCTACCTCTCGACCATCTCTCTCTGTCTGCCTCTACCTCCGACCATCTCTCTCTGTCTGCCTCTAACCTTCTCGACCATCTCTCTCTGTCTGCCTCTACCTCTCGACCATCTCTCTCTGTCTGCTCTACCTCTCGACCATCTCTCTCTGTCTGCCTTCTACCTCTCGACCATCTCTCTCTGTCTGCCTCTACCTCTCACCATCTCTCTCTGTCTGCCTCACCTCTCGCACCATCTCTCTCTGTCTGCCTCTACCTCTCGACCATCTCTCTCTGTCTGCTCTTCTCTCTCCTCTCTGACCTCTCTATCTCTTCTCTGTCTGCCCTCCCTCTCGACCATCTCTCTCTGTCTGCCTCTCCCTCTCGACCATCTCTCTCTGTCTGCCTCTCCCTCTCGACCATCTCTCTCTGTCTGCCTCTCCCTCGACCATCTCTCTCTGTCTTGCCCATCTCTCCTCGACCATCTCTTCTGTCTGCTCTCCCTCTCGATCTCCTCTCTGTCTGCCTCTCCCTCTCGAACCATCTCTCTCTGTCTGCCTCCCCTCTCGACCATCTCTCTCTGACCATCTCTCTCTGTCTGCCTCTCCCTCTCGACCATCTCTCTCTGTCTGCCTCTCCCTCTCGACCATCTCTCTCTGATCTGCCTCTCCCTCTCGACAATCTCTCTCTGTCTGCCTCTCCCTTCGACCATCTCTCTCTGACTTCTCTCTCTCTTTTCTTTTCTCTCTCTTTCTCTCTCTCTCTCTCTTTCTCTCTCTCTCTCTTTCTCTCTCTCGATCTCTTTCTTCTCGCTTTCTCTCTTTCTTTCTTCCTTTCTCATCTTTCTCTTTCTCTCTTTCTTTCTCTCTCTCTCTCCTCTTCTTTCTCGCTCTCTCTCTCTTCTTCTCTCTCTCTCCCTCTTTCCTTCTCTCTTCTCTCCCTCTCTCAACCATCTCAATCTGACTGCCTCCTCTCTCTCCTCTCTCTCTCTCCCCCTCTCTCTCTCTCCTCTCTCTCTCTCTCTCAATCATGTCTCTTTCTGCCACAACCATATGTCTCTGTCTCTCTCTAACCTTTGGTGACCATGAAAACATGATGCCAAGACACACATGGTATTATAGAATTATGAAGGCTACTCCAAGAGAAATAATACCTCCTGTTTATTTCAACTACAAGACACTAGTTCCCCACTCACCACTACCATTGGCTTATGCATTTATTTACCAGCAAGAACAGGCCTGTTCGGTGAGGCTTTAGGAATATACCGACTGCAACCCTGCGATCTCCG
>CM042153.1:62713517-62728174 GCA_023376005.1 Doryteuthis pealeii | reverse complement strand
TATATATTATAATATAGTAATATATACATATATATTACATATATAATTTTAGATACACAACACCACACTAAATAAAACATGACACGTTGGGTCACCCATTGAGCTGAGTAGATAATTGGGATAGGTGAAAAGTGAAGTTTGCAAAGCGATTAATAAAATAATAAAATAAATACGACACAGAGAATAAAAAAAAAATAACATTAAAATCTTTTGGTAAGACTTTCTAAAAAAAGGAACTTTTGATCTAATTAAATTTATTAAGGGCCAAGATGTTGGCCCGTCTGGTCGTTTATGAAACTTAACATACAAATACGTTTCACAACTCTAAAATCTCTCTCTGCTCCTCACCGAGAAACATATAGTATATAACGAGGTAGGTAATCCAAAACATACATATGATTTTGGTTTGGGTTTGGTTTGGTTTGCTTGTTTTACGGCATATCAACCTCAGTGGGTTTATTTAATGCTGATAAAGTTTTGAATATAATTCTATTCTTAATGGATAATACAATTTTTTTTTAATAAATACAATTTTTCTATTTAACCCTATAGATGGTGACCCTAACAGGTACTACCACTCCGGTTCAAAGTAGACAAGGGTGCAATGGGGATGAGGGGTTGCTTCACATCCTCCAAACTCCAAAACTGAAGAACCTCGCCATAGTATGAGTTTAACGTAATTCCCAGACATGTAGAACCCTCAGTCACCGCTTCTAAGCAACCATATGAATAAAAGGGTTGGTCTGCATAAAGGGCATGGGGTTGGGAAAATCATTTAGGTAACTAGGCGCTTGAAAGTGGACCAGCCGATTGGATCGGAGGGGGCCCGAAGAAAAAGCCTAAAGTGGGATTAATTGCAAGTCATGGACTCCTCAGCCACCTAGGTTTATATCCTTAATGCATACGGGTCGCCACCCACGGCCAACAGGTGGCCTCATTGGTGGAGTCCTTTACACTTCTGCAAGGTGGAGTCTGTACATTCTAACGCCCAGCCGACAGGGCAGAAAACATACATAGAGAAGGTGAAAGTGATAGGCAGAATGTCAAAGTGAGGGACGGGTCAGTTTTTTTATTTATTGGCAATTACTACTAATTAGAACCAATTAAAATGTTTTTTTTCAAACATAAACTCAATCCTAAAACTAAGGAATATTCTAGTATAACTTTCGTGTAATTAAACTAAACTGTAAAAAAAGCCTTTAGGAGACACAAAATTGATTCACCCAGCTTTAGTATAACAGAATGACAGTTTGTTAGTTTTTCTTTCTTTGAAAAGTTAAATGTTGCTCTGTTATTAATTTAAATTATTGGATTATTATACATTGAGCTCTTTTTAGAGATTTATAAAATCTTGTATGAGTCTATATACGTGTGCCAACTACAAGAGCTAACAGGTTGTTAGACAGCGAGATTTGATGATCCAAATAGAATCATCCTTACTTACAGCAGTCCATCTTTGGATTAACCTTTATATTCCCAATTCACCATACACTTAACATTTTTATCCCTTAATCCCTTAAAAAAACTTAAATTTTGCATTGCCTGAATGATGTTTATCATAAACCCGAAATACTTAAGTATAGACATATAAATGTTTTCCTTTGATCATAACATCCTGTGTCCGTTATATTTTTTGAAAATATTTTCTTCACATGTTGTCGGATTAATTTCCTCATCGTATTTCCATATATATGTGCCCTCCGGCCTTCTTCGAGTATTTCTTGTCGGACACAGGAACCTTCTTGTAATAGGGAGCCATCACAGAACTTTGAACCTAACTCTTTATTCAGCCCACAGGGGTATCATGTTCTCATCCCACTAACATTAACTGAGGTACAGGTGTTAAGCTATGTTAATTATCATTCTATGTTACTGCTGCCCCTGACCAGGATTGAACCTGCAGTCTAGAGATAACTGTCATTTAGAACTGTCTTAACCTAACTCCTTTATCTACTAGGTTATGTGTCTAATTGGACAATCCAGTGTGAATTTTTTTCAAGCGCAAAGGTTAGAATTTATTTGGTAAAAACGAATTTTTAAGTAGCGTCTTGGCAGATCAAGATGATCGAAATTGACCGAAAACATTCGTTTTAAATGTATCAAAAATAAATTAAATGTGTAATATTATTTTGCTTTTTTGCTTATGCTCAATTATGTTACTTTTTCGACTTAAAACCTTGACCTTAAATCGTTTTAATGAATTTTAATTCATTTTAAAATGAAAAGCAGATGATATTTTTGGCAGATCCTACTCTTTCTCCTAATCATCTTGCGACAGCTTTAACGGGTGACCTAACGGGTCACTTTTTGTCTAGTAATATATATATATATATATATATATATATATAATATATATATATATATATTCTCTGGTATCTATAAGAAATGACTGGAATTGATTTATAGGTGTGTTCATTCATGCAGATTCCTTGTAGAACAGAGTTGCATACAGACTACATCATTTCAGCCATGCTGCTGCAGTTTTATTATCAAGTAAATTTTTATTGGCTGTGGTTTCTAGCCCCAAACTAAACTTTTCAATATTCGAAACACCCCCTCAGCTATACATCTATTAATAATGGAGATTCAGACTATTTGTCTGTAACCGAAACTACATCACTACTTACATCATATTACCAAAAATCTTTAATACATAGAAACAAGAAAACCTCATTTGAATTAATTTGGATTTAACTGAGAAATTTGATTTTATTAAGAAAAAAAAACAACATTTATTTGAATTTTGGCAGGAAAACTATTTTCATGTCTTATTAAAAAATATAAGATTTCAAAGATATGTTTACATTTTTTTTTTTACGAAAGAGCATGAAAAAAAATCCTTTATATGTCCTTTTGGACGTTGATAAAATTGAGATAATTTTTTTTTTAAATAGATATTTTTTTACACTAAGATTAAAATATTTGTTCAATTTTAATAAAATTTAGTAAAATTATGTAAAATGGAGTGTATTCTTAAAAACAACAACAACAACAACAACAAAAACATTGTCTTCTGTCGTAAAACAAAACAAACTCCCAACACCTTAGGCAATATCTTTGAAAAAATTAATTTTTATACCGCCCAGAAGGTGGGTTTATTCGCTTAGTCTATACATAAAATTTAAGTGAGTCTAGAGCAAATTTTCATCCCAAAACGCGGCCAAGAAAAAAAAAAGAAGAAAAAAAGAAAACTTTGGAAACCACTGAGTTAGAATAAGGTTATCCCCCCCCCACACCAACTTCTAAAACAGCAAATCTATTCTTGAAAACATGAAAGCACTCACTGATCTCTTCTGAGCATTATTTTTGTAAACTAGAAAAGGCTGACTGTATGTTGTAGTCTGGCTGAGATTTTCAAAAGATATACTGTTAATATGGGAAGTCAGTATTGCAAGATACTTATGTACATCCTCAGAGAAGATAAGATCTTACAGCTAAAAAGTTAACAGGGGTAAGTCAGGAAATGTTTATTTCACTTGTAACTACTTGTAAAAGTAAAGATTGAAGGAGGGGGGCTATCAACTGGTAAACATTTAATTACTCCCTTAACTGGGTTATACAGAATGAAAGGGAATAAAACAAACAGTAATGGACAATATTTACACACACAATTATACATACATACATACAACTAGAATAGATAGATAAATAATTATTAACAGATACTAAATTAACCATCATATAAAGAACTGAGAAAACAACAACATAAAATCAATAACTGAAATGATGGAAGACAAATGTATAAAAAATTAAATAGTTATAATCTATTTTCGTTTTAAATAAACTAATTACCCGGCTTGGTAATAATCAGTTACTAGTTACCTATAGCTAACTTGAAACGAACCAGTATCAAACCTAATAAAAAAACTGAAAACTAGGAAAGAGAGAAGAAGAACGAGAGAAAGAACGAGAGAAAAAGAAAAAAAAAGAAAAGAAAAAAGAAGAAAAAAAAAAAAAAAAAGAAAAAAAAAAAAAAGAAAAAGAGAAAAAAAAAAAGAAAAAGAGAAAAAAAAAAAAAAAAAAGAAAAAAGAGAAAAAGAGAAAAAGAGAAAGAGAGAGAGAGAGAGAGAGAAAGAGAGAAAGATAAATTATTTGAAAGTAAGCCTGAACATTTAGCAAAAATATATAGACAGATTGGCCAGAGAACTATTTCAGTTGTCATATGAAAAGAGTTATTGAATGAAGTCGGGTCAACATCCTAGAAGAAATCAAGTCAACAGAAATTCTATCCATGAAATGAAAATTTGGCAAACACTAGATTGTTACTTAGCTACGTTTATCATAACAAATTACATAATGAGCACTCTGTGACAACCTAATAGCAGAGCACTCAGTGACAACCAAATACAAAATACTTGTGCTTTATGAGAGCTTCCTAACTATCGCTTCCTCACATAGTTCATGGTTAGGACTAACCTACTATTTATTTATAGTATCGTAATATTTGGGGTATGTCAGAAAAATTCCAGGTTGATCAGATTCTTTGATGTGTGGAGCATCGTCACTACGAGTTCTCGCCACAGGGCCAGACGATCGACCAGCATGTCTACATAGAGATACTGCGCTCTTTGCTTCGTTCAGTACATAAGAGGTGAGAGATGTGGCAGGACAACTGGTACAACAACTGGTAGGTGCTGTGGCAGGACAGGACTGTCAGGACACTCGTAGGTGCTGTGCAGGACAACTCAACTGTAGGTGTGTGGCAGGACAACTGGTAGGTGCTGTGGCAGGACAACTGGAGGTGCTGTGGCAGGACAACTGGTAGGTGCTGTGGCAGGACAACTGGTAGGTGCTGTGGCAGGACAACTGTAGGTGCTGTGGCAGGACAACTCGTAGGTGCTGTGGCAGGACAACTCGTAGGTGCTGTGGCAGGACAACACATGCCCACACTGCCCTGAGGATCCAAGAGTTCCTGGCCAGAAGAACATCACTCTGCTGGAGCAACCTCCCTACCACCATCCTGGCTCCATGTGATTTTTTCCTCTTCTCCAAGCTCAAGCAGGTCATCAAGGGAAACCGTTTTGAGGATGTGCACGGCATCAAAAAGGCCATGACAACAGAGCTACAGAGAATCCTGAATGAATCGTTCCAGGAGTGTATGCAAGCATGGCAGATAAGAATAGGAAAGTGTATTAGACTCCAGAGGGATTACTTTGAAGGGGATAACTAATGCCCCAGCCGACAAGGCAGAAAACATACATAGAGAAGGTGAAAGTGATAGGCAGAACGTTAAGTGAGGGACGGGTGAGTTTTTTTATTTATTGCAAATTACTACTAATTAGAACCAATTAAAATGCTGTTTTTTTTTTCAAACATAACTCAATCCTAAAACTAAGGAATATTCTAGTATAACTTTCGTGTAATTAAACTAAACAGTAAAAAAGCCTTTAGGAGACAAAAATTGATTCGCTCAGCTTTAGTATATAACAAAATGACGGTTTGTTAAGTTTTTCTTTCTTCGAAAGTTAAATGTTGCTCTGTATATAATTTAAATTATTGATTATTATACATTGAGCTCTTTTTAGGGATTTATAAAAATCCTTGTATGAGTATATATGTGTGCACCTACATTCACGGCAGATAAGAATAGGAAAGTGTATTAGACTCCAGGGGGATTACTCTGAAGGGGATAACTTGTAGTTTGGATTTTAAATTAATTTTTTGTGATACCAGTCCTGGAACTTTTCTGACATACCTTGTGCATCTTCATATATCACAGTCATACCCAGACTGAGGCATGGTGTAATGGTTAACAAGATAGTCTCACAGATCCATTATTATTGAACAGCGAGTTTGACCCTTGCTGGATGACCATACTTGTGACCTTGTGTCACATCCTACCGTGGTGGTGAATGGGTTGGTAAATACCTACCTAGAGTGAGGCTGCCTGGAAGTAAGCAAACCTTTTGAGGTTTCCATTGCTGCCATCGTCAGGGTGGACAGGAAACAGTAGCCAAATCTGTTATACAGGTGACACAAAATTGTTTATTTATCGAACCCCTCCACACAAGCAGGATGTGACGCAAGGTCAATTTTTAGGCAAAGTTTAACAGATTTGAGTTCAAAGTTTTCCTTAACCCTCCAAAACCTCCAAAACTGGAACCTCACCATCAGATAGAGTTTAACGTCATTCCCAGGACATGTAGACCCGCAGCCACCACCTTCTAGCACCCATATGATAAAAAGGGGTTGGGGATTGCCATAAAGGCAATAGGGTTGGGGCAATCATATAGGTACTAGGGCTTGACGTGACCAGCCGATTGATTGGAGGGGCCTCTCCGACCGCCCGTCTAGCCCAAGATAGGGCCAAAGTGGAGTATTGCATGTCATGAACTGCTCATCCACCTGGGCTCTATCCTTAAGCATCACGGGTCGCCACCCATGGCTAACAGGTGGCCCCATTGGGGGAGTCTTACCCCTCTGCAGAGGTGCAGTCGGTGCATTCTAACGCCCCAGCCGACAGAGCGGACTACATGTCTAGGTTACACAGACCTTGTTAATATTGGTTGATCAATAATCCAAGATTAAGACCACATTATTTTGCACAATGAAATCATAGACCTGCAGCATTGCATAAGAATTGGTGAGTATTGTTGCATTGCAGATGGCACTTTGCTGCCAAATGTTCCTCGAAAGCTGCTTGGGTGATAGAAAGTATAAAAACTTTATAATTTTATACAATCTGAATTTTTTAAGCTAGTTAACTAATAATGTAGTGTAATATGGTCTATGGAGAATTTGGGTATTGATAGAGAAAGAAGAAATAAGAACAAACAAAGGTTAAAATTTGGAAGAGTAAACACTAAGCGGCGTGCCAGTAATGTGACTGACGAATGACCCCAGAAATAGGCTTGCCGGAACGAGAAACGGGGGAGGAAAAAATCTGCCACTTTTTCGCTGGGCTCTGTAAGAGCAGATGTGTCGGTCAGTCCCCCTGTATGAGTCTGGGACAGCAGTAAGAAACATGATACTATGTTAGAAGATAGCATAATTTGACTGTACCCTCTCTACCTTTCCTTCTCTCTGAAAAAGAACCCACGAGCCTAGAAATAAATACACATCCCCTTGGGACTATACAACTGTATGTTGTTTTTGAACTAACTACTACTACTAACGATGACTACTACTACAACTTGAGTTGGCCTATGCAACAAATACCGTTCTTGTACAGTGACCATCGTCATACTACAATAATTCTTGTTGCCATAATTCTAATGTCAAGCAGGACCTGAATGAAAGAAGAAAGAGAAAGAATGGAAGAAGAAAGGAAAAGAATGGAAAATGAAAGAAACACAGAATGAAATATTAAGGAAATACAAAGAATAAATAAGAAAAGAAAAGAAAAAGAATAAGAATAAGAAAAGAAAACATACAAGAACGAAAGACATTATCTGCAGATTTGTCATGGTTCTGCTGATCAAATAATCCACGATGATCTCAGCTTCCATAAAACAAGAGTGCAGATAATTTTTGAATCTTACTCATACATTGACCTTTACCTTATTTATCCATTAACCATAGACAGCAGGTTCATTATAAGGAAAAAGTTACAAAATTTCCCCTGACGGAATAAACCTCTTGAATATATATATATATATATATATATAATATATATATATATATATATATATTCATTTCATTTCCGAGCTGGTTATTATAAGTGGGTTTGGTTCCTACGGTAATTTGGGGGAGGGGAACTTCACTTCATTAAAATTGTCATAATCCCTCTTGACCACTTCCCTGAATCCCCTTCCCCAAATCTCTGAAAATGAAATGCTTTGTTCTGCTTGTTTTTTTGTTTGTTTTGTTTTACGGCATATCAACTATGGCTGGTTATTTAATGCCGGTAAAGTTTTGAAAGATTCCTAGTGATAAGTTGATATGCCTGTGCAATTGTATTTTTTATGCATACAACAAAATAACAGTTTCCAGTATGAACGGGAAGGCTAATTTGCATATTGATATTAAAAAATTTGATTTTAATAAATATCTGCTTAGTATTATCTATTTCTAATTGTTTGTTTTATTTTAATGAATATGAGCAAAAATCTCAGAGATAAATCTTAAAAGAAATCCATTAACAAGAAGAAATAACTAATTTTATTCTTTACTTCCTATTTTAACTAAATAGTTAAATTAGGAAAATTTAGCAATGAAATATGGGAGTGATGGAAGAGTAAGTTTCTATTTTTCGATTATATTGTTTCAAATCTTTATTTGCATTCTTATTTAGTTTCATTAATAGATTTTGTTACTATATGTACACACACACACACATATATATATGTTGGGGAGTCCACGTTTGCTTCTTTGATGAGTCTAATTTTCAGTGTATATATATATGTATATATATATATATATATATATATATATATATATATATCTTGTTAAATAATGCAGCCATTTTCTGTCTGCAAGTCTTGTCCTTTGTTTTTTCATATTGCCGGATTATTTTTGTAATATCTGGCGAGAATGGTAAATATAAATGGTAAATGGAATAGCCCATTGTTGTACAGTTTCAAAATACCTTGAAGATAGCCTACGATAGGGCAGAAAGTACTTGGTCTATGACATATGGCAAATACATCAGCCAATTTTCGCCAGATATTACAAAAATAATCCAGCAATACGAAAAAACAAAGGACAACACTTGCAGACAGAAAATGGCTGCATTATTTAACAATATATGCCTACAAGAAAAAAATGCTGCCTAAATACACACACAAACACACACACACACACACACACACACACACACATATATATATATATATATATATATATATATATATATATATATGTGTGTGAAGAAAAAGTGGAAGGGAATCTGACAGTATGTAATTTTATGAAAAATTGAAAAAACACAAGTTCATAAACAAGTAATGTTCAGACCGACCATAAACGAGTAATGTTCAAAACGACGAAAAATTAATGCAATATGAAAGTAATATTTTACCCCACCAAGTCTTTCTCTTTTTTATTTTAATTAAAAAAAAAAAAAAAAAAAAAAAAAAAAAAAAAAAAAATGTATTTTCATTTTATTCTAGTTAAAAAAAAAAACTGTCACGTATTTTTATTATATTTTTATTATATCTTTTATTATATATCTATTTATATTTTAATTATATTTTTATTATATCTTTTAATTATATATCTATTATATAATTATATTTTTATATCTTTTATTATATATCTATTATATTTTATTATATTATTATATATTATATTTATTATATATTATTATATTTTTATTATATATCTATTATATTTTTTATATTATATCTATTATATTTTATTATATTTTAATTATATTTTAATTATATTTTTTATATATATCTATTATATTTTAATTATTTTTTTAATATTTTTATTATATTTTAATTATATGACTGAGTTTTGAAAATAAAAAACAATACATTCAAGTACAAATAAACAGGGTTAAAATATTTACATTTACTTGTCAAGAAAAAAACTGGGGGTGGGGGAAATATCACTTTCATATCGCATGTACTTTTGTACATTGTTGCATTCTTATAAGCATGCAAATCCTGCATCAAATATACCCCAGGTATGATGTTAAACTGCATCTAATTGGGAAGTTCCAATTTTGGAGATGTGGGAAGAGTGGAGTACCCCTTCATCGCCATTACTCCCAGGTTCACTCTGACCCAAAGTTAGGGTCTCATCTATGGGCTAAATAGATGAAAAATGAGTTTAAAATGTGTTTAAAAAAAAGAAAAGAAAGTTAAATACCCATTAAAAAAGTTTTTGGCATAAAATAGACCACAAAGGGTTGATATGCCATAAAAACCAGCCAACCAACCAAGTAGAAATTTATCCACTTAAGAGGGGAAAAAAGGAAAGAAAAAAACCTGAGCATTTTAGAATGTACAAACAGGAAACTGTCATACTTGCATCCCATTGGTGAACGAGTCAGCACTTACAAGAGTGCAAAGTACAAGGGGACTCAAGACTTTCAGGCCACCCTGTACATTGTTTTGTTTTATGGCATATCAACCTCAGTGGATCATTTAATGCCAACTAAGTTTTGAAATAGATATTTACCAGCCCCTCCGAACGAGCAGGATGCAACACAAGGTCAATTTCTTAAGCGGAGTTTAACAGGATGGAATTCAGAGTTTTCCTTCTCCTAGACGGGTTACCTAACCATGGTTAAAGAGTCCAGCCTGCCCTGCTATTTACCCATAGCTGGAGAGGGAATTAGATTCATACTTTCCCAAGGGTATTAGTGCCATGTCTAGGAATTGAACTCGGGTTGACGAGTCCATTTCCTGCAACTTTAACCATTAGTCCACGCACCTAAGTTTTGAAATAAATTAGTTCTTAATGGATACTCAATGCTTTTTATTAACACATTTTTCTACACCAAGTCAGTGTGGACCTGGGAGCAATCATGATGAAGGGGTGCTCAACATTCTCCAAACCTCCAAAACAGGAACCTCACCATCAGATAGAGTTTAAGGTCACCCCCAGGACAGGAAGACCCTGAGCCACAGTCTTCTAGCATATATATAAAAAACGTTGGGGGCTTGCAATAAGGACAATAGGGTTAAGACAATCATATAGGTACTAGGGCTTGATGAGAAGGCCTCTCCAAATGCCTGACTAGCCAAAGTGAGAAAAGGATACCTATATACAAGGTTTTCATTATGATGTAATGGTTAGCAAGCTCATCTTGCAAACCCATTACAACTGAAAAGTGAGTTCAATCCTCATGTTAAGTATCTGGCCGCCATCCTTGGCCAATTGTAAAGAACTTAAAGTAAATACGTAAGTAAGTCCCGAGTTATAGAATCCTTTGGTAAGTGAATAAGTCCTGAGTTATAATCCTATGTTCCGTCGTCCACGAAGATCCAAGTAGTTATGATTAGGTATGACCAGAACAGCCAGTATAAATAAAAATATCAGCAGCAGAGTACTGCCAGTGATTGGCCAATAAGTTGGTCACGTGGTTATTGGCGAGTCTATAAGTAAGAGTAGGCATTTACCACACGCCTTATATCCAAAAATTCTCAACTCCTCATTGGATGCTCCATCAGTGAGCTGATCACTTTTTGATTTAGTGTGACCTGGGACACGCATATTTGCTTTGAATAAGTCCCTGGTAAAAATTCATGGGTCCCAACTAAAGCAATCTAACTGCTACCTTGTAACCTATCCTGTGTAATTCATTTCTAAGAAACTATTGAAATATATTTACAGTTAGCTTGAAATGGTGAGTGAAGAAAAAAGAAAAACACTGGGATGCATGGGTATGATTTTACTGTGTCCTTTTAGATTTTGTGTGTCAGGGATACAGGATGCATAGCTATCAGCATCTCTGACCCATACTTGTGACCCTGTGTCACATCCTACCCGTGACAGATGGATTGGGTAAATACAGTTAGAATATCGATACACAAAAGAATTTGGTGAGCACATTTTTTTTTCTAATTTTCAGAACATTTTCTAAAAATCTTTTCCTCTTGCTTCAATAAAGACGAGACATTTTAAAAGTGCATTAGTTTTGGTCCCGTCATCAAAATTGAAACTAAATGGGAAAAGACAAATAACAAATAGAAATTTCACAGCTTAGAGAATGGATGGGTGGAGGGGGATGCGAGCTCAGAGACAGAAGAATGTGGTGGCTACAGGGGGTGGCGAGAGATACAAAGATATTAGCAGCCAATTATACTGAATGTGGGGGGTGGGTGTCAGACAGGAGACAATGTTGGGGGTGTCAGGAGACAATGTGCGCTGGGGGATCAGACAGGAGACAATGACACTAAATTTAGTGTTGGTGAGGTAGGAACACATGACAGGAGATCCAATCATGTTGAATGTGGTGGTGGTGTTGACAATAAGTAGACATGTGAGGGTGAGAATAAACCGGAGACCCGATGGTGGTGATGGTGGTGAGGGTGAGAAGCAGAGAGGAGACACTGTGGTGGTGGTGATGAGTTTAAGAAATAGACAGGAGACGTGGTGGTGAGAGTAAGAAGTAGACAGGAAACGTGGTGGTGGTGGTGAGAAGTAGACAGGAGACACGGTGGTGGTGGTGGTGGTGAGAAGTAGACAGGAGACATGGTGGAGGTGGTGGTAGACAGGAGACACGGTGGAGGTGAGAAGTAGACAGGAGACACGGTGGAGGTGGACAGGAGACACGGTGGTGGTGAGAAGTAGACAGGAGACACGGTGGAGGTGAGAAGTAGACAGGAGACACGGTGGAGAGAGTAGACAGAAGACACGGTGGAGGTGGTGGTAACAGTGAGAAGCAGACAGGAGACACGGTGGAGGTGGTGGTAACAGTGAGAAGGAGACAGGAGGCACTGCGGTGGTGGTGAGGGTGAGAAGTAGACAGGAGACATGGTAGTGGTGGCAAAAGTTAGAGGCAGACACAAGACAATCATATTGAATGTGATGGTGGTATCTGATGTTGCTTTGGCTCCAAATGTCAAAATATTTTTTGTGACATTAAAATAATAGCAAGTTTTTATGTATGCTCATACTCCCTTACTCCATATTGGGATAAGAGGTCAAAACTTGAATTGCAGCTGATTGTGACATGACAGTAAAACGCATTCCTTACTAAAAGGAAATTGGTTAGTTGGATTTTATGGTGTTCCAAAGATGTTTTGTCTTATTTATTCTTGTTGGGAAATCGATTGTTTTTAATTCAGTTTTTTTAAAACAGTTTTTTTAAAACTCATTTGTTTTATTTATTCAACCCATAGATAGAGCCCTAACAGGTGTTTGGTTTGGTTTGGTTTGTTTTATGGCATATCAACCTCAGTGGGTCATTTAATACCAACAAAGTTTCGAAATAAATTCATTCTTAACGGATACTCAATTTTTTTATAAACATTTTTCTATTTAACCCATAGATGGGACCCTAAAAGGTACTACCACTCCGGGTCAGAACAGATCAGGGAGCAATGATGATAAAGGGGTGCTCCACATTCCCCAGACCTCCAGAACTGGAACCTCACCATCAGATAGAGTTTAAGGTCATTCCCAGGACATGAAAGACCCTCAGTCAGCGCCTTCTAGCATGCATATGATAAAATGGGTTGGGGCTTGCCATAAGGGAATAGGGCTGGGACAATCTGCCCTAACAGGTACTATCATTCTAGTTCAGATATCTTTGAAGCACTGGCATGGTGTTCTTATCAGTTGGGAGCCTTCTACTAATTCACCATACAGTTTGTCTAGAAACAATTAACTGCAGTCAGTCATTGGTTATTTAGCATGCTGGCTCATACATTCTATTGATTAGTACTACAAGATAAATCTTACAACTATGGTGTAAGTCATAAACCACTGTAACTGATATCTTTGTTTTCTGTTAAAGTACTGAGACAGGGATAAACACTTTTATAAGCAGTACACACACACATTTTACAGGCCATCTGGTTTGGTTTGGTTTGTTTTACGGCATATCAACCTCGGTGGGTCATTTAATGCCGACAGAGTTGTGAAATAAATTCATTCTTAATGCATAATACAATTTTGTTTATAAACTCATTTTTTTCTATTCGACCCATAGATGGGACCCTAACAGGTACTACCACTCTGGGTTAGAGTGGACCAGGGAGCAAAGAATGAGAGAGAGAGGGGGGGGGAAAGAAATCAAAGAATGAGAGAGAGAGGGGAGGAGAAAGAGAAAAAAGAGAAATAAAAGGAGGAAAATATGCCTAGTGTTATATCAACATTCGTAGGTTATTCAATACTAAGAGAAAGGCAAAAAAAGGAGAGAGAGAAGTAAAAAGGAAAGATTATATATATATATATATATATATATATATATAGATAGATAGATAGAGAGAGAGAGAGGGGGGGAAATGTGTCAACATTCGTGGGTTAATCATTTGATAATAAATAAAAAAAGTTGGTTGGTTGGTTGGTTATAATGTTTTGGCTGGCTGGTCGGTTTTATGGCATGTCAACCCATTGGGTCATTTTATGCTGATGACGTTTTTTCTCAAACATTTGTTTCTATTTGACCCATAGATGAGACCATAACAGGTACTACCACTCTGGGTCAGAGTGGACCTGGGAGCAATGGGGATGAAGGTGTGATCCATATTCCCCAGACCTCCAGAACTGGAACCTCACCATCAGATAGAGTTTAACGTCATTCCCAAGACCTTCAGCCAATTGATCAGAGGGAGCCTCTCTGACCGCCCATCTAGCATAAGTAAGTGGCTATTTTGTTTAATGGCATATCAAATAAGTATAGTCGCATAGATAATCTAATGATCCTTGCACATATTTTCACTGGTTTGATACCGGCTCTCACCAACTCAGCATATGAGTAGCACAGGGATTTGTGTGGTAAAGTGAGAAGCTGATGGTAGGTGAGGTGCTCCCCCTCAGACGCTAAAACAATCTCCTTGGTCTAGCGCTATTGAAAAGGGGATAGACTCCCTCACTGTGTTTGATACTGAATTTAGGCCGCCCCGTTAACTTTACTTACTTAAGAAAAAGAAATTAGTAGACCAGCTCACAGATCGTGTAGCAATATATCATATACAACAAGTGATACTATTTCTTTGAATTTTTGAAATGAGACTTGATAATTAGTATGATTTGGATTATTTGGACTATTGTATTGAAAAGAAGCTTCCCCGAGATCGAGAAGGCTACCAAGTCCGACA
>CM042153.1:62706017-62708517 GCA_023376005.1 Doryteuthis pealeii | reverse complement strand
GTGTTATACTATCCAAGCATGGAAAAATCACTTTGAATATTTCATATGTTCTTCAATGCTTTGTTTGCACAACAGTCAAACTATTCAAAATGTTTTCCACCAAGTTGAATCATTACTATGCTTGGATAGACAAGGGACACCTGAAGAAAGTTGCAGATTACAACAGCCAAAATGTTCTAGTAATGATTTCAATTATGTTTTTATATATCACGATAAAGATGAGGACAACTGTCTGAATAAGGCTTTGTTTGCTCAACAGTCAAACTATTCAAAATGATTTCTCAAGTTGAATTATTGCTATGCTTGGACGGACAAGGTGCACCTGAAGAAGGTCAGAGGATACAATGGCTGAAATGTTGTGCTTTATATATATATATATATATATATCATGATGAAAATGAGGACAATAGTTATATAAATATTAATTCATCATTCATTGGCAATTCAGTCTCAAAAGACTATGATAAAAGTTTTTGTGTGCCCCTGAAGTTGCAGCACCTCCTGTGACTATGAATATAAATATAAGCAAATAAAAAAGTAAAAAAGTCGTTGGGGTGGCCTAAAGTTGGTATCAGCCAATCAGCAAGGGAGTCCATCCCCTTTTCACTAGCGCCAGACAGAGATTGTTTTTTGCATCTGAGGTGGAGTGCCACACCTACCATCAGCTCCTTACTTTACCGCACAGATCCCTGTGCTACTCATACGCTGAGTTGGCGAGGGCTGGTATTGAACTTTTGTTTTTCTTTTGTTTTGTTAAGTCTAAGATATATTTACCAACTCTTACGCACAAGCAGGTTGTGACACAAGGTCAATATCTTAAATGGAGATTAACAGGTTGGAATCCAGTTTTACTTCTCCTAGACTGGTTACATAGCCAAGGTTAAAGAGCCCAGTCTGCCCTACTATTTACCCATAGCTGTAGGGAGAGTAGTTGGATGCATACCTTTCCCAAGGGTATTAGTGCTATGTGAAATGCAAACAGTTTTGTCTAGGATTTGAACCTGGGTCGACGAGTCCATTTCCTACAACTCTAAACATTATGCCATGCACCTCCACATGTCTCTACTGAAGAATAATCAAAGTTCCAATTACTGTCGAATTGGGAAGATATGGCAACAAACGTTTGTAACCCAATACAAACCCGAATAGTCGCAAAGTCTACTGCAGAATGACAGGGTATTTATAAAACTACACAATATCATTCAAATCAAGCAGCCAATCAGAACTCAAGGAATGGAATCACCCAAATTCATGAATGGATCATTCTTGATTTCTATATGTACCAACTGTCTTGGACACTGCTTCAGTGGTACTTAGCTGCTGTTATTCAAACCAACAGTAGACTAACTGACCTCAATATCTACAAGGAGCCACAAAAGGACTTTTTCTCATCTATTCTCTTATTCAACCTCCTCAATAAGGATGTGAGACAAGGTCCATTTTTAAGTAGAATATGAAGAATAATTAAAGTTCCAATTACCGTCGAACTAGGAAGACAAGGCAACAAAGGGCTGTAACTTAAATACAAACCCGAATAGTCACAAAGTCTACTGCTGAATGACAGGATATTTATAAGACTCCACAATGTCATTCAAATCAAGCAGTCAAGCAGCCAATCAGAACTCAAGGAATGGAATCACCCAAATTCATGAATGGGTCATTCTTGATTTCTATATATACCAACTGTCTTGGACACTGCTTAAGTTGTACTTAGTTAGCTGCTGTTGTTCAAACCAACAGTAGACTTGCTGACTTGAATAGAATAAAGCTGGTTTGAATTCTGATCTTCCCTTCTAATTTGGTTTGTTTTACGGCATATCAACTTCAGTGGGTCATTTAATGCGGATAAAGTTTTGAAAAAGTCATTCCTAATGGATACTCAATGTTTTTTATAAACACATTTTTCTATTTAACCCATAGATGGAACCCTAACAGGTACTACCACTCCGGGTCAGAGTGGACCAGGGAGCAATGGTGATGAAGAGGTGCTCCACATTCCTCAAACCTCCAGAAGTGGAACCTCACCATCAGATAGAGTTTAACATCATTCTAGGGACATGTAGACCCTCAGCCACCGCCTTCTAGCACCCATATGATAAAAATGGGTTGAGACTTGCCATAAGGGCAATAGGGTTGGGAAAATCATATAGGTGCTAGGGTTTGACATAACCAGCCGATTGATTGGAGAGGGCCTCTCCAACTGCCCGTCTAGCCCAAGTAAGAGCAAAAGTAGAGTGTTGCATGTTCGCTGGAGAGGAGAACAGATAGATTCATACCTTTCTCCAGAGCATTAGTATAAACTGAAATGCAAACAGCCTTGTCCAGAATTTGAACTTATATGACAGCAATACTGATACCTTTTTTTTTATTTAGTGCATCCTGAGATGCACATATTTACTTTGAATGAGTCACTGGGAAAATTTATAGCTCCCAACTAAAGCCGTCTAACTCCTACCTTCTAACCTATCCTGTGCAATTCATTTCTAAGAAACTATTGAAA
>CM042153.1:62686017-62703517 GCA_023376005.1 Doryteuthis pealeii | reverse complement strand
TCTACTATTTACCCATAGCTGGAGGGAGTATAGCTGGATTCATACCTTTCCCAAGGGTATTAACGCAATGTGAATTGCAAACAGTTTCATCTAGGATTTGAATTCTGGTCGACGATTCCATTTCCTACAACTAACCATTATGCCATGCGCCTCCTTTTAAGAAAGATTCTGTATGTCTGTTTGTACAATCACTGAATGCATGTTTTTTTTTATAAAGGAAAATTGGTGGAGACCACCAAAGACCAAAGTTTAATAAATCGACACTATTTTTGTCCAACAGTGGTGGGGGTAAAAAAAAAAGAAAGTTTTATGCCTCAATTTTCATAAGAAAAGCTAAATAAACATGAGAGTATAAATCAATAATATATGAAAAAATCTAATAAGAAAGATGATTAAAAGGATAAAAATTAATAAAGGATAAAACAAACAAAAGAATACACACAATACCCATGTTCACTCAACAGTCTCTCACTGTCAACTGGAATAACCTCAAGAAGAGTGTTCACGCATATCAACCCTCAAATTGGTTGAGAAGTTATATCAAGGAACATGCCATTAGTTCTCAAGAGGTTCAAAATGGCTAATGATGCACAATTTTCCCCCCACCCATTCAAGATATTATCATATATTTATATTAATGTACAAAATTAGTTTTTTTTTTCAATTCAAATATCTAATTTGGCCATGAGCCATATGTACATGTATCTTTTCACAAAAAGCAGATGATATATAATGGTCTAGCACTAGTGAAAAGGGGATAGACTCCCTCGCTGTCTGGCTGATACTGACTTTAGGCCACCTCGACGACTTTACTTTATATATATATATATATATATATATATATATATATATATATATATATATATATATATATAAAAAAATGCAGGAATTAAAAAATTCAAAAATATAATCGAAAGCATAAAGAGCGTCCACAATAATCAACCGACGTAAATTGTGGCCCTAAAACATAACAGCAAGAAATGTCTTCGCATAAACACCAGAAGATCTATAAGCATTCTGACGATGGTGAAATAACCTGAAACCTGGATAGTTGCTTATGGAAAACAATTATATTTTTAAAAAATTCAACAAACAAATATATATATATATATATATATATATATGAAAATAAAATGGAAATTAATCCGACAGTATGAATATGATATAATGAAAAAACAAAAGATGTTTACAACTGATATAGGCTCATCAGGAGAGAAGTGTGCAAAAACCGTTTCGGGGCCAAATCTCTCGACGGTTTTGAAAAGTAACACCGGCCCATCCTCAACTAATATGAGGACCCTTTTGCATTATAATGCATCGACCGCACGTGGGTCGGTCATCAACAAAAATAAGACGGGAAAATGACCGTTAGTAAAAACAGAACGTTGCTAGTCAAACGTTGGAATTAATCAAAAAATTTTTTTTTTTTTTTATTAATTCCAACGTTTCACACACACACACACATATATATATATATATATATATATATATATATATATATATATATATATAAGAGCAAGCCAGCCTCTTTGGTCCAATTCTTTCAGACAAAAATAGGATTTTTGACACTAAATAATGTTAATAAAAAATAGTTTCTCAAGTTTTAAATTCTTTTATCACATCATCCACAAAATATAATATTCTTGTACCATATTTGTATATTCCGAATCATAGTCTGATAGGTATGCGTCCTGTGTCACTGACGCATACAAATCTAAAAGGACGCAGTTTTTTTTTCTTCCTCCACCATTTCCTTCTAATCATAAATACATTTCAATATTTTCTTGGAAACAAATTACACTACATGGCAGGGCTTTCATAGATAAAAACTCTGCAATTTATTAAGAAACTTTGGTTGGGACCCATCAAATTTCCCGAGGACTCATTCAAATCAAATCAATGAGTACCAGGATGCAGTAAATCAAAAATCGATCAGCATCACTGAGAATAATAACAAAACAACTTAAAAACAAGAATATGTAAAGAATAAAAAGATAAAACAAATATAGAAAAATAACTTTTATTAATCTATATATCATTTATATAGAAATGAGATTTATTTTTAACTTTTTAAATCCTGGGCAACGCCAGGTAAATCTGCTAGTATATTATATATGACTTTTTAAAACTGTTTACATATTTGCTTTGGGCTGTAGACTTAAGGTCTGTTATTCAGAAGATCTAAGTCAGAGATGTTTGGCATTAGTATATAGATTATTAAATTCATAGATTACACAACTACTATGTCTACTACTAATAGTACTGGGACAACCGCAACTGGTACTACTAATACTAACAATAATCACCGGTATATTAATACCAATGTCGCCTGACCTGGATATTCTAAACAGACATTAAGTCGACAGACCAAAGCAAATATTTAAACACAGAGTCGAGCAAAAAGGTCAGACATATGAAAGTTGAACCCTCAAATATTGATCACAAGTTTTAAAAAACAAAAAAGAAAGAAAAAAAACAAACTATGTTGATTTTGGAGAAGATGGTGAATGGTACAGAATTATTCATTATATTTGCATATTAAATTCCATGAAAAAGACTTTCTGACATGTCCATGTTGCTAGAAATTGTTGAATGTTGATTTAACTAATCTTATATTACAAATTTAACAGAGTCTGGCATAAGGTTATGATTGTGGGAGCACCCAATGTAGATCAGGCTCCCTACACAAGATATCCTGATATACCTCCCCTCACACCAATATATTTGACCACCACCACTCTTATTATCTATGAAAACAGCCCAATATGTGATCTCCACAACCACCTATATTTATGAATCAACCCAACCCAACCCCTCCCGCCAATATGCATAAAAGTCTTCTCAGTGCTAATATCTATGAAACTCCTAGATAGGGCTTGACATCATTCCAAGACATGAATGACCCTCAGCCACTACCTTCTAGCACCCATATGATAAAATGGGTTGGGGCTAGCGATAAGGGCAATAGGGTTGGGACAATCATAGGTGCTAGGGCTTGACATGGCTGGCTAGCTGGCTGATTGATTGATTGATTGATCAGAGGGTGCCTCTCTGACTGCCTGTCTAGCCTAAGTAAGGGCCAGGTGGAGATTTGCATGTCATGGTATGCTCAGCTACCAGGATTCCATCCTTAAGCATCACGGGTCACCCCATTGGAGGAGTCTTAGCCCTCTGCAGAGGTGCAATTGGTGTATTCTAAAGCCTCAGCCGACAGGGCCCCCTAGTTTAGTATTTAAAGTTACAGTGTACACTCCTTATTCTTATAAAAAAATCATGGTTTTTGTAGTGGGAGAAATTAAGTACATGGTAGCTCAAAGCAAGCACGAACATGTCTGGCATGCAAAAAGGCATCAGGGAGGAGTGTAGCAGGTGATTACATAGATTGAACTCGCATCCTCCTGATTGTGAGTCATGGCTCAAAGTCAGACTATACCTCGTTGCCACGTATGCAAATTTCTACCCTGCGAAGGCAGTGCTGGCTGCGATTGGCCCGGATGTGGGATTTTGGTCAGGGCAGTTAATGATTATTCAAGGCCTGCCTTCCCACACCGAGGCAGTTGCATTCTGAATGAAAGCACCAACATGCATCGAAGAAGAGGCAAGTGAGCTTTGGCGGAGGACTGCTGGAAAAAAATTGTTGCAGGCAGCAAGGACTTAGTCGGGGGACTTTGGCAGTTGGGAGAACATCTTTTTCGGTGGAGAGATCCAGCTGTCCGACCGAACGAATTTCTGTTCACTCAGTTTTATATATATTTGTAGGCAATAATCACATAAAGAGGTGTTGAAGTCGGAGATGCCAAAAATAGATGAGTTGGCGGTTTTGTGTTCGACTCCACAACCCTGGTTAAAAGCAGTTTAAGCTGATTCAAGATACAGGTTTCTTTTTGATTTCCTTTTCGTTTCTTTCCTTGATTTGAGAATTCACCTTTTGTAATGATTGTATGACAAAGTTGCAACACTGGAGTGAAAGACAAGAAAAGAGAAAAGTATTTTCTTAAATCAGGTTTTAAATGTTGATTAAAGAACTTCGTGGGAATGTAATGCAGTTGTTTATTCAAATCAGTGAGAGAACAAGTTGAGACGACAAGAGACAGAATGAGTCAAGTGGATTAAAATGAAATCTATGAAAGCGATCACATAGAAGATATAAGAATAGAAAAAAAAAAGAATGAAACAGAATTTTGTAGATGTTCCAGATTTTGATATTTACAAAGATTAGTTTAACATTGTTGGTAAAAGAAAAAGGTAAGAAAAAAAAGAATGAAAAAACAAAGTTGGTAAAGAAGGAATGAAAAACAAAGTTGGTAAAGAAGGAATGAAAAACAAAGTTGAAAGAAGGAATGAAAACAAAGTTGGTAAAGAAGGAATGAAACAAAGTTGGTAAAGAAGGAATGAAAAAAAAGTTGGTAAAGAAGGAATGAAAAACAAAGTTGGTAAAGAAGGAATGAAAAACAAAGTTGGTAAAGAAGAATGAAAAAAGTTGGTAAGAAGGAATGAAAAAAAATTGGTAAAGAAGGAATGAAAAAAAAAGTTGGTAAAGAAGGAATGAAAAAAAAGTTGTAAAGAAGGAATGAAAAAAGTTGGTAAAAAAAAAAAAAGAATGAACACTCGGTTAAAAAAAAAAACGGGTAAAAATGAACCCCGGTAAAAAAAAAAAAGAGAACCGGGTAGAAAAAAATGAACCTTGTGTTACATAATGAATAGGTTGCCAATTCATTTTTAAAGGCAAGTATAAAATTTTAAATACCGGTTTAGAATTAAGAACTCCAACAAGAGTTCATGTAGTTTGATAGACAGTGATCTCTAGCTGACCTTTCAGTAGTTTTTATGAGTTAGTTTAATCATGTGACAACCCAGCCTTGAGGACAATTTAGGTTCGTTAGTGAGAGTGAAGTAGACGTAATGGGACTGGCATGAATGGCGCCTGTCTTCAGAATTCCTTTCAGCGTGTTGGAAACAGGGTCTTGGGGAAAATAAAGACGTCCAAAATTTAACTGTGTTCATTAAAAGTAAGAAGAAACTGAAGATGGACAAAAAGACGAGACCCAAGTTCACTCAAAAAGACTAAAGGATTCAGTCTAATATAGAAGATAGGAAGATAAGGAGAATAAGGAGAATAACAAATATCTATTTAACACTTGGTAAAACCATGAATTGAATCAATGTAATATCGATCCAAAACAACATTTTACCAATGGCAATTTAAGGAATACAAATTCTACAGAGTGCGATTATAAAATATCCTTTAAATGAGTTTAGATTAAAAAGAGGAAAGATTTGGGGGTGCTCTTCCAATATGTGATCTACCGAATGGTTTCTAATCCAATATGTGATCTACCCATTAGCTACCCATTATTTTCCTATCAAACTACGGAGTTAGGGTTAGGTTTAGAGTTAGAGTCAGATTTTTTAAATGATATTAGAGAGGTTTATCGCTAAATGTCTTTATTTTTACCTTTTTAGAATTTACATTAAATAAAATTATGTATTTAAAAAAAAATATAATGATACATTCATGTAATTTTTATTTGTCTTCTTTTTTCCTAGTAGATCACATGCCATGAATAGTAAATCAATAGTAGATCACAAACCTTAGGTAGATCACATATTGGAAGAGCATCGATTTTGGTTAAATGATTGTCAGATCTTTTAGACACTATTAACTTCATACAGTTCCGCACATATGTTTTTAAAATACAGTATTACTTTGATTTACGAGTGCCTTAACTTACAATTTTGATTTTCCAAATGTATTACGCCAAAGAAAAATATTATTTATAACAAAAATAAACATTAGCCCTTTATCTACCAGAACCCCTGCCTCTCGCCAGAGCGCCCCAAACAGCGCGACGATCAAAATGCCGGACCGGCCTCAGTCAGACGCAAAAATGGCGTACTCTGAATTCTTCTTCGCGCCATGAAATATTGGTCTCGAGTAATAAAGACATCAAAAACACAAATTATCTCTCCGTGTTCATAATTAATAAAAGATGGATGAAGAGATATACGGCCAGAGATGACACCCGACACAGAAGGTGAAGAGAGATCTCAACCTGAGTGGAAAGTTAGAAAGAGGATAGAAGACAGAAGATATATCCGAGAAACAATAGTACGGCTATCCAACACAATGCCATTAAAGAAACCAAAACCAAATCATATACACGTGTTATTCCCATTAGACTATTTATTTTTTGCTATTTTCTAATTATTGGATCCTTTCCGTCCACTAAGAACGATGGCGTAGTGTAAAAAGAAATATTTGCATCTGCGCAAGTGACCCTGCAGGCCAATTCTTGAGTGACAGTCTTTGGTGCACTGAATGCACACAAACTGTGATGCTTTCTGGGACTACTGGCTTTTCTCTCTTTGCTGTCAAGGCTACTCTAATACTCTACTCTAAGCTATTTTCTAATATTTTTATTCAAATTAATAATATCGTCCCCTTCCCAAGACAAGCAGAGGAAAATATGAAATTCATTTAGAAAAAAATAAAAAAAAAAAAAAAAAAAAATTAAATTTATTCTCTATGAGTTTTTATGACAGCCTTAATTCTTAGTATTAGTTTGATTATTCGGACTACTGTCCTCATCTTCATTGTTATCTATAAAACGTTTTGGCCGATGTGCCCTCCGGCCTTCTTCAGGTATTTCTTGTCGGACTCAGGAGTCTTTTCGAACTCGGGAACCTTCTTGTTGTAATCGGGAGCCACCACGAAACTTTGAACCTAACCCTTTATTCAATCCACGGGGGTATCCGGTTCTCATTCCGCTAACCATAGTGTTGTACAGATAACAATAAAGATGAGAAAAATAGCTAGAATAATCCAACTAATATTAATTATCAAGCCTCATCTAAAAAAAATCAGAGAAACAGGCTTAATTCTTTCAGGCAGTTTTCATAAATTTAAAAGGAATATCTTTCATCAAAGTGCTTCCGATTTAACCCCCCCCCCAATGGCAGCTAATGTCCACCGGCCGCCTAACAGACACGCCTATTTTTTAAAATATTATATTATTATAATATTATATATTATTATTATTATCATATTTATTATTATATTATTATTTATTATTATCATATTATTATTATTATTATTATTATATTATTATTATATTATTATTATTATATATTATTATTATTATTATTATTATTATAATCATATTAATTATTATTATATTAATTATTATTAATTATTATTATAATATTATTATATAACCCATAAATTTAAAAAGGAATATTCTTCATCAAAGTGCTTTCGATTTACCCCCCAAATGGCAGCTAATGTCCACCACGCCTATTTTTCAAGGGAAACATTTGTCTCCTTGCCGGACCAATAATCCTTTTTTGTCCAGTGATCAGATAGCTGCCAGAGTTAATATATAGCTAATTTGCTAAAAGTCTAGATCTTCCGGGTTTTTTGCCTTTTTAGACCCTTCCACCACATGCAGATCTGCTAATGGATCTTGATGGCAGGAGCTTAGACAGTTCAAACCTTTGGGCTCACAGCCACGCTCAATGGTTCTAAGAAGCGTGATATACTGAATGCTTCATGTCCAATCTAGTCGCCACTTTTCTACGCTCTTCCCGAACAAACAAAAAGAAAAAAGAGAAAAGAAAAAAGAAAAAAGAATAAGAAAAAGAAAAAAAGAAAAAGAAAGAGAGAGGGAGAGAGAGAGAGAGAGAAGAGAAAAAAGAAAAGAGAGAGAGAAAAAAGAAAGAAAGAGAGAGAAAAGAGAGAGAGAGAAAGAGAAAGAAAGAGAAGAGAGAGAGAAAAAGAAAGAGAGAGAAAGAGAGAGAGAAAAAGAAAGAGAGAGAGAGAAAGAAAAGAAGAAAGAGAGAGAGAGAGGAAAAGAAAAGAGAAAGAGAGAGAGAGAGAGAAAGAAAGAAAAAAGAAAGAGAGAGAGAGAGAGAAAGAAAAAAGAAGAGAGAGAGAAAGAAAAAAGAAAGAGAGAGAGAAAGAAAAAAGAAAGAGAGAGAGAAAGAACAAAGAAAGAGAGAGAGAAAGAAAAAAGAAAGAGAGAGAGAGAAAGAAAAAAGAAAGAAGAGAGAGAAGAAGAAAGAGAGAGAGAGAGAGAAAAAAAGAGAGAAAAAAAAAAAGAGAGAGAGAGAGAGAAAAGAAGAGAGAAAAAGAGAGAGAGAAAAAGAGAGAAGAGAGAGAGAGAGAAGAGAGAGAAGAGAGAGAAAAGAGAGAGAGAGAGAGAGAGAGAGAGAGAGAGAGAGAGAGAGAGAGAGAGAGAGAGAGAGAGAGAGAGAGAGAGAGAGAGAGAGAGAGAGAAAAAGAAAAAAATCTCACCACTGCTTTCTTATCCGCAAAGATAAAACCATTTTCGACCAAAGCTAAATCCAGTGAAAGGTTGTACGGTGTGTGTGTGTGTGTGTGTGTGTGTGTGTGTGTTAATCGATTTTAAGAACTAACACGAACAAATGTTTTAGCAACTTTCATATTCCCCGAAGGACATTAAATCTATGAGCATATTTATCTTTATTCATTGAATTGTGAGTGATTCACTAGAAACGAGCAACATTTCTTTTTCCTCAACATCAAAGTACTTATAATGCATTTCATCTACACGCTTATGCAAATCACATTGCTAAATATATTAACACGATTTTTCGTAATTAGAAACAACTTTTTTTTTTATAAAGTTACAAAGGAGCTTTTTTTTATTTATTTATTTTTAAATGTTAAAAAAAAAAAGATGAAATAAATAAGACTAAAATGGAAGATAAACGTTTTTTTCAATAGAAAAAAAATGGCGTCTCTCTTCGAACTTTTTTTCCTATTTCATTTTTTTTTCCGTACAAAGCAGACAAGCAAGCAAGCAAGCAATAAGATGGGCAGATGTATATAGTAATGTTGGCGAGGATTTAAGTAAAAAGACGTCAGGCCAACCAACAAGCCACTGTTTAAAACCAAACCGAAGTGAGTGCGTCACGGACTTCAGGGTTTTTATTTTTATTTTTTTTTTTTTTATTATTGTAACCAGAAATAATCGATTGCGTACAAAACGAGGAACATACGGACATACAAAAAGAGGGAAGAAAATAAAAATAAATAACAATAGAAAAAAAAACCCAAAAAAACACGAGCGAATGAATGAATGAATCGGAGTGAAGGAAGACAACTCGAGGGCATCTCGTGGTGGGAATTTTTAAGATTGCTTTTACTTGCGTGAATTTTTAGAATGAATAAAAAGACACATTGAGATAAGGAAACGTCTCAGATCATTACTCCATTTTTTTTTTTTTTTTTTACTTATTCAAATCGTCTGATTGGCCAGAAGATTTTAGTTACATGACCACAATGCACTAGATAATGAGTTATGAACTTGCTTTTACACTCCAATTATTACACACTTGCTGCCTGGCGTCCAAAGCTTCAGTTTCTGGACCGATAAGTAATGGAAAAATAAATCGCGTGATCCCAAGGAGCCGTCCCCTCAGGCAGCACCCGTGCTCTTGTCTAAAAAGGACAGGACCGTGTTTATTGCTCGGTGCCTGAGGCACCCCAAAAGGAGGCGCGTGGTGTAATGGATAGAGTCGGAGGAAATGGACTCGTTGACCATTATATATATATATATATATATTATATATATATATAAAAGTAAAGTCAATGGGGCGGCCTAAAGTCGGTATCAGCCAGTCAGCGAGGGAGTCTATCCCCTTTTCTATAGCGCTAGACCAAGGGGATTGTTTTTTAGCATCTGAGGTGGAGCGGTATCGAACTAGGAACCTTGTGGTTTCTATCCGAACGCTCTACCGACTAAGCTAACTAGGCCCACACATACACACATATATATATATATATATATAAGGACCCAGGCACTACCTACCTAGGTTTTACCTGAACAGTTCATCAGGATGATTCTGACTGAAGTAGGTTGGTATAAATGTCTTATTGTACATTTCTTTATTTGCAAACTGAATTATCTGTTTTTTCCCACATCGTTAGAGTGTAGAATATATATATATATAATATATATATATATATATATATATATATATATATATATGTGTGTGTGTGTGTGTTAATAGATGATAAAACAATTTTCAAGAAAACCTATTTTCTGAACTGGACATTCCATGCAATTTTTAATGAAAGGGCGGAGTGGAATCTGGCAATAATGAAAAGAAAAGAAAAATGATGAAAAGCCAGGAGATACAATTTCTGCTTGTTTAGAGTTATTTATTTATGTACTTATTACATGACAAACATGTCCTAAATTCCATTGGTTCTTTATCAAAAGTTTATGTAAATAAATAGGTGGGTCTCTTATATAAGAATAACAAAAACTTCTACGAATCTGTGAAGCAATCGGTACAAATAAACAATGAAACAAATAAAATTACATTCAACACCGGAACTAACAAATTAAACATCTTTAATAACTGACACGCGAACCAAAGCACCCCCACCAGTAATAAACTCTTCCAACAGGACTTTCGCACCCCCCCGCCAATAATAAACCCTTCCTAAAAGTATAACTACCGTATCCAAATTAAATTAAACAAAAACAAACAATACATACAAAAAACAAAAAAAATCCCCATGAAGACGATCAATGGATATGTCGAAAATATTTCGACCATGAGGGGGTGAGAAAAAGAATAAGGGACAAGGGCATAGAGTCCGTGGTCAGTTATCCTGTTCTTGCGAAACAATGCCTGTTTCGCGACCCTCTGGCACAATCAAGGGTCGATTAACTATCCAAGGGGAACAAAATTCAAAGGTAACAAAGAATCGAGGGTAACAAAGAATCAAGATTCTTTTGTGTGGCGAAAGAAACCACGAACGTAGTAGTTCGAAGCGTGCACGACTGTGTTTGACATGCAGAATGAAGATCAGAGGCGAGTGGGGAGATTGAACTCGCATTCTCCTGATCGTGAGTCGTGGCCCGACGCATGGGAATAACTAAACTATCCAGTGGCCAGGATGTGAAGGATTGACGCGTGCTGATTAGTGTCGCACGTGCTGGTCAGAGGAAGGAGCCCGGATGAACACTGTAATTGTGTATTTATTTGACCAGCTCTGAGAAACCGGGAAGAAAGCTTGCAGTAGCATTTTGGCTGTGGTGACGAGAGACGAGACCTTTTAATGGTATTGGTGAGAAGAGTGTAGCATTGCTGGGAGAGTAAAATCGTCGGACTTAACTGTGCCCCCCAGAGAACATTCATATTACATTTTGGATCGATCTCAATTAGACTGGTCAGGTAACAAACGATCAGTACGACGTGAAAAACGAAGTTGGAATCTCTGTCATCTGACGTTTATTTATATGAAAGGCAGACCTGCTCACATCCGGTAGCAAGGTATAAAATTCCCGTCAAGCGCAGATCTCGCCTTCGGTATTTCGTACTAACCTTCCGGCTATATGCCGAGTCATGATGTCACACTCATGTATTCACTTCTTATTTTTTGAATAAAGAATTTGGAGTGAGTGCATGAGTGTGCTCACTTCAAATATACTTCGGTATTTCGTACTGGACACTGCCACTCCAGCCGATGCTATGCACGTGAGTAGAGGGCCCACCTCAATATTTTTTTTTTCACAGATGTATTCAAAATCGCTCAGGAGCAGAAATTAGGGCACTTTCTCTATCAACTGGACTCCGACACAAAGAAACTAGTAAAAAAGTTAGAGAAAGACAAAAAATCTGTAATATATATATATATATATATATATATATATATATAAACACTGGAAAAATAACAAAACACACACACACATACACATATATATACACTCGTTACATATTTAAAATACTATAAAAACATTACATTAATAAAACAAAATTTTAATTAAATAGAAAATAAACACCAAATAAAATCCATACATATTTGTTCCACTCAACACAGAAGAAGCCGTTTCTTTTAATAAATAGGTATATATACATATATTTTCATTAATTATATTTTATTTTAATACATAATAATGCTTACACACACTCACATAAACACTCACGCGACCAGCGAAAGCGATCATCTATTTACATTTTCACACACACACACACACAACACACACACACACACACAATGTAAAAGAGCGTCTATGTCTCCCGGAACCATGCGTTAAAATAGCCTCCAAGATTAAGTACAGCACTTTTACTATATTGTACAGTAATTTATCTTGGATGCTTCTTTAGCCTTTTTTATTATATTGTAAAGTTGATGGAGTGACCTATTGTTGGTATCAGCCAAACAGAGAGAGGGTCTATCCCCTTTTCAATAGCGCTAAACAGGGCGATTGTTTTTGTGTCTGAGGTGAGGCACCACACCTACCATCAGTTCTCAAATTTACAGCACAGATAAAAGCTGTGCTACTCATGCACTGCGTTGGCAAGGGCTCATATCGGACCTAGAATACGGACTGGGCTAAACTGGCCCCAATGCATATACCTCATATTAACTCAGCATTTGTCCAGGAGAATGTCACAAAACAACCAGTGCAATTTTGGCACCAAAAATTCCACAAGTGAGGCTTAACTTTCTGTGTATCAAATTTACCCCATGGCTGTAACAAATTTTCTTGGTATTTTTTTACCTCTCTGATGGGATATTTCTAAGTTCACTATTTATTCATCTCAGAAGTTCTATTCAAATTAAGTGCTATCATCATTTTAATGGAAGTCTTTCTGCTTGTTATAACAGAAATAGATATCTCTTATGATTCACAATCCTTATTTCACAATATATCCACTCGCTAACAAAACAAAACACAAGTCACGGACGCCTACCAGCGGAAGTTAACCCAACGGTACCTAAAACAAAGTGACCAAATTAACACAGTTCTGCGCATAGGCTTGGACTGAGTTCCGCTTGAAAGGAATTCCTAAACAATAAAAAATAATATTATAAACAGAATCCGGATTTTCGGCCAATGAGAAGCTTTCCCCCCAGAATCATGAAAGGCTTTTCTGGAGCCTATCTCGTTACTATATAAGTCCGTCAATTGAGGACCAAAGCAGTTGACCGAGGGCTTCCAAGCCATTAGTATCGCCGACCGACCGGCAGGCAGGATCAAAGAGCCGCTACATCTACCCACTACCACACACGCCGCCGCCGGCCCGATATCCCTACCCTCTCCTGACCCGTCCACACCGGCGAACCCTAAAGTGACTACGACTATCATCAATCTTACCATAAGCCTGTCAACTCAAGTCATCATATCAACTTACATAGTATCCCACTTGCTCAATTATAATGAATGTGCGAACATTTTGGTGGAAGAGCCACTGTGAGCAACTTAAGTAGGCAAAAGTCTGGAAGATGAAGAGCCTCACAGACAAATTAGAGTCATTACTGAAGCCGATCTGCACAAAATAACTTGAGAAGTTTGTTTTGATTTACAGCATATCAACTTCAGTGGGTCATTTAATGCCAACAAAGTTTTGAAATACATGGATACTCAATTTTGTTATAAACACATTTTTTTATTTAACCAATAGAGGGAGCCCTAACAGGTACTACCACTCCGGGTCAGAGTGGACCAGGGAGCCATGCTGATGAAGGGGTGCTCCACATTCCCCAGACCTACAGAACTGGAACCTCACCATCAGATAAAATTTAACGTCATTCCCAGAACATGTAGACCCTCAGCCACCGCCTTCTAGCACATATATGGATTCGGGCTTGATATGATAAAAAGGGGTTGGCTTGCCATAAGGGCAATAAGGTTGGCGCAATATTATAGGTGTTAGGGCTTGACGTGACCAGCCGATTGATCGGAGGGGCCTCTCCGACCGCCCGTCTAGCCTAAGTAAACTTATGAGGCTGCAAAAGAACTAAACAGATATTTGAAATCAGCAAAGTTTAAAATTCAAATCAGTTAGAAATGCTTATGTTCCCCCTTCATACTAATGTCCTTAGAAAAAGGCATGAATCTATTTTTCCCTGCACAATCACATTGCCTTGACAATATCTTGAAACTGGCATGGTGGCTGATGCAAAGAGAGTAGGTAAGCAAAAATTAGAAAAACAATACTGCTCAAACTTTTACACTCCTTGTCAACCTTGACAACAAGAGCACGTCAGCTAAATGAAATAGTAATACAAAACAAATTGCATTAATATGGCGTGAAGTGGAAAGATATTTTTTTGAGAGAGAGAGAAGTCATGATTCAGCAAAGAGTAAGAATTTCTAATTTTTACAGTGGATGCTGAAGTGTGTACAATGCAGAGAGAGAGAGGGGGGGTTGTATGGTATTAGTTGACAAGGTTCTAAAATTGTAAACTTACTATGGTAGGTTTTGTATTTTTAAAATAAAGAAAGATTATTTTATGTGTCAAGATAAAAGTGGAAGAAAAAAAAAGAATTGCATTGACAACCTGATGAAGTTAGAGAGAGAGGGGGGAAGAGAGAGGGGGAAGAGAGAGGAGAAAATAGAGAGAGAGGAGCAGAGAGGAGGAGGAGGAGAGAGAGAGGAGGAGGAGGAGAGAGAGGAGAGAGAGAGAGAGGAGAGGAGGAGGGGAAAAGAGAGAGAAAGAGAGAGAGAGAAAAAGAGAGAGAGAGAGAGAGAAAGAGAGAGAAAGAGAGAGAGAGAAAGAAAAAAGAGAGAGAGAGAGAAGAGAGAGAGAGAGAGAAAGAGAAGAAAGAAAGAGAGAGAGAAAGAAAGAAAGAGAAAAAAGAGAGAGAGAAAGAAAGAAAGAGAAGAGAGAGAAAGAGAAAAAGAGAGAGAGAAAGAGAGAAAAAGAGAAGAGAAAAGAGAGAGAGAGAGAGAGAAAAAAAGAGAGAGAGAGAGAGAGAGAGCGCAAAAAGACAAAGGGGAAGATAGAGTAAAAGATATTGGATATATATTGGCAAATGATGAATGAACCACATCTGCCAGATGGATTAGACATCTGTAGACCCCCCCCCAGTTATTCACACCAGACTCGTTAACCTTTTTTACAGGAAATACAAACCTCCTCCTGTTGACAACCAAGTGTTGACCTGAACCCCACAATCAGCTGCAGTCATTTTAAGATAGTCACCATACTTCATTAATCTCAGTGCTGCATTAAAATCACAGCAACAAAAATCAAACTATATTGATACGAGTAGGAGGCGCTTCGTGTAATGGTTATCATCATAGGAAATGAACATTGAGGGACGAGTTCAAATCCTGGATGAGGCAGCTTGCATTTCATATTGTACTAATACTCTTGAGAAAGGTATGAATCCAAATATTCTCCCTCCAACTATGGGTGAATATTAGGGTAGACTGGGGTCTCTAACCTAGGTATGGTAACCAGTCAGGGAGAAGGAAAACTGAATTCAAACATGGATCATCTCTACCATTTGGACTTTGATATAAAGAAAGATTACATAATTATAAGCAATAGAAAATCATCAAGAAATATTTTGTAATATTCAACCAAATTATATATATATATATATATATATATGTATACTTCGGCAGCATTTTTCTTTTATACAAGTTCGGTTAAACGCCACAGACAATTCAAGTCTGAGTTTTTTCATGGTCCTTTTAATTTTCTTGCGATCTTTTTTGTGTTTGGGTGGAGAAGTTGTAATAGTCCACCAAATCCTTTTATTCGAGCGCTTTCGGCTGGTTTATCAGCCATCATCAGGTGGGGAAACGATGTTAAGTTTTTTTCCAAGTGCCTCGTTTTTATAGAAGAACGAGTAGTAGCTTAAAAAGTGGTGGTGGTAGTTAGTACGAAACAATGGATTAATGTTTTTTTTTTTGTTTTTTTTTTTGAGGGGGGTACAGAATTGTGAGGAAGGGAGGGGGAATGGTTAGAGTGGGATTGTTTATAAGCATTTATATACATATATTGGCCATATACATATTGTTTATAAACATTATATACATATATTGGCCATACGACGACCACATTATCCCGCCGTTTAACAATGCACTTATCCGACACCAGCTCCATTAGTCAACACTTAAAGACACATTCATGCCCCCCCTCAACCTACAGAAAAATTTTAACAGAAAACACACTCACACTCCATAAAGAAAAAAAACAAACAAAAATTGCAAATAATGGAAGCACTCTATATCAATTAAAAAGACCTACCTTAAACAAAATAAACTTTCAAACCAGTAGACACATCCTCCAATGCTTATAAACAATCCCACTCTAACCATTCCCCCTCCCTTCCTCACAATTCTGTACCCCCCTCAAAAAAAAAAAAAAAAAAAAAACATTAATCCATTGTTTCGTACTAACTACCACCACCACTTTTTTAAGCTACTACTCGTTCTTCTATAAAAACGAGGCACTTGGAAAAAAAAACTTAACATCGTTTCCCCACCTGATGATGGCTGATAAACCAGCCGAAAGCGCTCGAATAAAAGGATTTGGTGGACTATTACAACTTCTCCACCCAAACACAAAAAAGATCGCAAGAAAAATTGAAAGGACCATGAAAAAACTCCTCAGACTTGAATTGTCTGTGGCGTTTAACCGAACATATATTAAATAATGCAGCCATTTTTTGTCTGCAAGTTTTGTCCTTTGTTTTTTCGTATTACAAAAATAATCCGGCAATACGAAAAAAAAAACAAAGGACAAAACTTGCAGACAAAAAATGGCTGCATTATTTAACAATATATGCCTACAAGAAGAAATGCTACATATATATACATACATACACATACATACATACAATAGACAAAATGTGCCTGTTGGGTCACCCATTGAGCTCTGGGTAGATAATTTGGATTAAGGAAAAGTGAGATTGCAAAACAAATTAAATTTTAAAAAGAAAAAAATGTTGAAATGCGGTTGGAGAATTTAAAAAACAAAACATTAAAATCATTTTGTAAGATTTCTAAGAAAAGAAAGCTTGACCTAATTTAAATTTATTGAAAGCCAAAATGTTGAAGCTACTGGCTCACTGCTTATGAAATTTGACATACGTTTCACACACTCCAATCTCTCTCACACTCTACACTCACTAAGAAACTAACATATATAACGAGGAGGTAATCAAAATATACATAGAGAGGGAGAAAGTGATAGGCAAAATGTCAAATGGGAGACTGGTCAGTTTTTTACTTCATTGCAAATTACAACTAATTAAAAACAATTAAAATAGAATTTTTTTCAAACATAACTCAATCCTAGAACTAAGGAATAATTTAGTATAATTTTCGTGTCATTAAACTAAACCGTAAAAAAGCCTTTTAGGACACAAAGAATGATTAATATGATATTAGATATATAAAATAGAATAAATAAACCCTTTGACTGGTTGTAGTTTGTAAGCATTTTCAGCATTTACAAACATTTCTTAATCTTCTTAAGAGTATACATACAATAGTAAAATTCAAAAATCAACATGGTAATCCAGATATGGTATGAATTTAATCTTAACAAAATCAATAGAAAAAGTTATGTATAGTATTTGCTGAAAGGGAAGCTTGTGACCTCTTGTGACGTCTGAAAAATAGCATGGGATGTGAATAACTTGTGACCCTACTGATTGTAAGTGATTGAAGAGGTTTTTAAAAAAGAACCACTTAAAATTAAAAAAAAAAAGAAAAA
>CM042153.1:62671017-62681017 GCA_023376005.1 Doryteuthis pealeii | reverse complement strand
GTGCTTTTGGATTTTTGTTCGTCATGGACGCATGCCTATCAGCATATATATATATATATACATATATACACGCAAATAGAGGAATGAATTAAATTACCATGACCAGACAACTTGGCAATCACCATGTGCAACATCCGGTGCACTGGACAGCTGTTTCAACCTCCTTAGGTCTCATCAGCAGTGCATATCACAATCTCTGCCAATATATATATATATATAACTGTTACACCAGTTCCAAAAAGATGGCCCCGAAAATGAGAAAGGATCAACCAAAAACTCGTCCGACAAGAATTGTCTGTACAGTTCAACAAAACTTGTATAAAAGAAAAAATGCTGCCAAAATACACTTTATATATATATATATATATATATATATATAATAATATAAGAGAGAGAGAGAGAGAGAGAGAGAGAGAGAGAGAGAGAGAGAGAGAGAGAGAGAGAGAGAGAGAGAGAGAGAGAGAGAGGGAGAGGAGAGAGAGAGAGGAGAGAGAGAGGGAGAGAGAGGGAGAGAGAGAGAGGAGAGAGAGAGAGAGAGAGAGAGAGAGAGAGAGAGAGGGGGAGAGGGAGAGAGAGGAGAGAGAGAGAGAGAGGAGAGGAGAGGAGAGAGAGGAGGGAGAGAGGAGGGAGAGAGAGGGAGAGAGAGAGAGGAGAGGAGAGAGAAAGAGAGGAGAGAGGGGGAGAGAGGAGAGAGGGAGAGAGAGAGAGGGAGAGAGGAGAGAGGAGAAGGAGGAGAGGAGAGAAGAGAGAGAGAGAGAGAGGAAGAGAGAGAAGAGGAGGGAGAGAGGAGAGGAGAGAGAGGAGGGAGAGAGAGGGAGAGAGGAGGAGAGAGGAGAGAGAGAGGAGAGGAGAGAGCTTTGCTTGGGTTTGATTTGCTTTAATAGCACATTCAACTTCTCATGGGTTATATGATGCAAAATACTTATTCATAAGATGAATGATTATGTATTTTTGCGACTGAACAAGAATTGTCTTTTATATAAATGCATACAAGACCAGAAGAATACAACTGTCATCATAATAAAATTAAATGATTATAATAATATACTACCCCCCCCCTCACAAGAATTATGGAATAACCGAATATTGAGGAAAAAAATCATGGAATAACCCAATATTTACCAAAAGAAATTATGGAATGATTTGCATTCTTCAAACAAATACCAGCAGAAGCCTCAATATGCAAATTGGTACACAGTTAAATTAAAAGATAGTTCTTGTAGATCTTGTGGTCAGACATGTATAATTGAAAGTAAACATGGCTCCAAGAAAAGAAGTGTCAATTGAAACTATGGAAAGGCAGCAATCCACAGTAGGGTAGGTGGATTTTTCACTTTTTAAAAATATCAAATTGTCCATCTATGCGAATGTTGTGTGTTTATATACTGAATACTGATACCAAAAAATTAGATCTTTTACTTGCACCATTGTATTGTTTGAGTAAATATCAAAGAATGTCTACTAAAATGCATTAAAAATCCTCGTTTTCTAAAGGCTAAATTTTGCGAAAACATGGATTTTTAGTGCATTTTAGTAGATGATCCTTGATTGCTATTTTTTCAAACAATGGTAAGAGATCTAATTTTTGGTATCAGTATTCAGTATACTAACACACACAATAAATAAATAGATTTAAAAAAATCCTTTAATATTGGTCAGTACAAAAAAAAAAAGTTGGAAAAGATTTTGGAGCACAAAAATAGATAACTGAACTCTGGAATATTTTACCTTACAATGAAAAATGATGTTCAATCTTTGCAATTAAGAAATCCACATTACCTGAAAGAAATATAAAAGAATATTAGAGTATTGCATTTAACATATACATAAATATACATTATCCAAACAACTTAAAAATGGTTTGTTTTGTTTTGTTTTGTGGCATATCAACCACAGTGGGTCATTTAATACATAAAAATTTTAGAAATAAATTCATTTTTGATGGATACTCAATTTTTTTTATAAACTCATGTTTTTCTATTTAACCCATAAATGGGACCATAACAGGTACTACCACTCCGGGTCAGAGTAGACCAGGGAGCAATGGTGATGAAGGGGTGCTCCACATTCCCCAAACCTCCAAAACTGGAACCTCACCATCAGATAGAGTTTAACGTCATTCCCAGGACATGTAGACCCTCAGCCACCACATTCTAGCACCCATAGGGCTGGGGTTGCCATAAGAGCAATAGGGTTGGGGCAATCATATAGGTACTATATGACCAGCTGATTTATTGGAGGTGGCCTCTCCGAGCGCCCGTCTAGCCTAAGTAATGGTCTAAGTGGAGTATTGTAAGTCATGGACTGTTCAACCACCTGGGTTCTATCCTTAAGAGTCTTATTCCTCTGCAGAGGTTCAGTCGGTGCATTCTAACGTCCCAGCCGATAGGGCGACTTAAAAAAGTTTTTTATTTACTAAGCTTAGTCTGACACAAGGAAAAAATACATGGTAGCTAAAGTTCCGTGAAGACTCCTATGTTCAAGAAGGTTACAAAATTTGACAAGAAAAACCTGAAGAAGGCCAGAGAGCACATTGACCAAAATGTTGTGTATAACAATAAAGATGAGGACAACAGTCCAAAAAATCCAAATATTACAAACTATCAAGCCTCATCTAAAAAAGTCAGACAAAAAATACATTATACTTAGTTATAATATCAATGTTTTAAGAGCCAAAGTGTATTAATAAAGTTCAGAATCATTTTAATTGTTATCTCAATCTCTTACATTCTCTAAGAAATTTGATAAAAAGAAACTTTTATAAAATGTGATTTAGTATTCAAAGCAATTTGAAAAGCAACATTCTAAAACAAAGTTTTAATCTTAAAATGTTATTAGAAAATTTCATTTCAATTCTAAGAGGAAATCATTTGAAGGAAAAAAAAAAAATTCAAAAGAGAAACATGATATTTCTATTAGATTTTTTTCTAAATCTTGAAAAAAAAAAAAAAAAAAAAAAAATACAAAAAAAAAAAGTCAAAATTAATTGAAAAAAAAAAAAAAAAAAAAAGAAAAGAAAAAAATGAAAAGTGACATTGAAATAAGTGAAGTTTTTGATTTTAAAAGAAGAAAAAGAAAAAAGATTTTTATCAAGCATGTTTATAAGTGTTTGAGATTATTGGTTGGGTGTTGTTCTGTCAGTCTGCTTTTCAGTCACGACACTTCTAAGTCATTAATTTTATATAATTAAATTCAGAGTGACACAGACAGGTAGACAATTTTAGTGATAATGGCTTTCTCTCTCTCTCTCTCTCACATATATATATATATATATATATATATATATATCTCGGGGTGGGTGGGTATCACCCCTCCACAGTGGTGCAGTTGGCATGTTCTACAACCCCAGCCGACAGGGCGGGGTCTGAATAGGTATCAAAAGAAACTGAAATAGGATGAATAAATGCTTCTCAAAAAATGAATATGCTTCATTTCATGATAAATTCAAGAAAATATATTGCTGGACAGTCGGATGGTAGGTTGATTTTACATTTAAAAAAAAAAATATCAAATTCTCTATTTATGTGAAAGTTGTGTTAGCATACTGAATACTGATATAAAAAATTAGATCTTTTACTTGCACCATTGTTTGAGAAACTAACATCATAAAACTAACACCAAAAATCCTTGTTTTCACAAAATTTAGCCTTTAGAAAACAAGGATTTTTAGTGCATTTTAGTAGACATTCTCTGATGCTATTTCCTCAAACAACAGTGCAAGTAAGATCTCATTTTTGGTATCAGTATTCAGTATATTATTTTGCTAGATGTGACAACACCTGCCAGTGAAAGTTGTGTTAGCATACTGAATACTGATATCAAAAAATTAGATCTTTTACTTGCACCATTATTTGAGTAAATAGCATCAGAGAATGTCTACTAAAATGCACTAAAAATCCTCGTTTTCTAAAGGCTTGAAGAATAATACATTTTGTGAAAACAAGGACTTTTAGTAGAAGATCTATGATGTTAGTTTCTCAAAAAATAGTGCAAGTAAAAGATCTAATTTTTGGTATCAGTATTCAGTATACTGACACACAACTTTCGCATAGATGGACAATTTGATATTTTTAAAAAGTGAAAAATCGACCTACCCTACACGGCAGGTGTTATCACATCCAGCAAAATAAACCAGTGATTCACTTATTCATCATTCTCTCTATCTCTCTTGTGTACACAACAAAACGGCAGATTTTTTAAATGTATTTTTATTTGCACTTCTGTTAATCCTTCAGAGGATGCTAAATTAGTTAAAAAAAAAAAAAAAAATTCTTGAATTTATTTAATCATAATGATCTAACCCAGTGACCTCCATTGAACAAATCAATACACCAGGTTCCTCCCTCCCCTCTACCCAGGTGCCGCTGGGTAGCCACTTCTAGTGACATGTAAAGAAAAAAAAAAACATGTGATAATTCAGTAAAATGGCTGGTTGTAACTATAAAAATCAAAATACAGATACTGCATGTGTGTGTAGCGTGGACATGAAATCAATGGTGCTTGGCTACTGGCAGTTTCTCGCCAATGTAATTTTCAAACCATTTGGTCTACACTACCCTAACTTATATATACATGCCCTATTGAGAACTATTTACTTTTTATATGATGTTACAGAGTCCACATATGTTTCTTTGTAGATATATATGATAGATGTTGGGAAACATTTCTTGGTTCTCTTACAAGCATGAAAAAATATAATGTAAGGAGTAAAAAACAAAATACAAAGTGATGAATATTGTGTTTTTAATCTTTATTTATCCTAATATTTCAGGTGCTTTCACCCTTTGTCAAAAGGTTTCACACTCTTTACCTTATATTTTTTCATGTTTCTAAGACAACAAAAAAAAATTCACAACTTCCATATATATCTACTTTTTATAGGCAGACAGCAATAGCAGGCCAATATAGACAGACAGACAGCAATAGGCAATATAGACAGCAGGCAGACAGACAGACAGATAGGCAGGCCAATATAGACAGACAGACAGACAGCAATAGCAGGCCAATATAGACAGACAGACAGACAGCAATAGGCAGGCCAATATAGACAGACAGACAGACAGCAATAGGCAGGCCAATATAGACAGACAGCACAGGCCATATAGACAGACAGACAGACAGCATATAGACAGACAGACAGCAGCAATATAGACAGACAGACAGACAGCAGGCCAATATAGACACAGACAGATAGGCAGGCCAATATAGACAGACAGACAGACAGCAATAGGCCAATATAGACAGACATATGAAAAGACAGATATAGACAGATATATTGTTGTAGATTGAATGAGAGAAAAGTAAATATCTTATGATAAAAAATTTTCGTTTTTAAAAAGGTAATTTATTGGGTGTGACATGTTTCAGTCAGTTTGAAAATTCTTTTCAATAGAATAAATTTTTGAAGACAATATTCAAACCATTTTGCAGACATTCTTCATATGTTTAAGTACATTACAGCAGAAATATTCAAACACTCCACTTAGTAGACTGACACCGAGACAATTGTGTGAAGACCTCTGAAAGATCAAATTCAGTCACAATGCCTCACAAGACTATCCTTCCCCCAAAAGGAGATTTCATTTTGAATTGCGTATAATGAAAGGAGTTAGAATTCATGATAAAAATGTATATGAGAAGGTTAATATTAACTTTACAAGTAAACTTAATGATCGCCATTGTCAGCTCATAAGCAGTTATAGATATCAAAATGTAGGGTTACATTACAGGATTTCCCCCCCAAAAAAAATCATAATGATAAGACTGTGTAGTGAAACCAGATAAATTCACCAGGATATGTATAGTAAAATGGAGAGGATCCCAGAATCAAATATATTAGTCTATTTACATGAAAAAGTAATGTACTAAGATTACACACATGATTATGTTGAACAATAGACAGACGAGAACATCTAAATCCAAGGCTTTATGCAAAACTTAATGCAATAAATCAACACAGCATGTCAAACCAGCTAATATATATATATATATATACTAGCAAAAGTACCCAGTCCATGACTGGACTATATATAATAATTGGACTAAAAATAGGCGAGAGATTCCTAGCTGAACAGCTTAGACTGCGATTTTGTTCACTAAAATTAAATTAAACTGCTGGTATAGCTATAATAGAAAGCAGGCAGCGAACAATATTTTATTATTAGCAGCAGCTGGTATACGGATAGTTGCACAAATCGGTTGATTTTTATTTAATTAATTGATTATATCCCTTAATCAGTAAAAATCAATAACCACATTTTGCCTTCAATCGACAAATTTTTTTCATATACAGCAGGCACCACTTCAGCTAGAGACTTCATTCATAGGTGGGTTTGTTTTTTGAGCTATCACTGCCCAGCATTTTTTAAGGCAGGATGGAACTCTACGAATAGTACCGTTCTTTTTACTAATATACTAATTACCCACACTTCCGACCTTGTACTTAACTCAGTTAAGTGTCCCATACTTCTGGCTTTGAGCTAAACTCAACTAAGCTTATTACCGAGTTTGATTCTCACTGGGTGACCCATATTTCTGGGCTTATGCTAAATAAGCTTAGTAAATAAAAAAACTTGGACTGTTTTGGCTGCCCTTGTATACAATTGATGATTTCCTGAAAATTAATTGTAACCTCCTGAGATGAGAATGTTTGGTTGGAAGAACGGCCAAAGAAATGTGCAAGAAGCCATGATGATGGCAGAAGTTGAAATCCTTTTTGGCCGAGTTCTATTAGACAATGGTTATTGTAATTCATTTTGTATTGGATGATAGACTATTTTCCCTCGTCTATGTTGTTATTTGTTCACTATGTTTTGGTCATGTACCAAATGGCCACATTTTGGTGTATTTGGGGAAATTAGTGTTGTCAACATGAAAGAAAAAGAAAAGAAAATAGAAAGAAAGAAAAAGAAAAAGAAAGAAGAAGAAAAAGAAAAGAAAGAAAGAAAGAAAAAGAAAAAGAAAATAGAAAAGAAAGAAAAAGAAAGAAAAAAGAAAGAAAGAAAAAAAGAAAATAGAAGAAAGAAGAAAGAAAAAAAAGAAGAAAGAAAAGAAAAAAAAAAATAAGAAAGAAAGAAAAGAAAAAAAAAATAGAAGAAAAGAAAAAGAAAGAAAGAAAAGAAAAAAAAAGAAAGAAAAAGAAAAAGAAAGAAAAAGAAGAAAAAGAAAAAGAAAGAAAGAAAGAAAGAAATAGAAAGAAAGAAGAAAAAAGAAAAGAAAAAGAAAGAAAGAAAATAGAAAGAAAGAAAAGAAAAAGAAAATAGAAAGAAAGAAAAGAAAAAGAAATAGAAAGAAAAAGAAAAGAAAGAAAGAAAGAAAAGAAAAAAAGAAAATAGAAAAAAGAAAGAAAGAAAGAAAGAAAAAGAAAATAGAAAGAAAAGAAAAGAAATAGAAAGAAAAAGAAAATAGAAAAGAAAAAGAAAAAGAAAAGAAAAGAAAAAGAAAAAAAAGAAATAGAAAGAAAAGAAAATAGAAAGAAAAAGAAAGAAAGAAAGAAAAAGAAAAAGAAAATAGAAAGAAAGAAAGAAAAGAAAGAAAAGAAATAGAAGAAAAAGAAAAAGAAAAAGAAAGAAAAAGAAAAGAAAAGAAAGAAAAGAAAGAAAAAGAAAATAGAAAGAAAAAGAAAATAGAAAGAAAAAGAAAGAAAGAAAAGAAAATAGAAAGAAAAGAAAAAAAAAGAAGAAAATAGAAAGAAAAGAAAGAAAGAAAAAAGAAAAAGAAAATAGAAAGAAAAAGAAAAAGAAAAGAAAAAGAAAGAAAAAAGAAAAGAAAGAAAAAAGAAAAGAAAATAGAAAGAAAGAAAAAAAAGAAAATAGAAAGAAGAAAAGAAAGAAAAGAAAGAAATAGAAAGAAAGAAAAGAAAGAAAATAGAAAGAAAGAAAAGAAAAAAGAAAGAAAGAAAGAAAGAAAGAAAAGAAAGAAAGAAAGAAAGAAGAAAGAGAAAGAAAGAAAAGAAAGAAAGAAAAGAAAGAAGAAGAAATAGAAAGAAAGAAAGAAATAGAAAGAAAGAAAGAAATAGAAGAAAGAAAGAAAGAAAGAAAAGAAAGAAAAAGAAAGAAAAATAGAAAGAAGAAAGAAAAGAAAGAAAGAAAGAAAGAGAAAGAAAGAAAGAAAATAGAAAGAAAGAAAGAAAATAGAAAGAAAGAAAGAAAGAAAGAAAGAAAGAAAGAAAGAAAGAAAGAAAGAAAGAAAGAAGAAAGAAAATAGAAAGAAAGAAAGAAAATAGAAAGAAAAGAAAGAAAGAAAGAAGAAAATAGAAAGAAAGAAAATAGAAGAAAGAAAGAAAGAAAGAAAGAAAGAAAATAGAAAGAAAGAAAGAAAGAAAGAAAGAAAGAAAAGAAAAGAAAAGAAAAGAAAAGAAAGAAAAGAAAAAGAAAAAAGAAAATAGAAAGAAAGAAAAAAGCAGAGAGAAAAAAAAAGAGAAACAAGAAAAATAACAAGAAAGAAACAGAAGTAATCTGACTACTCTAACAAGGAAGACATTATTCCTATTTTTTCTTGAACTTCAGAAGAAAATGGTTGACACTGCTGATTCCACATTAAATAAACCAGAAGAAGGCCACTGGCTATACGGCCGAAACATGTATAGGTGCGGGGGAAATAGTCCATCCAACACAAAATTAATTAACTCTTATTTAAATCTTCAAAAGGAACATACCAATAAAAGGAATTTCTGGGCCATCCAGTGTATTAGAATGTGCAAACACACCCTATCAGCTTACATCGGCACACATGATAGAAAAATAAGCAGAAAAATTCCTCAAGTTAAAGTATTTGTATGCATATCTATTAAGCTATGAGGTCCAGACAAAAGCAGCGGCAACAAAGCACCAGCACATCAACATCTTCAGGGACAGCCTTCACATCTGACATCTGTGGTCGAGAATGTTTTTCGAACATTGGATACAATCACAGGTGGCGCTGTAACTTCAGGGGCACAAGAACTATATTTGACGGCATATAGGATGCACTTATTTTTCACAAATTTTGGCTCAAAAAATTGCCCTGTGACTTATACATCATAGGTAATGTTTGAAACCTCCCGTAGGCCTAGGTTAATCTTCTCTTTGATGCTCACAAACCCAACTTATGCTCAGTACTTATAATAATAATTTGATTGCACACATTTATATGGTTTCAAGTATTCCTATCTAATACTAATAATTATATGGTTTTGAGTAATCAATTCTATTCAATGATAATAATTTGTTTGCACACATTTATATGGTTTCAAGTATTCCTATCTAATACTAATAATTATTGGTTTTGAGTAATCAATTCTATTCAATCAATTTGTTTGCACACATTTATATGGTTTTCAAGTATTCCTATCTAATACAATAATAATATATGGTTTTGAGTAATCAATTCTATTCAATAATAATATTTTTGTTTGCACACATTTATATGGTTTCAAGTATTCCTATCTAATACTAATAATTATATGGTTTTGAGTAATCAATTCTATTCAATAATAATAATTTGTTTGCACACATTTATATGGTTTCAAGTATTCCTATCTATAATAATAATTATATGGTTTTAAGTAAATAATTCTATTCAATAATAATAATTTGTTTGCACACATTTATATGGTTTCAAGTATTCCTATCTAATAATAATAATTATATGGTTTTGAGTAATCAATTCTATTCAATAATAATTATTTGTTTGCACACATTTATATGGTTTCAAGTATTCCTATCTAATAATAATAATTATATGGTTTTTGAGTAATCAATTCTATTCAATAATAATCATTTGTTTGCACACATTTATATGGTTTCAAGTATTCCTATCTAATAATAATAATTATATGGTTTGGAGTAATCCATTCTATTCAATAATAATCATTTGTTTGCACACATTTATATGGTTTCAAGTATTCCTATCTAATAATAATAATTATATGGTTTTGAGTAATCAATTCTATTCAATGATAATTATTTGTTTGCACGCATTTATATGGTTTCAAGTAACTAATAATAATCCTTAGCAAGCA
>CM042153.1:62626017-62668517 GCA_023376005.1 Doryteuthis pealeii | reverse complement strand
TTGTTTCTGACGACTACCCTGCATGCTTAGTATTTCACTACATAAGCACAGGCAATCCTGTTGACATATGGAGATTCCAAAGAATTTGGAATGCTCTAAAGAAGGAAGAACAAGGCCAAAGAAGGAAAAAAATGTTGGGTGAAGTGGGGGAGGAGGGGGAAGGAAGGGAATGGTAAAAATGGTAAACAGAATTAAAGATTATTGTGATTCTTACTTTTGATAAGGCTGCATCTGATATACAAGAAAATAAGAATCATGATAATTTCATGGATCTTAATATAATGGAGATTCAGTGTATTTCTGTCTGTAATCAAAAAAATACTAACAGTGAGATTGATTCCTGTTCTTTGTTGACATTTTTCTCAGTGAAAATAGCCACGACACCCCTTATGGAGGGAAGAGGGTCTTATCTTTCAGTAGGGAATACAGTTTGCATATTCTAAGCCCCGATGACAGGGCATTCTTTTTATTTACCTTTTTTTATTTTTTATAAATGTGAGTTTTAATGTTTAAAGAGCAGACTTGACAAAAAATTGAAACTGGGGCATTATTTATATTAAAAAGAATTTATATTTATATATATATATATATATATATATATATATATATATAAATGAAAAAGAAGGTCCGCAAAACAGAATTGGTGTATTTTCTTTCTATTTGAAGGTAAACATTTTTTATTTATTTCATGTAAGTAAAGTAAAGTCGTCGGGCCGGCCTAAAGTCGGTATCAGCCAGTCAGCGAGGGAGTCTATCCCCTTTTCAATAGCGCTAGACCAAGGAGATTGCTTTTGGCGTCTGAGGTGGAACGCCACACCTACCATCAGCTCCTTACTTTACCGCACAGATCCCTGTGCTACTCATACGCTGAGTTGGCAAGGACCGGTATCGAACTAGGAACCTTGTGGTTACTAGCTGAACGCTCTACCGACTGAGCTATTTTGTTTATATACAGATTAACTGATTTTTGGGAGAATTTTAAAATCAGAGATTGATTTTATTCATGACAGGTCATTTATAAAAGATTTTTTCAAAATATATGGGGGGGGGGGGGGGGGGGGTATTGAAAATTAAAAAAAAAAACAACAACTTTTAAAACTGGTTTGAATGGAAAAATATGCATTATTTCTTTTAATTGTGTTTAATTTTATGCTTTTACATCAAAATACCCTCAGGAAATGTGTAAGTTTATCAATGAGTATATAATTTATAGTCACAATCATTAATACATAGAATAAATCTTATTTAATAATTAGGTCTCAATGAAAATCTGAGTTAGGTTTGCCTCCAAAGAACCCATGTTATCAGTGCATTTAAAATCCTACAATGTGTTTTATATATCAATAAGAAATAAAGGTTTACATAATATATGGTGTGGCTAATTTGCATACTGGTTTTAACAAAACCGGGTTTAATAAATAATTACTTGGTTTTATTGATTTCTGATATTATTGTTTCATCCTCCAATGAATTAAAATCAATCCTATGAATGATTTTATACAGAAACCAATTAAAATATAATTAAAATAAGAGTAATCTTTTTATATATGTTCTTATTTAATTTAATTAGTCTTTCTAATTTAATATATTTCATTACATTAAAACAAAATACTTATGCCTAGAGGATGTATATTCTTGCTAGTATATGTAATGGAAAAGGTATGAACCAATCTCTTCTTAGCCCTCCCCCAACTATGAGTAAATAGTAGGGCAGACTGGGTTCTCTAACCTTAGTACAGCAACCAGTTGAAGAGAAAGTAAACTTTAAATTCAAAACCAACTATACTCACAAATAAATAAATAAATATAAAAATAAAAAATAACTAACATCCTACCTTCAGTAATTAAGGGGTCACTGGAGTCCAAGTCAGTAAAACAATACAGATTCCAGTTAAATTTACACTATATAGGGCCCTAGTTTAGTCTGTAAAGTCATACAGTACACTAGGTATACCCAAAATTGGCCTAAAATGCGTTTTTGACAAATTCTCATTTCATAGAAAGTAGAGGTAGATATTAAACTCCTCTCTCCAGAGTATATTTGCATCCACGAATTGGTGAAAAATCTATGGCAAATAGGTCTGCTATACCAGCTTTCAGAGAAACCACCACTGTGTTATACAGAGATGCTGATAGGTATGCATCCTGCATCCCTGAGGCACAAAAATCTAAAAGGACGTAGTAAAATCATATCCATGCATCCCAGTTTTTTTCTTGTTTCTTCCCTCGCCATTTCAAGCTAACTGTAAATACATTTCAATATTTTCTTAGAAATGAATTACACAGGATAGGTTACAAGGTAGGAGTTAGACAGATTTAGCTATTTCCCCAGATCATAAATAAATCCCTTTAATTTATTAAAAAACTTTAGTTGGGACCCATCAAATTTCTCAGGGACTCATTCAAAGTAAATATGTGCATCCCAGGATGCACTAAATCAAAAAACTATCAGCATCACTGCTCTAGGCATAATTTAACCTTAGACAGGTTAATGTGTCTTTAAAAACAATCAATTAAAGAAAAATGGTAGGAAAAAAATGGTTACATGGTAGGAGTTAGACAGCTTTAGTTGGGACCCATAAATTTTCCCGGGGACTCATTCAAAGCAAATATGTGCGTCCCAGGACACACTAAATCGAAAAGCCACAGATTCCAGTTGAATTTACACTATATAGGGCCCTAGTTTAGTCTGTAAAGTTATACAGTACACACTCTAAATAAATTATTAAAAAAAAAAAAAATCATGGTTTTATATCAGTAAACCATAATCACATAAAGATCATCAGCATCACCTATTAAACACAATTTCAATTTTTTTTCTTCTGCTAATTGGTTGGTTTCACATTTCAACCTTTGTTAGATTATTTCAGGACAAAGTTTTTTTATTTTATTTTTTTTTAACACAAGCAATTATATGGTTTCAAATAACTAATAACACTGGCCAGTGTTGAACATTTTTTCATGAAGGTCAAAGGTTTATCAAGTGATATATGATCGCCATTTTATGCTGAATTCAAAAATACCATAAATTGTGTTTGGCCAGGTCTGGTTTTTAAGATGTGCTTGAATACTTCACAACAAGTTGTAGATGATAATAACACTTATTCAAAAGCCTGTGGACTCTACTTGTCACAGTTATAATACTGTTCTATAAATTTCAAGTAAAGCTTGTATCTTAAAAATTTGATCTGATTAGAAAAAATGAGTATGATTTTTGGATTCAGAGTAAAAAAAAAAAATAAAAAAAAATGCCTACTCTTAATGTCCTATGCCACCTCATTCCACCCGGCCAGAAGTCACATTCATTTTACTAATCTAACCCAAATAATAGCCTTTGTTTAAATGTAATATTAAACATTTAGCAGTCGTTGATTTACAGGAAATTCCAGGTAACTTTAAATGAAAAGGCCATTTTTAGCAATTTTTTGATAAATCCTTATAGGAATGGGGGCTCTGGACTTAGAGAAATTCTCAACAGGATGTTAAGAGTTAAAATAACTTATTATATATTCAACCTTGAAAATATCACAGGCTAGTGTAATAATTTGTAAAAAAAAAAAATCATAGCTTCGAGTAACTATTCTTTATACAAATTAGTCCAGGTTGAAAGTGCAGTAAGAATAACCAGAGACTAAACTTTTTTAAACTTTAGTTTTCTGATGCAGGTATTTTTGGTAACGAGAAAAGTTTTTGTAAAGGAGTCAGAAATTATGATTTACTCACCCCAGGATGAAGGTTAGTGTCAAACCCAGTACATCCCTTTTGGTCTAGGGGGTCTTACCCACCAAGGAGGATGAAGTCAGCATATTTTAACCCTTACTGACAGGACCGTATTATACACAGGGGGTTTCAGAAAAATTGATGTAATTTTGTAATCTAATAACAAATCTCATCCAAATGATCTCAAAATTCAAGGTTTAAATGACTCCTACCCCTTTTTTCTCTCTCCAATGAATGGATTTTTTTTTCAGAAAAAAAAAAAAAAAAAAAAAAAATCATATAAGTAAAGTTGTCGGGCAGCCTAATGTCGGTATAAGCCAATCAGCGAGGGAGTCTATCCCCTTTTCACAAGCGCTAGACAAAGGAGATTGTTTTTGTGTCTGAGGTGGAGCGCCACACCTACCATCAGCTCCTTACTTTACCGCACAGATCTCTGTGCTACTCATACGCTGAGTTGGTGAGGGACGGGTATCGAACTAGGAATCTTGTAGGAACCTTGTGGTTTCTAGCCGAACGCTCTACTGACTGAGCTAGCCTGGCCCTATGAGATAATATATAAGAAAATTGAAAAAACACAGGTTTAAATAGTGTTCTGATGCAGGTATTTTTGGTAACGAGAAAAGTTTTTGTAAAGGAGTCAGAAATTATGATTTACAAAAACTATTTCAAGATTTGTACACAATTATATCGTTTCAAGTATCTCCAATAACTTACAAGCAATTATGTAATTTCAAGTAACTAATAATAATAATCCTTAGTAAACAATTATATTTCATATTCTTAATACAATTTACACTTACATGATATAAAGTATTCCAATCTAATCTATTAATAATTAATAATGGAGATTTGATCTTAATTTGTCTGTAACCAAAACTATGTCACTGCTTACGTCACATTACCCAAAATCGAATATAGAATAAAGAATAACCCTGTATGAATTAATTTGAATTTAACTGAGAAAAACTTGATTTTATTAGATAGAAAACATTTATTTGAATTTTTGTGGGAAAGTTATTTTTTTATGCCTATTATTTAAAAAATATAAGATTTCAAAGGTCTATTTACATTTTGTTAGAAAAGAGCGCGGCAAAAAAATCCTTTTACATACTTTTGGACATCGATAAAATAGAGATAAAATTTTTAAAAAATAAATTTACACTAAAATTAAGATATTCAATTTTATAGAAGATTTTGTAGAATCCTGTAAAATTGAGTTTATTTAAAAAAAAAAAAAAAAAAAAAAAAAAAAAAAAAAAGCATTGCTGTCTGTCATAAAACAAAACAAACTCCCACCCCCTTTGGCTATATCTTTCAAAAATTAACTTTTACACTGCCCAGAGGGCATTTTTGTTTTGCTAGTACAATTAATTTACACAATTGTATGGTTTCAAGTATTCCTATCTAATAATCATATGGTTTCAAGAAATTAATTCTATTCAAGAATAATCATTTGTTTGCACAGAGTTATAGTGTTTTAAGTAAAAGGTATTGAACAAATCATGGAAAGAGCACCCCACAAGGAAGGAAGCCGCTGTATAGCCACCTGCCCCCCATCTCACAAACCATCGGAGTAAGAGGGACAAGGCATGCAGGACATTGCTGGAGAAGTAAGGACAAGCTCATAAGTGACATTCTCCTACTGAAACCAACACGGACTGCTAATGTGGGCCGCCTATCAAGAACCTACATTGACCGACTGCAAGGATACTGAATGCTGCGCAGAGGACCTCCCTGATACAATGAATGATAGAGAAGGTTGGCGAGAGATTGTAATGGATATCCGTGCTAATTGCGCGACATGATGATTACGAAGTAAAAAATAAACACGAGTAATTAGAGCTTCAAGTAACTATTCTTAATACAGTCAAAGCTCTTTTCACATCATTTCGACTTACATCATTTTTGAAGATATTTCACTCTTCAAAAATCTTAAAAGCTATATAAAATACATTATTTACGTTGTCTGTAAAAATAGCTGTATCATTCATACTGTATGGTACCATTAATTCCAGGTTGTATTGATTGTTTACCGAAATATACTGATTACGTAGGTTAAAAAAAAAAAAAAAATAGTCTTGGCTACCGGTAGGCTTCATAATTTACCAATATTTACAGATTACATTGGCTAACAAAAAAAAAAAAATAAATAAATAGGCCTAGGTCGGATAATTACATCTATTGATAATGGAGATTTGCTTCTGGTTTTTGTCTAACAAAAATTACATCACTGCTTACGTCACATTACCCAAAATCGTCATAACATAGAATAAATACACTCAAAATTTGAACATGCAATATTAGACAGTCCTCATTGTTTTTTAAAAACAAATCTTAAACACATGACTGGTATTATATATCTATATATAGTATGTTTTATTTTAATACATATTTAAAGTTTACATTTCAAATTGTTTTATTTTTTAATCCTTTAATGAATTTGATGTTTTTACTTACTTAGCTGACATTGAATTTATTACTCCCACCCCTCAGGCAATATGTTTCAAAAATCTATTTTTACATCGTCCGGACTATTTTTGTACTAGTCTAAATAATGGCTATTTTGACTTTAGTCATTTTTCGACTGGAACCAATCAACAACGTAGGGTGAGGTATTATTGTATAAATAATTTATATATTATTTATTTATATGCTATAAAGTATTTCTATCTAATACAAATAATTAGAAAGATCTATTTGACCCATATATGGGGTCCAAACACATACAGCTACTCTAGGTCCGAATGTACCTGAGGGTAATTGTAATAAAAGGAGGTTATTTTATACTCCCCTGAGGTGCAGGATGAAGGTTAGTGTCAAACCCAATACATCCCTTTTGGTCTGGGGTCTTACCCACCAAGGAGGATGAAGTCAGCATATTTTAACCCTTACTGACAGGAATGTATTATACACAGGGGGTTTCAGAAATATTGATGTAATTTTGTAATCTAATAACAAATCTCATCCAAATGAGATCAAAACTCAATATTTAAATGACCCCTACCCCTTTTTTCTCTCTCCAATGAATGAAATTTTTTTTCCAGAAAATAAATATATATATATATATATATATATATATATATATATATATATATATAATCTTTGAAAGGAAGGAAAAACTCAACACTGTTATTCCATAATAAATTTTAAACCAAAATTGGGGCCTTTATAAATCTAAGTTGATTTAACAAAGCTCCCCAAATCAAGTCTCATCAGATGGATAATCATCAATAATTTGAATTGCATAACAGAAAAATTTTCTAATGTAGAATCTTCTTCCCCCACAAAAATTTTTTTTACAAAATGAATACATTAAAAGACTGTCACTATGGTGACAGGAAGTCATTGCAAATGAGAAAGTATTTTAGAATATTTCAACTCTTACGGTATTTTTTCTTTTGGCCGACTGATTATTATGAATAGTGCTGACCGATTATTTTCAGGTGGTGCATATGATTTGGTCTTTTCTTCTTTTTAAGTATTTTTTTTTCTTCAAGAGAAAATTTGTATTGAGTAATTACAAGTTATATAGAGCTAGGATTTTTTCTTTTTTTACACTATCAGAGTTTAGAAATATAAATAAATATACACACACACACAATAGAATATAATGGAGAATGAATGTGAAAAGTATTAGCATATGAAGGTGCTCAATGCTAAAATAGCAGAGCAGATTAAAATCAGAAATTAAATATTATGGATTGGTTTGGTTTGTTTTGTTTTACGGCATATCAACCTCAGTGGGTCATTTAATGCCGATAAAGTTTTGAAATAAATCAATTCTTAATGGATAATACAATTTTTTTATAAATACATTTTTCTATTTAACCCATAGATGGACCCTAACAGGTACTACCACTCCGGGTCAGAGTGGACCAGGGAGCAATGGTGATGAATGGGGTGCTCCACATTCCCCAAACCTCACCATCAGATAGAGTTTAACGTCATTCCCAGGACATGTAGACCCGCAGCCACCACCTTCTAGCACCCATATGATAAAAAGGGGTTGGGGCTTGCCATAAGGGCAATAGGGTTGGGAAAATCATATAGGTGCTAGGGCTTGACGTGACCAGCCGATTGATTGGAGGGAGCCTCTCAGACCGCACGTCTAGCCCAAGATAGGGCCAAAGTGGAGTATTGCATGTCATGAACTGCTCATCCACCTGGGCTCTATCCTTAAGCATCACGGGTCGCCACCCACAGCCAACAGGTGGCCCCATTGGGGAGTCTCACCCCTCTGCAGAGGTGCAGTCGGTGCATTCTAACGCCCCAGCTGACAGGGCGGTAAATATTATGGAGTTAATATTCCGTAAATTTATTGAACAAGAGAAGCAAACTTGTTACCAAATGTAGACATTTAAACAAATTTTTATTATGTCATTTACCACCTGACCATAATTAATCCCTTATTTTTTGCCCTCTATTTATCTATAAAAAAATTTTTTTATCTGGACACTTGTGTATTAAGACCAAAGCATGTTTATATATAAGATTTTTGGATGTTTGTTTATAGAAGCATTGTTGAATAAATTATTATTTATATTTTTGCTTGAAGGCAATTATAATGCATGTATCGTATAAAATTCGATAATTATAGAAAATAATCTTGACAAGAGAATCCCGCAAAGGATGGCTCGCCATGCAGAACACCGTACAGACTGTTTCGGTCCACTTGCCTACTATGGTAGAGGCGTGTAGTAGTTTCATTGACAAGGCTAATTTTGCAGGGATTGTTCGCTATGTACCGGCGGCCGAACGGATATGGTCTCTGACTATGCCTGTGAAGTCCCGGTTTCGATTCCTGTCGGAGGGGAGTTGTTAGTATACATCGCTGAAAGACTTAATAAAGTCGAAACAGTCTGTACGGTGTTCTGCATGGCGAGCCATCCTTTGCGGGATTCTCTTGTCAAGATTATTTTCTATAATTATCGAATTTTATACGATACATGCATTATAATTGCCTTCAAGCAAAAATATAAATAATAATGTTTATATATATTTTTTTAAATATAATTTTTGTGTTATAACATTCCATTGTGTGAGCACGATTCACATATAAACGATGAATAAGTCACTGTTTTGATATTTTTAACCATCTGAAGATTGCATCATATGCATGAAACTGCAGTTACGGAATATTAACTCCATAATATTTCATCTCTGATTATATATATATATATATATAAAAAGAAAGAGATAAATCAAAGCAGTAACAGCCTCAATTGTTTAATGTCAAGCATGCTTACTACAAGTGGGCCAAGTTGGAGACTCCCCCCACCCACTTCCCATCTCCAAAAAAAAAAGAAACTATTTAGTCTCTTTATCTTAACATCCCAAACATTTCTTTTATCTACAGTCGCAATACGCAGACATCTGGATGAAGAATGAGGAAAAACATTGGTTAGCTTTGAAAGGAATGACCACGATTTGCCTTGAACTTGGGAGGGGCAGAATAAGCAGCAGACTTACCAAGTGTAGAACTGTGAGGAATTAGAAACTAAGGAATGGTAAGTCAAAGAGTATTCATTGCCGCTCCACCAAGATTATTTTAAATAGTGATTAAATTCTTTCAATGAGTCTTATCTCAACTAACAAATTTTCTTCATAGATCCATACAGAGATACTGATAGGTACGCGTCCTGAGTCCATGACGCTTAAAAATCTAAAAGGACGCAGTAAAATCATATCCATGCATCCTAGCGAGAGAAACCACCACTGTATTATACAGAGATGCTGATAGGGATGCAGGATGCATCCCTGAGGCACAAAAATCTAAAAGAACGTAGTAAAATCATATCCATGCATCCCAGTGTTTTTCTTTTTTCTTCCCTCAGCATTTCAAGCTAACTGTAAATACATTGCAATAGTTTCTTAGAAACGAATCACACAGGATTGGTTACAAGGTAATAGTTAGACGGCTATAGTTGAAACCCATAAATTTTCCCGGGGACTCATTCAAAGCAAATATATGTGTCCCAGGATGCACTAAATCAAAAAGGCTATCAGAATCACAGCCCAAATATCAATGCTACTGTAATAATTTGGCTACATCGTTGGGATTCATTTTTGTCATGTTACTTCTGGGAAAACTTATCAATTTTCTAACATTGATATTAAAAGTACTAGCAAAAAACGCACTCTGGGTGGTGTAGATATGAATTTTTTAAAGATATTGCCTGAGGGGCGGGGAATTATACAAATAAAATAAAAGATTTAATATTTTTTTAAATCAATTACTTATAAAGTATTGAAGTCAGTTAGTTAGTCTACTGTTGGTTTTAATAACAGCAGCTAAGTACAACTCAAGCAGTGTCCAAGACAGCTGGCATAAATAGGGTGATTCCATTCCTTGAGTTCTGATTGGCTGCTTGACTGCTTGATTTGAATGACATTGTGGAGTCATATATACTTTGTCATTTTGCAGTGGACTTTGTGGCATTCGGGTTTGTATTTCAGTTACAACCGTTTGCTGCCTTGTCTTCCCAGTTCGACGGTAATTGGAACTTTAATTATTCTACATAAAGCATTATACTATCCACTGAGATGTTTGTTTTACAACAGTAGGGACCGCCAAAACATTCCTAAAAATTTCTGATTTAATAATTCACTCTTATCTTCAGAGAAAAATTTTAAAATCATACGAGTAAAATATATTTTTATCATATTGCATAAAACTAAATAAGGGAGGCGGTGACCTGGTAAAAGAACATTTCCCTTAATAAATATTAGGAAAAAAACTATTTTAAACATAAATTCATCTAAGGTAAATAATTATTGAAATTTGTGAAAATTTGACAATTGATTTTTCATAGAATTTTGATATTTTTATAAATATCTATAAATTAAATACTCATTGATAAAATTACTTAATTCCTGAAACAACTGATGTAAGCAGTGACGTAGTTTTGGTTAATAATAATGAATTTATATAAGTTTTATAATTTGCTTGAAGCATTGTGTTTATATTGGTTTGGTGGTTGGTTTTAAAGGCTATCACTATGCAAGTGTAAAGAAAAATTAAGGTAATTCGGATGTTGTTCATTTACCTGTGATCTATTTTCTTTAATTTTTTGGGATGAAAAAACCCTTTGTCAGAAGACTTCCAAACGTTCAGAATCTTATGTGGAGATGCTCACTGGTGTCTGAATCAATCCATTCTATTGTGTTATATATTATTTACCTCATACTCCACTTGTACAAGGCCCTATTAATGTGGGACCACCCACAAACCGAAGCTCTATTGTGTTTAATATATATATATATAGGTAATCCAAATGATTGGTAAGTAGGGGATGATTCTATTTGGGATAATTGAAATCTCACTGTACAACCATACTGTATGCTATTGTAGGTGCAAACATATATACTCATACAATATTTTATAAATCCCTAAAAAGAGTATAATAATCAATAAATTAAAATATATACAGAGTAAAAACTTTTCTTTGAGTTTCTGGTCAAAATAAAAATATAACAGTATGAATGTTTGTTAAGTTTTTCTTTCTTTGAAAATAATATATTATTCCACACACATTATCATTCTAGATTTGTTGTCAAACAAAGTATCATTTTTTTTTTAAATCTTTGAAAATTTATGACGAGGTCAACAAGAGAAACAAGAATGTCTTATCTATGTGAGTGCTGAATAGAGTTCTGTCATTTGAAAAGAAAAAAAAAAAAAAAAAAAAAAAAAAAAAAAAAGAAAGAGAAAAGAAAGAAAAAAAGAAAAAGAAAAAAAAGAAAAAAAGAAAAGAAAAAAAAAGAAAAAAAAAAAAAGAAAAAAAAGAAAAAAAAGAAAAAAAAAAAAAAAGAAAAAGAAAAAAAAGAAAGAAAAAAAAAAAAAAAAAGAAAAAAGAAAAAAAAAACATACATATGATTTAAATACTTCAAAAATGATGTGTTCTTCGATAAAAATCAGCTGAAATATGGTGGCGTTGGATTTCATAATTTTGGATATTTTATGGCATGTCAACCCTCATTGGGTTATTTTATGCCCAAGACATTTCATACAATTCATGCTTGATGGGTATTCAAAATATTTTATAAACTCAATTGATGGTAGATGTGGTGCTCCACCTCAGACACCAAAAACAATCTCCTTTGTCTAGTGCTAGTGAAAAGGAGATAGACTCCCTCACTGTCTGGCTGATATCGACTTTAGGTCACCCCAATGACTTTACTTACTTTTTTACTGTAGAAAATATAATAGTAAAACGAGAAAAAAAAATTAAAAGTAATAATTGCAAATGTGTGGGTGGAATTGGGAGAAGCTAAAGAAGGGATTGGGAATCACTGTGCTGTTTTTTTTATAACTGAACATTATATAATGATTGTAAGGTGCATTTTTATTTTTTAAAAATCTTTTAATCTTCAGATTTGATAAAAATCTACTTCAACTTCATGTAACACAGTAGGTCTCCATGACTGAAACTAAATCAGACTTTCTTTTTTTTTTTTTTTTTTAAATCTACTTTCTAAACCACTTAATACTTTAGATTTCATGGGGTTTGTCGAGAAGTAAGATGCAAAAATGAAAAGAAAAGAAAAAAAAATTATCAAAAAAAAATTCACCACCCAGATAAGAGTAAGTTAAGTTTGTATTTTTTTTTTTTTTTTTTTTTTTTAGTGAACAGTTACAGTTAAATTGCCCATTACTTGACACCTAAGCAGTTTGGTGGAGAGAAGAGAGAAAAAAGAAATGTGTCCAATGGCTAATTGTAGCCAGAGGAAGACTCACTTTTAGAATTAAACTATTTGATAATATATATATATATATATATATATATATATATATATATATATATATATATATATATAAGGTGTGTCATAAAAGTATCGAGATTGAGCTGTATTTAGCATGATAGAAATGAACAATGAATGGAACGTTAACTTTTTTCAGAATACAAGGAGTGTCAAAAAGTACAGTTGAAGTGTCCAATGGCTAACTGTAGCCAGTGGAAGACTCACTTTTAGAATTAAACTATCAGTGCAATCGGCTGCAATTAATCGGTACCGATTAATTCAGTGGATTTAACCCTGAAGATCCTTATGGTGAAACTAGAGTAGGTTTCTTTTATATCCATTTTTATAATATATATATATATATATATATATATATATATATATAAAAAAGGTGTGTCATGAAAGTATCGAGATTGAGCTGTATTTAGCATGATAGAAATGAACAATGAATGGAACGTTAACTTTTTTCAGAATACAAGGAGTGTCAAAAAGTACAGAAAATCTCAATACTTTTTTGACACACCTTAGATATATAATTGCCTCCTGATAAAAAAAAATCATGTAATATAAAAAATAATTTAGAAATATGATACACACATCCAATACCCAGATAAGAGCAAGTTTGTCATTTGCGTCACACACACACACACACATATATATATATATATATATATATATATATATAATAAATGGAAATAAATCTGACAGTATGATGAAAAGAAATAGAAAAACATTATATAATATGCTAACAGATATCTGTTTCAACCTGTAGTGTTTACAAAGTATAATTCAATTGAAATCATTTTAAATTAAAATGAAGACAATTGTAAAAGACACTTTATATATGTGCACATGCACATTATACAGGGTCAGGCAAAATGATCTGACACATTGACTTTTATTTAACCTACAAATGTTGCCTGACCCTGTATATATCATCATCATGTCGCGCAAGTAGCACGGACATCCATGACAATCTCACACCAACCCTCCCTATCATTCATTGCCCCCAGGAGCTCCTCTGCACACCATCCAGCATCCACACATAGTTGGTCAATATAGGTCCTGGCTGGGCAGCCCACACTAGCACGCCCATGTTTTGGCTTCCACAGGAGTATGTCGCTTATGAGCTCCTCCTTGCTTCTCCAGCAGTGTCCCGCATCCCTAGTCCGTCTTACTCGTATGGTTTGGGAGATGGGGGGAAAGTGGCCATACAGCTGCTTCCTTGTGGGGTGCTGTTTCCACGACTTGTCTAAGACTGCACGCAGCATTCTTGTGCAGGTCCCATCTAGCTTATTTTCAAGGCGCTTCGTTAGGGTCCAGGTGGTGCATCCATACAGCAATAATGATATAACCACAGCCTAGAAGAATTGTCGCTTTAGCTTGTCAGCGAGATCGGATTTCCATATGACTGATAATTTGTTTGTGGCCAACCATGCCTTTCCTATTCGTGTATTGATATCGCTCTCTGTGGATGAGATATTACTACCTAGGTATGTGAATTGTTCTACTATTTTGAGAGGCTTACCGTCAAGTGTGGAGATGTCTCCTTTCTTTTTGAAGCTCATGAACTCTGATAAAACAGAGTTCACATAGAGGCCGATGTTCTTTGCTGCCTTCTCCAAGCTATGTAGTAGTGATTCAGCCTGTGCTGGTGTATCTGCAAGAAGTGCGAGGTCATCTGCATAGTCTGCATCTGTGACAGTTTGTGCGGGATATCGCCTGCTCCTTGCCTTTCTTAGTGTGAAACCTTTTTCTTTTCCACCAAGCAAACAAGCATAAAATACTATTTACTTCTGGAATTTTTCCTAAAACGGATTTAAAAGTGCTCAATATAAAGAGCTAAATATACGTTTAAAATTGAAATGGTTTAAAAGCTACCGACTTAAGTTTCTTGCAGAAGCGCGAATCTTCAGAATTCTGTTTTAAACATGTGTATATATACCCTCAGCCACTGCCTTCTAGCACCCATATGATAAAAAGGGTTGGGGCTTTCCATAAGGGCAATAAGGTTGGGGCATTCATATAGGTGCTAGGGCTTGACATGATCCAGCCGATTGATCAGAGGGGGCCTCTCCAACCGCCCGCCTAGCCTAAGTAAGGGTCTAAGTGGAGTTTTGCAGGTGATGGGCTGCTCATCCACCAAGACTCCATTCTTAAGCATCACGGGTTGCCACCCATGGCCAACAGGTGACCCCATCTGGGGGTCTTACTCCTCTGCAGAGGTGTAGTCGGTGCATTCTAATGCCCCAGCTGACATGGTGGCAGTGAGTTGACATGTGACGCATGCGTTGAAAGAGTGTGTGGAAATTGGAAGATTTTAGAAATGGAAGAAAAACAGAATAAGGAGACGTGTGAAAAACTGACCTTGGTTTCTGATTGGACAGAAAAAAGGCAAGAAACGAGAGTAAGAGTAAGAGAGATAGTGAGAAAGGGAAGTAGGCGTTGATAGGATCCCTACAGATAGAATGGCTGGTTGTTTGGACGGTCTTTTCTCCAAGGCCATTTCTCTTTGGTTAACTTGGGACTGGAAAATAAAGAGCTCTGAAAGAAACATTAAGTCTTGTGTTCGTTAATTAGAAACAAATCAACAACACACAAGACAAGACATCCCAAGAAACTAGTGGTTCGATTTTGTAGAATGGAAGTCAGTGTATAACGTCAGCAGTGAGTTGACATGTGACGTATGTGTTGAGAGAGAGTGTGGAAATTGAAAAAAACAGAATAAGGAGATGTGGAAGAGATACATGTGAATGAATAACTGACCTTGATTGGATAGAACAAGAGTAAGAGAAGGAGAAAGAAAAGTCTTGCCTAAGTGTTGAGAGGAGACAGAGAGAGTTGGTGGGTTATTTGAAGTGGACAGACACAAGGTGTGGTCAGTCCTTCAAGGCCATTTCTCAATGGCACTGGAAAATAAAGACCTCTAAAAAAAAAAAAAAAAAAAAAAAAAAAAAAAAAAAAAAAAGGTAACTAAGCAACGGCACAAGAAAGACATCCCAAGAATCAAGTGGTTCTAGACCCAAAGAAGAGAGAAAATGCCAGCCCAACATCAGCCCAGATACTCAGATTCAGCTTAGCAGATTAATATACTAATGAATATATAAAAAACAAAAGGACACATGGCCTAGTGGATAAGGTAGTTAGGTTAAGACAGTTCTAAGTGACAGTTATCTCTGGATTCCGGGTTCAATCCTAAGTAGAGGCAGTAACATAGAAAAATAATTAACACAACTCCCAACAATGGTTAGCGGAATGAGAACAGGATACCCCCGAGGACTGAATAAAGAGTTAGGTTCGAAGTTCTGTGATGGCTCCTGATTACGACAAGAAGGTTCCCGACTACGACAAGAAGTACCTGAAGAAGGCCGAAGGGCATATCGGCCTAAACGTTGTACAAATAACAATTAAGATGGGGACAATAGTCCGAATAATGCAGATAAACTAAAAAAACAAAAAGTTGTCAGGGTGGCCTTATGTTGGTATCAGCCAATCCGCGAGGGAGTCTATCCCCTTTGCACTAGCGCTAGACCAAAGAGATTGTTTTTGCATCTGAGGTGGATCACCACACCTACCATCAACTCCCTGTGCTACTCATACACTGAGTTGGTGAGGGCCGCTATTGAACTAAGAACCTTGTGGTTTCTAGCCGAACGCTCTACCGACTGAGCTAACCCGGCCCTATTTACTTAAATGGATACTATAATGTTACACAACTCAATATGATGCCTACATTTCACTGGATCATCACCATCAGATGTAGTTTAGTATCATACCCAGGGCACCCCCCCCCTTTTTTTTAAGGGTAGGGGTCTTACACCCTCTACAGGGTACACAGCATATTAATTATAAGACTTGCCAATGGGGTGGATTTAAAAATGAGTTTACGTAAACTCATTTTTTTTTTGTATACTGATAATTTTTTCAAAATCTTTATTTTCACTGCACTAATATTTATTTTTAACATTTAAAAAGAAAGAAGAAAAAAGAATCCTGTTGTTATTTCCAGACGGACTAATTCTGGCGGAAATATTAAAATATTCAGTGTATTGTCCTCAAATTGTTCATCAATTATTGATTCTTTAAAAAAATGTATTTTCAACAATTACTTCCAGCTTCCACTCAAAATATATAAATATATATGAAATAGGTGTTTGGGGGCAGAATCTTTTCATTCAAACAAATTTTCTTGAAAACAATAGAATTCAAGTTGTTTTGAAGTTTTTTTATTGTTTTTTTTTTTTATTTATTTTGAATCCTTTTAACAATTTTATTAATATTGTCATCTTGAAAAGAATCTATAAAATATCTGAATGTGTTATCATACCCATTTTGAGTACTTTCAGTTCTCCTCTGAACCATTATCAAGGGTGTTAAACAACACCTTGAATTCTGTTTTCAACAAAATTTTTGTATATATATATATATATATATATAAAATGTATGTTGAAAGGAGAAATAAACAAAGGAAAGAAAATGCTGAATGGATAAAATAGATTTATTTTACTAACACTTGTTTCGGCCAGGAGTTTGTTCATGTAGACATGTATTCTAATTATTACTATTTTAAATATAAAATAATAATAATAATCATAATAATAATAATCATAATAATAGTAATCAAATAATAATCATAATAATAATAATCATAATAATAATAATCATAATAATAGAAAACTACAAAATCTTTAAGTATACAAAGAATAACTGTCTTCGTCAGAGTAAAATGTTTGGTTAGAAATTATTTTCCTATTATTATTATTCTATTTTTAGAATAATAAAATAATTGTTCCACTAGAAATAAAATCCAGGTATAGAGAAAAAGAAATTATAAAAGGCATTGCTAGAAATATACTTATTTATGGGCAATTGTAAACATAAAAAGAATATTTTGCAGCTAGTAATGTATACATTAAATCAAATTTAGTATCAAAAAGAATAATACAATTTTAGAATTACCCAAGTATTAAACTTGAATGGTAGACTATTTGTGGGAAGCAAAAATGTGTTTATCAGGTTGAGAGAAGCAGGTGGAATAGTAAGAAGAACCTTATGTACTTACACAGGCCAGATTCATTTGTGTGTCAGTGGGTTAAGAAAGGGTCAGGTAAAGATAAAGAAAAAAAAAATAACCTCAAGTATTTAGAGAAAGGCGAGATAAGTAATGGGTTCTGTTTGATGATGAAAATAAAGAGTGAACATGAGAATTTCTCTTGTTTTCTCTTCATTAATCACCATGATTAAAATTAGAATTAAAAAAAATACAGGAAGACAACAAAAGCCATCACAATACCCAGAACACATACACACACAGAAGCCATTACAACACACACAAGCCCCCCGCACACACATACAGAAGCCATCACAGTATCCAGTACACATATATACATGTACAAAGAGAAGCCATCACAATACCCAGAACAGGTATATACACACACACATACACAGAAGTCATCACAGTACCCAGTACACTCTCACACACACACAAGTCATCACAGTACTCAGTACACACACACACAAGTCATCACACAGTACCCAGTACACACACACACAAGTCATCACAGTACCCAGTAACACACACACACAAGTCATCACAGTACCCAGTACACACACACACAAGTCATCACAGTACAGTACACACACACACAAGTCATCACAGTACCCAGTACACACACACACACACACAGAGAAAGTCATCACAGTACCCAGTACACACACACACACACACACACAGACATCACAGTACCCAGTACACACACACACAGAAGTCATCACAGTACCCAGTACACACACACACACACACACAGAAGTCATCACAGTACCCAGTACACACACACACAGAAGTCATCACAGTACCCAGTACAGTTATAAACACACACATACATACAGAAGCCATCACAATACCCAGAACAGTTATACACACACACACACAAGTCATCACAATACCCAGTACACACATTACAGTAGCTAAAACATACAAAACAGTACACACACACACATGTATGTATGTGCACATGTCAAAAAATATTTTCTCAAGTGTTTATCCCCAGTAGCAATATAGTGTGCAAAATGGAGGGGGAATTATTTACATGTACTGTTAAGTTTTGAGGTAAGTAAATTAAAACCACAGGAATGTCTGGTATCATAAGTGTTTACTGTTCCACTATGTGTTTGGCTAATAGAGGCTGGATGGATGGAGGGGACTTGTGCTTAAAGGAGGTGGGATGAAAAAAAAAAAAGAAGGGAGGTGGGTGTCTACTGACCCAGAGTTTTCTCCTCAAGGAAGAAAGGAAAGTCAGAAAATTTTAGATTGCTAAAATAGCCCCAACATTTTTTTCCATCTCAAAATCATTTACCATCACTGAAGAGCCTTAACCTTTTAAAGGAGTGTGAAAAAAAAAAAAGAGAAAGTCCTACTTGTAAGATTTCGTTGGTCGGTTAGTTGGATTTTACAGCATTTATGCTGAAGACGTTTTGTTTCATTCATTATTATTGGGTATTCAGATCTTAAAAAATATTTTTAAAACTCATTTTTTGATCTATTTAACCCATAGACGAGACACTACTTTGGCCCTTACAGACTCAGACACACACACAGAGAAGCCATCACAGTACACAGAACAACACACAGACACACACACACAGAGAAGCCATCACAATACACAGAACACACACACACACACACAGAGAAGCCATCACAATACACAGAACACACACACACACACACACACACACACACACACACACACACACACAGAGAAACCATCACAATACACAGAACACACACACAGAAACCCTCAAGTACACCAGAGTGCCTCTCCTTTAATGTGTCCAGCATGGGGTCAAACTTGCAATACATGAAGAAAACCAAACCATTTTTTAACAGTGTGCCATACAAAGAAGGAACGTCGTTTGGTGGTAAAAAGCTACAAAGGTGATGAGGCTCCCATGAATATTCTGGAATTCTGCAGTAGGATAGCAACAAGGTTAGATCTGTATTGAATTACAGCTACTTGTTGCCTTGTCTTACCAATTCGATGGTAATTGGAACTTAGTATGATTATTTTACAAACTGGTCATTAAAGGAAAGGATTCACCACTTCCTGTTTTATATTAGAGTGTCTTTCCGAGATGGGTTATCAAAATCTTTGTATCACAATTTTGCAAGATTGCTGGTTCAAGAGGGTTGAATTACCATTTCCTCACCCTCAAGTGTATTCAAAAAGTATCAAGACTGAAGTTAGCAAGACAGAAATGAACAATAAATGACACCCTTGGTTTAGTTTGGTTTGGTTTTGTTTTATGGCATATCAACCTCAGTGGTGAAGAATAATTAAAGTCCAATTACCGTCGAACTGGGAAGACAAGGCAGCAAACGGTTGTAACTCAATACAATCCCAAAAGCTACAAAGTCCACTGCAAAATGACAGAGTATATATAAGACTCCACAATGTCATTCAAATCAAGCAGTCAAGCAGCCAATCAGAACTCAAGGAATGGAATCACCCAGATTCATGGATGGATCATTCTTGAGTCCTATTTATACCAGCTGTCTTGGACACTGCTTGAGTTGTTCTTAGCTGCTGTTATTCAAACCAACAGTAGGCTAACTGACTTCAATATGGCGCTGCAAACAGGATGGAACCTGGAGATTGGGAAAGCTACTTCATCTTCATACTGTGACATCGATGCAAATGTAATCCGATGAACCATGGGATTCGATCTTTGAGTTACCTTGTTGTGCTCACACCGGGGACAGGAGAAGTTGCAGTCTATGGCTGTAGCCCTAAGGTGAACAAGGTATTGTTGAATTAACTGACTTCAATAAGTGGGTCATTTAATGCCAATAAAGTTTTGAAATAAATCAATTCTTAATGGATAATACAATTTTTTTATAAATACATTTTTCTATTTAACCCATAGATGGGACCCTAACAGTTACTACCACTCTGGGTCAGAGTGGACCAGGGAGCAATGGTGATGAAGGGGTGCTCCACATTCCCCAAACCTCCAAAACTGGAACCTCACCATCAGATAGAGTAATGCCATTCCCAGGACATGTAGACCCTCAGTCACCACCTTCTAGCACCCATATGATAGAAAGGGGTTGGGGCTTACCATAAGGGCAATAGGGTTGGGAAAATCATATAGGTGCTAGGGCTTGACGTGACCAGCCAATTGATCGGAGGGGGCCTCTCCGACCGCCTGTCTAGCCCAAGATAGGGCCAAAGTGGAGTATTGCAAGTCATGAACTGCTCATCAACCTGAGTTCTATCTTAAGCATCACGGGTTGCCACCCACGGCCAACAGGTAGCCCTATTGGGGGAGTCTTACCCCTCTGCAGAAGTGCAGTCAGTGCATTCTAACACCCCAGCCAACAGGGTGGAAATGACACCTTGTTTTCGAAGTAGTGGGCATACATCTTACTCTGGTGAGTAGGTTGGTTATGACACATGGCCACAAGTAAGGGGCATCTAGCAAGGATTAAATTTGATATTCAGTAGTAATGGATCTGCAAGACTAACTTGATAACCATTACAACACAATGGGGTGCCTTCAAAGTGGTATTCTTTAACATTCAACACACTTATTCCAGCGAGTTTTCTATTGGTCAAAGCATTTCCGAAAATGATTCTGATATGGTGTGGAGGTTTGCCGTCATTTCTTTTAATATATTCCACATCTAAAAATCTTTGTCTTAAATATAGCTTGAGTCTTGATACCTTTTGAATACACTTGATGAAGAGGGTAGAATGAAAAATTCAAGCTCCAATGATGAGCTGCATCAGTGCAACAAACTTGAGTGTTTCCAAGTAGTGCGGCTATGCCTAAGCTTTTACCGGTTCAGACACCCCCTGTGACACTCCAGATCAGAAATGATCAATTAGGAAATTTCACCAACCCCCACCCCTTCCTGGATGAAGAAAATGTCTAGACAGACAGCTAGGAACCTAACTAGCAACTGTTCATTTGGACACGAGTTCTAAATTTTATTTCAAAAATCAAATTTGGAGTTATTTCTCTGAATGTTTGAGATGAGGCTTGATAATTAGTATTATCTGCGTTATTCAATTTGGACACATGGCCAAGTGGATAAGGTAGTTAGGTTAAGACAGTTCTAAGTGACAGTTATCTCTGGATTCCGGGTTCAATCCCTGAGTGGCAGCAGTAACATAGAAAAATAATTAACACAACTCCTACCCTAGCTATGGTTAATGGAATGAGAACAGGATACCCCGAGGACTGAATAAAGGGTTAGGTTCGAAGTGATGGCTCCCGATTACGACAAGAAGGTTCCCTGACTACGACCTGAAAGTTCCAGAGTCCGAAAAGAAGGTTCCAAATCCGAGATGGTTCCCGAGTCCAACAAGAAATATCGGCCGAAACGTTGTACAGATAACAATGAAGATGAGGACAGTTGTCCGAATAGCGCAGACAATACTAAATTTGGAGTTAATGTTCAGCCCACAATATCCATTGATGTTTTTACATAAGGAACAGGTGAGCCTATTCATTTTGCGATGTAGTGTAAAAGATTTCAATCTAATGGTTACCGTTAACTTCAGATAAGTTTGATAGGTCACACAAAGAATGATTTCCCAAGTGTGCGTGTGTGTGTGTGTGGGGGGGGGGCTGGATTTGCACAATTCTGTGGTTTATCAAAAACTAGTTCAAATTTTTTAAAAACTGACTTCATTTACTTTTTTGTATATTGATGCATGAAGTCTCTTAAGGGGATTGCTGCCCAATGGTAGTTTCCAGCCACATTGTCCACGACTGTCCAGCAATCCTGTACACCACAAACCACTGTGCATCTTGTTGACTTGTGTTTTGAGGTTGTTATATCCCGAGATGTAGGATATACAAAATTGATAATAAAAACAGTGAAATATGTTCCCATATAACAATATTTGTTTTATTTATTCTCACTGACAGGGAAATACAGGGGATGGCTTTGGATAGAATTCAGCTATGTGTATCATGCGTGTGGTCACACATGGTACCAGTCCTTGTCTTGTCTTATCATGTGAGTGTTCACACATGGGGCCATGGCCTTGTCTGCTGATTCTCTGCTTGTCAGTCTTTATTTAACACAGGGTAGAAAATGCTCCTACCCTAAAATGACTTAACTGTGCTGATGCACATGGTCACTAGTTCAAGCGTGCTGACGCACGTCTGTACTGTCCAAAACCCCAGTCCAAAATAACATGGCGGAATTCCCATATCCGTGTTCCCATCAGTCTCTTACTGATAAAAGGGGAGCAACTCTTTAGCAACTCGTTAGGTCTACCTAACAGAGGTCTTCAACAGTTTCTGCCTCCACCGCATCCTGAAACTTTGCCTACATGATTGTGATAAACCACAGGATTTATGATAGTCGATCAATTAGAAGTTATATTTTGGAAGGGGGTGACAATACTTTCGGACCACCTGGTACATGGAATTAAGACATTTTGTTAGTCTCAAAATTATACAAGTTAATTGGTTTGGTTTGTTTTACGGCATATCAACCTCAGTGGGTCATTTAATGCCGATAAAGTTTTGAAATAAATCAATTCTTAATGGATAATACAATTTTTTTATAAATACATTTTTCTATTTAACCCATAGATGGGACCCTAACAGGTACTACCACTCCGGGTCAGAGTGGATCAGGGAGCATTGGTGATGAAGGGGGTGCTCCACATTCCCCAAACCTCCAAAACTGGAACCTCACCATCAGATAGAGTTTAACGTCATTCCCATGACATGTAGACCCGCAGCCACCGCCTTCTAGCACCCATATGATAAAAAGGGATTGGGGCTTGCCATAAGGGCAATAGGGTTGGGAAAATCATATAGGTGCTATGGCTTGGCTTGACGTGACCAGCCGATTGATCGGAGGGGGCCTCTCTGACCGCCCGTCTAGCCCAAAATAGGGCCAAAGTGGAGTATTGCAAGTCATGAACTGCTCATCCACCTGGGCTCTATCCTTAAGCATCACGGGTCGCCACCCACGGCCAACAGGTGGCCCCATTGGGGGAGTCTTACCCCTCTGCAGAGGTGCAGTCGGTGCATTCTAACGCTCCACCGACAGGGCGGTATACAAGTTAACTATTAGGTTTCACTATCACAACGGGGAAAGTGACACTGAAAGGTGAGAGGTGAAAAAGGGTAAGCTCACGCTGATAGAACTAATTTCTGAATTCGTTTATCCGGTTTTTGTTGAGAATAGCCCTCCACCACAACCACCACCGCTGAAATTTAAGTTTACCTTAAAAAGGATAGGAGTAAATATAATACTTACTTTGTCTCAAGCAATTTAACAATAACCCAGATTTTATAACACATCACCTTTTCTGACAAGATTGATATTAAAACTAACTTCTAGTTTGTTATTTTTAGTCATTTAAACCTACCCCAACATTCACTAATTTAAACACACAATCTAATAATTTATTACTAACAATATTTCACACATAATCCAGTGGTACCTTGACTTAGGAGTTTAATTCGTTCTGCTCGTAACTCAAAAATAAAATTAAAATTTGTAAATAAACGAAGTATACTAACACCCGCTCGTGTGAATGAATTATACGCGAAAAAAACAACAAAAAAAAAAACAAAAAAAAAAACAAACAAACAAAAAAAAACGGGTGTTCGAATATTAGTCATTTTTTTCTCCAGTCTCATCAATAAAATGTTATGAAAAAAAAAAAAAAAAAAGAAAAAAAAAAGCACCCCCCCAAAAAAAAATAATATAAGCAATATTAAAGGAAGATATTTAGTAGAGTCCTCACTCACCGAGAACCAATAATATTAAAGATATTATTTAATTTAAATGCCATTATTATTATTCAAATTAAATTTAAATTTATAATTTTATTAAATTTAAATTTAAATTCAATTTAAATTAAATGCCATTTAATTTAAATGTAATATAAGCAATATTAAAGGAAGATATTAAAGGAAGATATTTAGTAGAGTCCCCACTCACCAAGAACCAATAATATTAGCATATCCGTAATATATTAACACTGAACACAACGGAAGGAAAGACAAGATAATTGCATTTGTTCATAGAACACTTAACCTTATACATAAATAATATACATACCAATAGTATCAAGAAAAATACACAAACATGTCCCAACAGTTATAAATATACATATTGTTCCATGAACAAGTAGTATGTGGAAGGGGTACAAAAAAAGACTTACTTGAGGAGGGAAAGTAAAATAGCCGCGTGACAAAATGTTCCGTGTAGGGTCCAAGAAATATATTTCCAATTCAAAGAACAAACGTAAAAATAGGCCAAGAATAGGTTCCTGGAACTGTCATGCGACATCCTACGAGGCTCCTAATAGACATGCCTATTCTCTAAAGGAGATAATTATTTCCTCATTGCAGCAACACTAAAAGGTCCAATTAGCAAATTTTTTTTTTTTTTTTTTTTTTTTTTTTTTTTTTTTTTTTTTAAAATGGCCGCTAATGAATTAATGTTATAGTTAAAATCTTTTAAAACTACAAATCCCAGCTGTCCTCTGTCAGCTAGTGAGTTCGGGTCTCACCGAGTGTCCCATACATCTGGCCTTGGACGCATCTAAGTGGACCTTAGTAAATGACTACTCTAGAGTATTGGAAAGAAACGCTCAAACAAATATATATTTTTGGAGCTTGGAGCTTTTATCTGTATGGAAAGGATGATAGGAACAGATGGGTTAAGGGTCTAATAATTCTTTTTGTCCGGGGACACCAGACCATTGTCAACCCGCAGCTGCTTTGTCATCTCTATAAATGTGCTCCCTTCCTACCAAGCACTGCCCGCAAAACCTACCTGACTATTCAATGATAAGTAGACAAAAGCTCACTAGGCATGAACGGATGGTGCCCGGGGGGTGAGGAAAGCAAATAGTTCTCTTTAATTCGGTAAAGAGAGAAAGAAAACGTGTGGAGTCAGATGCGCCAGAAATATGATCAAGTGTAAGATGAATGAGGGGAGAGGCTGAGGGGAGAGGCAGATGGGCCAAGTTTTGCTTGCTTGGCCTGTTATTTAAAGAGATAAAATGCCAAGATATCTAATTGACCACCTGCCTTTGGGGGAAAAAAATAAAAGATCACTTCGGAGAAACTCCTTTTGTATAGTTATTTATTGTGTAGCTTAGTCTGGCATAAGGTCACAGTAGCGGGGCACTCATGGCGATCGAATTCACTACACTCATCATGATAGGGGGAGCAATTCACATGCATATTTTGTGATGAAAGTCTGCTGGGGTAGAGATGTTACACACCACACACACACACACACACACACACAGACGAACATATATACAAAGGCACAGACGTATACACGGACAAACACACACATATATACAAAGGCACAGACGTATACACGAACAAACACACACACACACACACATATATATACAAAGGCACAGACGTATACACGGACAAACACACACACACACATATATACAAAGGCACAGGCGTATACACGGACAAACACACACACACACACATACTAAGGCACAGACGTATACACGGACAAACACACACTAAGGCACAGATGTATACACAGACGTATACACGGACAAACACACACACATATAACTTAGGTATATTTATAAATAAGTATTCTCATTATCCGTGATAGAACATATATATCAAAGTTAGGATAGCGTCGATTCTATACTATGCTGACTAATGTATGTATGTGTATAGCTATATAATAACTGAACGTTTAGATTTCTTGATTTGGCATTGCAAGTTAAATATTTGGAACATTTTTCAAATATTTGAAATATCTACGTACTTGGGTGGGGTGGTAAAAAGGTGAGGTGGAACTAGATGGAGTCGTCAGTGGTTGGTTGGTTGTCAACCCTTGTTGGATATTTTATGTCAAAAACGTTTTGTTTGATTCATTCTTGATAGTTACTGAACATTTTTTAAACTTGATTAAAAAAAAAATATTGTTAATTCTTTTCTTCTATTTAACCCATATATGAGACCCTAACAGGTACTACCACTCCGAGTCAGGATGGACCTGGGATTAATGGCAATGAAGGAACATTCCATACTTTCCAGATCTCCAGAACTGGAACCTCACCACTAGATGTAGTTTAAAGTCATGCCTAGAACAAACAATACCCTCAGCCACTGCCTTTCAGTACTCATGATAAAAAAGGTTGGGGTTTTGCCACAAGGACAATAAGGTCAGGACAATCATATATATATTTACCAACCCCTCCGCACGAGCAGGATGCGGCACAAGGTCAATTTCTTAAGTTCGGCAGGTTTGAATTCAGAGTTTTCCTTCTCCTAGACCGGTTGCCTAACCAAGGTTAAAGAGCCCAGTCTGCCCTACTATTTAACCATAGCTGGAGGGATAGTAGGATTCATACCTTTCCCAAGGGTATTAGCCCTAAGTGAAATGCAATTAGCACGTCCAGGATTTGAACTCTGGGCGACGAGTCCATTTCTCATGACTAACCATTACACCACGCACTTCCTACTTCCAGGACAATCATATAGATGCTAGGGCTTGACGTAAACCAACCGATTGATCGGAGGAGCCTCTCCGGTCACCCGTCTAGCCTGAGTAACCGCCAAAGAGTGTTGAATATCATGGACTGCCCAGTCAACAGGATTCCATCCTTAAATATCACGGGTCGCCACCCATAGCCAACACACAGCCCCATGGGGCGGTATATTACACCTCTGCAGAGGTGAAGTCAGTGTATTCTTTTGCGGAGTCGCCAGTGGAAAACAATGGTTATCTATACATATATAAAAGACATTTGGTGTGTATATATTTACTTTGTCATTAATTGTCATAAATGTCCGGGGGAAACTACGAAAATAAAATATTTAATCTATATTTACTTTGTAATTAACTATCACCAGAGCTTGCTTTTTGTGCAAAAATAATGAAGATTAGGTTTATATCTGGGAAGATATTTAAAAATCAGGATTTAAATTGTACGAGAAAGGAAAGTCATTGGTGGGGTTCGTGATTAAAACAAATCAATTATGTAAGACCAAAGCAATAAATGGATCTGTGAGATTAACTTTTTCAATGCCGAGTAGCAGCTTCTAGTTAAAAATACAAGGCATTAACAGTTTATTTGGGAAATAGAAGCCGTAGCGATCCATAAAATCGGACATCCGGCGCTGACAAAGCACAGATAAGATTTATATATATATATATATATATATATATATATATCTTATTATAATGGAGATTGTGTGTTTTTCTGTCTGTAACCGAAACTATATCACTACTCAAGTCACAATTCCCTTAGTTATTGACATCACATTCTCAATGATTTTATTTTTATTTAAACCTCAATTATTAATAAAATTGTTTTACATCCTTAAGGCTGTTAACCATATCAACATACTAACAACATGCAATTATATTTATATATACAACAAAATAGCAGTTTACAGTGTGAATGGGAAGGCTAATTTGCATATTGTTATAAAAAATCTTATTTTAATAAATATGTGCTTAGTATTATTGATTTCTAATTGCTTGGTTTTATTTTAATGAATATAAGCAAAAATCTCTTCAATAAATCTTAAATGAAATCTATTAATAAGAAAAAATAACTGTCATTTCATTCTTTACTTCCTATTTTAGTTAGATTAGGAAAATTTAGCAATGAAAGACGGGATTGATGGAAGTGTAAGGTTCAGTTGTTTTATGTTTCAATTATACCTCCTCTCTGTTTCAAATGTTTTTTTATCTGCATTCATATTTAGTTTCATTCGCCTTTCTAATTTGATATAATATTTTATTACATTAAATACATGCACCCGGAGGGTGCATATATTTGCTAGTATATATAAGTAACGTTTGATTTCAAGAAACATGTACATTAGACCAACAAGGAAGTGGCAAGCAAGAAAATAAAATAAGTCTGTAAATAGAACAATTCATTGGTCGAAAACCGATAACACGAGCGGCGTGATGAATGAGGGTTGGGGTCGAAAAACGGCAGAGATACAAGTAGCTTACTGTGGAGAAAAGTAGGGTTTTTTGTTGTTGTTGTTTTGAAGGCTTTGCTTACCAAATTTTCCCCATGGCTATACCCCCTTTTCTTGGTATTATTTTACCTGTATGATGGGATATTTCAGGTTTACTATCTATTCACCTCAAAACGCATCCTATTCAAATACAATCCTATTATTACTATAAGCCGAGTCCTTCTGTTCAATTATGATGAACTAACCACCAGTTTTTGTACCTTACTTGGGTGTTTGTTTTGTTTTACGGCATATCAACCTCAGTGGGTCATTTAATGCCGATAAAGTTTTGAAATAAATCAATTCTTAATGGATAATACAATTTTTTTATAAATACATTTTTCTATTCAACCCATAGATGGGACCCTAACAGGTACTACCACTCCTTGTCAGAGTGGACCAGGGAGCAATGGTGATGAAGGGGTGCTCCACATTCCCCAAACCTTCAAAACTTGAACCTCACCATCATAGTTTAACGTCATTCTCAGGACATGTAGACCCGCAACCACCGCCTTCTAGCACCCATATGATAAAAAGGGGCTGGGGCTTGCCATAAGGGCAATAGGGTTGGGAATTACTTGGGTGTAATAGGAGAGCTGCTGTAAGCAATTTAAGGCAAGCAAAGAGTTAAATCTATTCCTGTAAGCGAGGTGGGAAGATTAATTAGTTGAGGAGACAAACAGTAGAATAGAGAAATGCAATGGAAACGAATACTTACGCAAAAAAGTTGGATATTGTTAAATACAAATAGAAATCACCAACGATTGGTTAAAATTGCAAATTGTCGTCAAAATTAAAACGGAAAAATTTGGCTTGGGCATTTTAATGAATTTAATTATTACTAAGGACACGATTTATGTTATTTTTTTTTTACTTGAATTTTAACCGTTAGTTGTGTTTAAGGAAGAAGAAAAAAGATAAAATAAAACAGATTAATTATAAGGCTAGTCAAAATTAATAAACATGTACCAAAAAAAACAAAAAAAAAAAACAATATAATTTCTATTTCAATATTACAGGCGACGCGTGCTTTAAGTATGCATGATCAAATGTGTAATAATCCGTGTTTTCTATGTTAATAAATTCTCGGAAAATATTTATCTCGCTTAAAAATTAGTTCTGTTGCGGCCCTCTGTAGGAAAATAACGTCCAATGAAAAACGGTTAAAAACACAACTAACGGTTAAAATTTAAGTATAAAATAACATAAATCGTGTCCTAAGTAATAATTAAATTCATTAAAATATATGCCCAAATCTTTCAGTTTTAATTTTGACGACGATTTGCAATTTTAACCCAACGATTTATCTAAAATGTGATTTCCATGAAATAAATAAATTGAAGAACGAAAGAAAATGATGTAACCACAGATAAATTATGAACCATTTCCATTAGAAAGAAAGGGGAAAGAGTGAGAAGGAAAGGGAAAGAGTGAGAAGGAAAGGGGAAAGAGTGAGAAGGAAAGGGGAAAGAGTGAGAAGGAAAGGGGAAAGAGTGAGAAGAAAGGGGAAAGAGTGAGGAAAGAGGAAAGAGTGAGAAGGAAAGAGGAAAGAGTGAGAAGGAAAGAGGAAAGAGTGAGAAGGAAGAGGAAAGAGTGAAGGAAAGAGGAAAGAGTGAGAAGGAAAGAGGAAAGAGTGAGAAGAGAAGAGAGAGAGAAGAGTGAGAGAGAGAGAGAGAAGAGTGAGAAGAGAAGAATGAAAACAGCAAGAGTACGCCAAGTATATCATGAAAGCTTGCGCAAAGAGTTGGAAATTGTTAAATACAAATAGAAATCTAGAACGATTTTTCTTGGATGTCATTTCAATGAAATAAAACATCGAAGAGTGAAAAAGAAAAAAAATATTGCGACGAATATAAAAAAAATCTTTATTTTTTCTCGGAATATGGGTAGAGAATGAGGCGATACAGACAAAGGCAGAGGGAAGAAAAGAGGCCTAAGATGATGGATAATGTTTATTATAAACTACCATGGAATTTCCATGGTGCCAGCTAATTATTATTATTATTATTATTATTATTTCATACTTACAGTTTTTAGTCTTCTGGTAGTAAAATCCAAATGAGTAGTGAATTGTAAATAAAATCCCTTACCTGGAAAAGACAAGAAATCACGAATTAGATACATATATCAAAACAATTCTTCTATTATTATAATCATGTTAGTTACAAAAACGCTGATTTTCAGGGTAGATGAATTTCCCTCCCCATTTTGGAAGATTAGTATAACTTTGGGTCAAATCGATATGTTTGAGATAATGTTTAAAATGATTTTCAATGACATTAATACATTCGCTATTAAAACATTGAGATTGTAGTTAAGATTTTACATCTTTAAAATAATTCGTTTATCCAAAGAATTGAACACCAGAATTGTTCCACTGACATCAGCATAGAATAATCTCAACTTTTACAGTAAAAGAAACAAATCGAACTAAAACTGATAAAGGTACAGTACCCCTATTGGTACTGACAGTAATAGGCTGCCTACAAATTTCACATAAACTAAACAAAGCAAACAAATAAACACACACACACACACATATATATATATATATATATGGTGTTCGGGATAAATTTGACATACTTCTATTTGGTTATTTTCTCCGTAGGTTGGAGGTATTGACGCAAACTACGCATCACTTAAAAGCTTGGACTATCATTCATATACGTGTACTGTACAAACATACACACAACTGCCCTTTATATATGGATAGATAGATGGAAAGAAAAAAAAAACAATCATAAACGAGCCACTATTACCATCACCAAAGAAGGATTAACCCTTGAAAAACAAAAACAAAACAAAAAATTCCGAATTACAGTGCTCAACTATACAGAATATAGGAGCGAAATATTTAGTTTAAATTATTAATACTTATAAACGAGTTGGTCTGTCAAAGGTTTATTGTGAGAACTATTTCTCACCTTTCTTCTTTCTAATCCATTTCATGGTAGCGAGGGTAGTGTGTGTATGTGTGTGTGTGTGTGTGTGTGTGTGGTATCCCCAGCTGGGTTGTACCATTTCTTTTTCTTCCTTTTTCTTTCTCGTAGCTCACGTCCCGTCAGATTGGACCCAGGGCTTTTAAAAGATTTCCTTTTCCTTCCTTCACGGGTAAGTGCTTTGTATGATAATGTTATTCTAGGTTTAACTGAGAAACCCAGTACGAGAAGTTGGTCGCGTAATACTAGTGGCGAGCTGCAAAGCCCACTAAATTTCGTAAACCGTTTACACCATACGGGGTGGCTAATTATACACTACTGACCCCTTCTCCACTCTCGTCGGAGGAAAGGTCAACGTTTTCCTTACTATATATTTGATGACACAAATGACCCAAATGGCATCCAACACTCGACCGTGAATTCCAATTCTTTGAGAAGGAAATCTGGTTGGTTGGATTTTACATGTCAAACTCATTGGGTTATTTTATGCTAAAAGCGTTTTTGTTTTATTCATTCTTGTTTGATATTCAATTATTTTTAAACACATTTTTTAACTTAAAAAAAAAAAAACTTAACCCATAGATGGGGCCCTATGAGAGTAAAGTAGGTACCACCAAAATAGGTCACGTGATCAGTTTAGGTCATATTGAAGAAGAAACGTAAATATTTTTTAACCTTTTTTTTTAATGTCGCAAAATAGAAATAACGAACATAAAGAGTTGTTACAAAGAAAAACAGTTATTTCAAATTATTTCCGATATATTTTCAATAAAAAGGTAAGAATTTTTTGAAATTTTCGTGAAAATCGGACCATTAATTGATTTTTCATAGAATTTTTTAAAAAGCCTCTAGTCATAACTTGTTTCAAAAACTACGTTAAATTTCAATTGATTTAACGGTGCAAAAAAAAAAAAAGTAAACATTGTTTTTCGTTCATAATTTTCATTATTTCCGTAAGCTGAAAATTAAAAAAAAAAAAATCACCAGGAGTTTTTTTTAACGTTTCTTCTTTGATGGTACCTAGAGTAAAAGTAATGAAGGAGTACTCCACACTCCTCAGAGCAACAGAATTGAAACCTCAACACTAGCTACAGTTTAACGTCAGACCCAGGACACTAAAACCCTCAGTCATAAAAACAATATGGCCGGTACAATCATATGGGTGCTAGAACTTGGCATGATCAACCGAGAGGGCAGCCTCTCCGACCACCCAAGTAAGGGCCAAAGTGGAGTGTTGCATGTCGTGGACTGCTTAGCCACTAGAATTCCGTCCTTAAGCATTAATAGTTGCCAACAAGTGGCGCCAAGAGTGAAAATCTGGTGAGTTTGATATAAGTAAATGTACAATTTTTATTTGTAAAAAAAAAAAAAATAGAGACTCAAGTACACTTATTTTATCTAAATAGTGTACTGTAAGTGATTTATTTATTTTAAGGGCATATCAACCCCCTCAAGGAACGGACGGCACATAATACCACCCCTGACTGGCAGGTTTCAAATATTTTCTGTGTATACTACTTTATGAAAATTGACATGTAGTAAATAGATTTGAGAGGAGTCATGTGACCCTAGCAGCGGCCCCGTCTCTAGGATAATATATATATATATATATATATATATATATATATTAGTACATTTATATTCTTTGTATAGTTGTTTCTTAAGAGTTTTGTAACAGTACGGTTTACTAGAAGAAAAAAAAATGAAGCTGCTACAATAATCTCGTAAATTCACAATCTTTGATTTCTTACTTTAGATCAGGATTCTGTTATCCACACCAACACACAAAACCTTCAGTACACATAAGAAGTAAAGATTATAATAGGGGGTCAAGTCCTTCGTCGTCACGCATGCGAAGCCTGTTGGAGAACTGTCCCCACTCCACGTCCACTCGCCTGTTTTCTTATGCAAATAAGTCTGCAGCATAAAAATGGCTGTTTGGCGAACGACTCCCAGAGAGTAGATTGACATGCGAGACAGCGAACGCGTTTAGGTCCCGGTAAGTCACTATCACTTCTATTATAAGTTTGTTGCACAGTTATACGATATCAGTATTCTTGTCTAATAATAATAATGAGAATACAGTTATATGGTTCCAAGTAACTAATAATACTCCTTGTTAAACTATAATAGCTTCAAGTAACTATTCTTAATACAAATAATTTACAGTTATATGATACCGAGTATTCTTTGGACGGAGAGAACAGATGGAACCATGCCGTTTTCAAGGTCATTATCACGAAGTGAAATGCAAACAGGCTTGTCAACGGTTTGAACTCTGATTCTCAATTCCATTTCCTATCATGCTAAGTATGCCTTCAGTGTAGACCAGTGATTCTCAACATTCTGTACCCATGGACCCCATTCTCTTAATTTTTTGTGGACTCCCATAGTCATTCAACAGGGGAAAAAATTCAATGTATACATATAGTAGGGCCGGGTTAGCTCAGTCTGTAGAGCGTTCGGCTAGAAAGCACAAGGTTCCTAGTTCGATACCGGTCCTCGCCAACTCAGCGTATGAGTAACACAGGGATATGTGCGGTAAAATATGGAGCTGATGGTAGGTGTGGCGCTCCACCTCAGATGCTAAAACATCTCCTTGTCTAGCGCTAGTGAGAAGGGGATAGACTCCCTTGCTGATACGAGATCGTAAGAGACGTACTACTGTGGAAGCCAGTACATGGGCGCGCCAGTGTGGGCCGCCCAGCCAGGACCTACATTGACCAACTATGTAGGGATGCGGGCTGCGGCGCGGAGAAGCTCCCAGAGTCGATGAATGATAGGGAAGGTTGGCGAGAGGACGTCATGGATATCCGTGTAAATTGCACGACATGATGATATATATATATATATATATATATATATATATATGAATGAATGATGGAAGGAGGGATATCCACTATGAAAATAAAAATCTAAGGTCGCTGCCTGCTACTTGAGAAAAGATGGGTGGTTTTAACCTCCAGTTAACTTAAAGTTTACGAAACTGCCAAAAGTTTTGTTTTCTTCTACTTAATTCCCATTTAAAAAAATCATAGCTATATGAATATTTCTACTTTCAGTATTTTAATATAGCGTAGATTCGTGTAAAAAAATAAATTCTCAGGAATAATTGTTCTGAAGTAGAATTGGTCTACGGACCACTAAAATATCATTGTAGACCCCCAATTCAGTATTTTTTTTATGAACCCTCAGTAATGTGATCCTTTTAATTTAGTGCCTCCTGGAACGCACGGATCTGATTGGAAGGAGTCTCCGGGAAACTTGATGGGTCTCAACTAAAGTTTAATAAATTGCAGAGTTTTTATCTATGAACATTTAAAGCCTACCCCTACCTTCTACCCCATACAGTGTAATTCATTTCCAAGAAAATATTGAAATGTATTTACAATTAGCTGGAAATGGCGGGGGGGGGTGAATCACTGGGACGCATGAATACGATTTTTCTTCATCCTTTTATATTTTGTGACGCAGGACACATTTCTGGTTATGTGAACCCTAGGTACCACCAATTTGACCCTGTGAAATTTACCCCCCCTATATTTAACACAATGAAACTTACAGAAAATTTAATATTTTCTTGAAAATTTTTTTTCCATTTTAAAGAAAAAACATAAAATAAACTCCTGATGATTTAAAAAAAAAAATTCAGCATACGGAAATAATGAAAATTATGATTGAAAAACAATGTTTTCATTTTTGCACTGTTAAATCAACTGAAATTTAACGTAGCTAAAAACAAGTTACGATAAGAGGATTTTTAAAAAATTCTATGAAAAATCAATTAATAATCTGATTTTCCCGAAAATTTCCATAAATGTTTACCATTGAATGTAAATACATCTGAAATAGTTTTTTTCTAAAATATATTAGGGGCACTGAACCCCTATTGAGAACCATTAGTGTAGACAAAGAAAAATCGTCCTACCCCCACGGTCAATATCATGAAGACAGTCACTCATCTTTTGTAAAAATGAAGAGGCACTGCCTCGGGAACAGTACCCCTCAGGACCAGATTCACATCATGGCGAAGATTTGTCGCGTTTCATTTTCCGGTGAGACAGGGGCGGGGTACACGGGAAGCACGTTAGTCCCCTATGGCAGTATCTACTATGACTACTAATAAGTTTCAGGAGGTTCGCTTTTGATGCCGGTGAGACCAAGCTATTTTTTGCCACTACCAACATTAAAATTGACCTTGTATTATATTTACCCGAGTGGAGCGAGCAGGTAAATACTATGTTCTATGTTAAGAGCAGGAATTACACCGTGTTGCGGAAATAGCGGTGAACTGAGAACTTGGAGGTTTTAGTTTCTCTTGGAACTGGCCAACTAAATACAGCACTCAATCCAATCGGTCTTATTTCAGCGTGTGTGTGTGTACATATCTATATCTATTCTAGGGACTGGCAAACTGAGCCTAAAATGCGTTTTTGACAAAATGACTTTAGCCCCCCCTACAGAAAATAATTTACCAAAAATCAGGAAATTATCGGATTTTAATGAAATTGTCAGTGTTTATGTATCAATGGATGATCTTTATAATGCATTATTTATTCTATTTCAAAACTTTCTCATTTTTTTCAGGTCACTTAATTTTGCCCCCCCACCTTATGTTGTGGGCGTAAAATGTTTTGCAAGTTGATCATTTTCGATAATAATTACAGTATAAATAATGAGATAAAAGACCGAAGTTATGAATAGAAACAAAAGAAAATTTTTTACGGTTGCGCTTCTATGAGAAAATAAGTACCGAAAATCGAAAAATAAAATGTAAAAAAATAATAAATAATTAATTTTTTGGAGATTTCTGTTTTTACTCATTTCGATAATTATTTAATTGGCTATTATTTTATAAAAGAAAAAAATTATACATCGATGTTTTTTCTGCTTAAAGGGGGAGGGGTACATTTTCAATAGAGTTTTTCTTCAAAACTTATTATTTTGGCGCCTAAAATAAGGTTTGCATTAAGTAGATATTTATTTTTAGAATCTAAAAATATAACATTTTAAACTTAACATCAGGATTTTCATATTTTAAATGAATTTTATATATTAATTTTTCATAGCAAAAATACTAAATTAAAGTTTTGAAATAAAATAACTGATGCATTATAAAATTCATTAATTGTTAAATCAATACTGAAAATTTCATTAAAATCGGATAATTACCTGATTTTTGGTAATTTTTTTTTGCAATCGCGAATGTTACAGTAAAATTGTAAACAAGCACTTAAAACCATCGAAAAAGAAGCTGAATGGCGGATATCGTCGAAATTGACCAAAACAAATAGTTTTAAATCTTTTTGAAATAAACTGCATATGTAATTATATTTTTCTTTTTTTGATGTTGGTTATTATGCTATTACTTATCGATTTAGACAAAGTTTAACCTTAAATAATAGATATAATTATTCTTAATTGGCTTTTAAAACTCATAGTATCCGATTTTTTTTGCTGCTCCCTTATCTATTCTATACAGGGCAATATGTATGTCCGGAGGAAACTCTAAAAATAAAATAATTAACGATAAATATATATATACACACACATTAAATATCACCAGAGCTTGGTTTTTAAAGAAAAATAATGAAGATTTTATTTATATTCGTGAAGATAATTGAAAAATAAAATTTAAATGATAACAGCATGGATTTTTTTTTTTTTGCATTTAATATTCTAAATAGGAGACATAAATTTTTCTTTTCAGAGTGTCTGGATCAATGCAAATTCTTTTTTACATAGGGATTTTCATGGGACGTCCTGTGAGTATCCAACTCGCGATTCAGCAATAATGGATAGGCGAGACTAATTTTTACCCACCTCTACCCAAGTGATGCTGGGTAGCCACTTCTAGTTTAATATATATAATAGAAATAAATCCAATAGTATGATTGAAAAGATGGAAAAACAAATGCTAATAGTATGCTGACAGATATCTGTTTCGACCTATGTGGTTTGTAAAGTACAATTCAAGTGAAATCATCTTAAATTAAATGAAGTCAATTGTAAAAGATGTTTTATAAAACCGGTCTTCTTCAAGAGCAACTATATTAATGAAAGAAAGGAGGAATAGTTAACAGTTTGGCATGAGAGGTTCAAAATAATGTTTCTGTTCTGGGACGGAATGTTTTTAAAAAATTTGTATAAAAAATGCGTATTTTGGATTAAAAATAAAATAAATTTTATTTTTAAAACAAAGTCTCAAGAAACTCAAAGTTTGGAAGTAAAAGTGTAATAGAAGATAAAAGTTGTATCAAAAGCGTTTAAGATGCAATCCAGCCATGAACACGAGTTTAAATGGGAGTCCGCAGCACAATCAAGAAAGATACGGAATGATCCAGGAATTCATATTGTTAACAAATCCCTGTTATTGCGGTCTTTTCTATATCTTTTCAATCATATATATATATATATATATAAAACAAAAAAAAAAAGACCTTAAACAAGATTAACTTTGAATACAGTAATCAGATCTCAAATGCCTATAATTTCCAGCCAATTCTCTTTCCCCCATAACATTTCTTATAACTGTGAGTCCCTCCTACTTACTTACCCCTACCAATACTGTTTAAAAAGAACCACAAAAACATTTCACTATTCTACAGCTGACGATGGCACTAAGTAATGCTGAAAGTACTTGTGAAAGAACATTCAGTGGATTCATTCACCAATTCCACCCAGACATAAAAATAAAGTTTGGCCAGGAAAAGATCGGAAAGAAACTCATGAAACGTCTTCCGCGTTCAACCAAACACACACACGTGCGATAATAAATAAAAATACTGGTTTGTTTTTGTTTTTTTGGTGAATATGAGTGTTCAAAATAGACTAATATTTAAGAAATACTATAGACTTACCATTTGTGTCTGAATTAAAAGTGTAAATGATTGTAAGTATTATCTGCATTATTCGGACTATTGTCCTCATCTTCATTGTTTCAGACGATGTGCCCTCCAGCCTTCTTCAAGTATTTCTTTTCGTAATCGGAGCCATCACGGAACTTTGAACCTCACCCTGGAGGGCACATTGTTATCTGTACAACATTTCGGCCAATGAAGATGAGGACAATAGTTTGAATAATGCAGATAATACTAATCATCAAGCCTCATCTCAAAAATTCAGAGAAATAGGTGATTGTAGTTTGCCAATTATGGCAGTAAAATGGCTGGATGTAATTTTCTTGAAGTTAATAGATTTTTATTGGAAGATGATTTGCATGTTGAAAATTATTTACTAATATATATATATATATATATATATATATATATATATATATATATATATATCAAGAAATCCTTACAGTCAGCAGATAAGAGCAAGTTTCAGTGATTTTTCTTTCTTTTTTTTTTTTTTTTTTTTTTTAATGAAAATTTACATTTATAAATGGTCTTGCTCTAATTCACCCCATCGGCTATATTTATTTAGTCTTTCCATCTCCCAGCCACTAAGATGATGGGGACTTATGGTCGATAGCGAATATGTAATTTTGGGGGATCAACAAAAATCTGAAACTTACTTTTATCTAGAACCAAAATGTAACTGAATTATTGGGAAAACAGGACATTTAAAACATTTCTATGATAAGGTACCCCTAGATTTGGCAAGGGGATAAAAGTGAAATTGCTATCATGTCAAGTCGGCTACCAGGAACTGAGTTATCAGGGCTTTAGCAACCGGGGGGGGGGGAGTGGAGCCTGGACACCACAAATTTTACCACTTAGTATTTTTTTTCATAGGGTTTTATTTTAACAAAATATAAGCAAGAAAAACTATCAAAGCAAGGAATATATATATATATATATGCATACACAAACTAAACAAAATGTGACTGTTGGGTCACCTATTGAGCTCTGGGTAGATAATTGGGATTAGGGAAAAGCGAGTTTGCAAAGCGAAATTAAATTTTAAAAAACAAATAGTTATCTACCTAGGTTTCACTGAGTAGGATCTTCAGGACAACCCTGAAGGAAAAAAAAAAACAGCTTTGTGATGGACTGTTTGACATACAGTTCTGTTAAAAGGTTGATATTTTACATCTAATCTGACTTTCAGGTTTTATTTCCTTACCCAAAATACTCATTGTGTTTTCTTCCTACGTCTCTTAACTCAGATACACGAGTTTCAACAACAAAAAAAAAAAACTAAGTTGCAATTAGTCACAGACACTCTAAGTTATATGACCTCATAACCCCCACTACTACCTGAGCACTAGTAAACTTAGCCTTATGCCCCACTCCACAAGCCTGACTGTCACCCACCAATTACACAAGTGGTCAGTCCACTATCTTTATTTGACTATGACAACACCTACACCACTTCCTCTTGAAACGTGAGAGTCCCAATTGGTACCAAAATGCAATGGTTTGGTTTGTTGGACTTTATGGCAGGCCAACCCATGTTGGGTTACTTTATACAGAAGACATTTTGTTCTTGATAGTGTTACATTCGTCTACTGAAGCGTGTGATACGCCGGATTTTAATTCTTCTGAGAAAATCAACAAATATGAAAGAATTGAAAACAAACAAAAAAAAAAAAAAAAAAAAAAAAAAAAAAAAAAAAAAAGAAGACTGAAAACAGATAAGTAACAATTGAATTGTTTTTATAAGAAAAATCTATTTCTCGCCATCCACATATATTGGACATTCTTAATTCTCCAGCTGCTTATTATTATTTTTTTGATTCATTGGCCTTCTTCAGGTATTTCTTGTCAGACTCTGGAACCATCTTTTTGAACTTGGGAACCCTCTTGTCGTAATCGGGAGCCATGACGGAACTTTGAACCTAACCCTTTATTCAGTCCACGGGGACATCCTGTTCTTATTCCGCTAACCATAATTGGGGTATAGGTGTTAAGCTGTGTTAATTATTATTCTATGTTACTGCTGCCCCTGACCAGGATTGAACCTGCAGTCTAGAGATAACTGTCACCTAGAACTCCTTTATCCACTAATAGTCCAAATAATCTAAATAATACTAATTATCAAGCCTCATCTCAAAAATTCCGAGAAATAGTAACCAGATGGTTCAAGAGATTTTGCTCAGGTTGCAAGAATCTCGATATGGCAAGATCAGAGAGGCCTAAGGCCATGCTTCAAACCATAGGGGTAAATCCTGCAAGTAGCCCTGAGAGTATCAGGTGAGGTCATACTCTAATTCAAGAACTTATGCTTTACAAGTTTGAACTGGGACATAATGCCATGGAAGCAACTAAAGACATTTGTTGTACAAAAGGTTTGGTTTGTTTTGTTTTACAGCATATCAACCTCAGTGGGTCATTTAATGCCGATAAAGTTTTGAAATGAATCAATTCTTAATGGATAATACAATTTTTTTATAAATACATTTTTCTATTTAACCCATAGATGGGACCCTAACAGGTACTACCACTCCGGGCCAGAGTGGACCAGGGAGCAATGGTGATGAAGGGGTACTCTACATTCCCCAAACCTGGAACCTCACCATCAGATAGTTTAACGTTATTCCCAGGACATGTAGACCCGCAGCCACCGCCTTCTAGCACCCATATGATAAAAAGGGGTTGGTGCTTGCCATAAGGGGCAATAGGGTGGGGAAAATCATATAGGTGCTAGGGGCTTGACGTGACCAGCCGATTGATCGGAGGGGCCTCTCCGACCGCCCGTCTAGCCCAAGATAGGGCCAAAGTGGAGTATTGCATGTCATGAACTACTCATCCACCTGGGCTCTATCCTTAAGCATCACGGGTGCCCACCCACGGCCAACAGGTGGCCCCATTGGGGGGAGTCTTACCCCTCTGCAGAGGTGCAGTCGGAGCATTCTAACGCCCCAGCCGACAGGGCGGTGTACAAAAGGTGAAAGCGCATTTGAACCAGATGGTTCAAGAAATTTAGCTTGGGTTGCCCAAGAACTTTGATACTCCAAGCCATAGAGAAAATCTGAAATAGAAATTGTTCATATGTTCCACTTAGGAAAAATTCACATTTTTATTGAGCAATTTGTTTATGAATCAGAGTATAATATATTCTTACGACATGAAACTGCAGTTGTTATAGGAGACGTCAAATAACGAACAATTCTTAGGAATTAGGCTGATTTGATTCACCCTAACACGGTGCAGGTCGCAGGGAAGTGCGACACAAGGTCATGTTTTTTTAAAACAAAAGCAAAAGTTTAACTGGTTTGAAATGTAAGAGATTTCCTTTCTCCTAAACTGGTTTGCCGAATATCAAAGGTCAAAATTGGTCCAGATTACGCCCTGTACATTAAAGCTATAGTTGGAGGAAGAAATTGTGGATTTCATACCTATGGAGACTGGTTTGCCAACCATTACAGTTCCACGATCGGATGCACCACAACGAACTGAAAAATGTCAGGAGAACTCAGATCTCTCACAGTCCCAGTTTGTCAACCTTCACAGCCTTGGCAAATCCCGCATCAGAATGTTCATTGTTACCAATATTACAAAACATGACACACACTAGAATTTTTTTTTCTGAAAATCGGTTAAGAATATTAAAAAACCATTACTCTTTCATATATGATCTGGAGATGTGTGGTGTAATGGTTAGAGTCATGGGAAATGGAACCGTCAACTACAGTCAATTCTGGACAAGCTGCTTGCCATTTCACATGCCACTAATACTCTGGGAAGATATGAATCCAATTCTCTCTCCAGCTATGGGAAAATAGCAGGGCAGACTGGCCTCTTTAACTATGGCAGTACCAGTCTAGGAAGAAGGAAAACTGAATTCAATGTGTTAAAATTTGCTAAAAGTGACCTTATATCACCATCCTGCTTGTGCGGAGGGGCTGGTTAAATTTATAATATTATGTCGGCCCAATTTTTTGGCTTCATTCCCAATTGTGTAGCAAAAAAAATAAAATAAAAAATAAAAATAAATAAAAAGCATAATACATAAATAAATGAATAATAAAATAATAAAATAATGGGTTAAAAAAAAAAAAAAAATGGCATTAAATGGTGACTGTTCATTACTTCAAAATTGGGTATTGTATTTACAACTGTATTCTTTAGTGTGTAAAATTAACATCTGCTATGAATTCATCACGTGTCTCGAACAAATGTTTTTAAAAAATAAAATCATATA